>BPLQ01003716.1:0-12112 GCA_021605075.1 Caerostris darwini | reverse complement strand
GGGAAAAAAGAAATCCATTATTTTTTCGATAGATGGCTGTAGTGATCGATATCACGTAAAGTATCAATTAAACAATTTCAGATTTATGCTCGTTAGAAAGGTGGCACTTCGTACTAAAATAATTCTTTTTCTGTTTTTTGTTTGGTCCATTCAGTTGGGAGTTACAGGGTGTTAAAAATGGAAGTGAACAAAGAGAAAATTCGGTACATTTTACAGTTTTTCTTTGACAAAGGTGAAAATGCAAGCCAGGCGGCTAAAATTGTGAATGGTGTTTATGGTTCCGATACTGTAACAGCCAATTATGTGCAATTTTGGTTTCGTAGATTCCGTTCAGGAATTTTTGATGTTAAAGATGCACATCGCACAGGTAGGCCGGTCGTCGAAAATGTCGATAAAATCGGAGAAATGATCGAAGTTGACCGGCATGTTAGCAGTCATAACATCGTCCAGGAGCTAAAAATCGACCATAAAACAGTTTTAAACCATTTACACAAAGCTGGATTCAAAAAAAGAAGCTCGATGTTTGGGTGCCACACCAATTAACAGAAAAAACATGATGGATCAATTTCCATCTGCGAAGCCTTGGCCAAACGGAATGAGATAGACCCATTTCTTAAACGGATGGTGACTGGAGATGAGAAATGGATCACATACGATAACCCTGTGCGAAAACGATTGTGGTCAAAGAGCGGTGAGGCACCTCAAACGGTGGCCAAACCAGGACTAACGGCCAGGAAGGTTCTGTTATGCATTTGGTGGGACTGGAAGGGGATTATTTATTATGAGTTGCTTCCATATGACCAAACGCTAAATTCTGATCTCTACTGTCAACAACTGGACCGTTTGAAGATAGCGATTGACCAGAAACGGCCAGAATTGGCCAACAGGAGAGGTGTCGTGTTCCACCAGGACACAACGCTAGGCCACACACATCTACAGTGACTCGCCAGAAACTTCGGGAGCTTGGTTGGGAAGTTTTAATGCATCCGCCATACAGTCCGGACTTGGCACCAAGCGATTATCATCTTTTCTTGCATTGCAAAATTTCTTTAATGATAAAAAATTGGCATCTAGGGAGGATTGTGAAAATCGACTACTAGAGTTTTTTGCAAATAGAGACCAGGACTTCTATGAGAGAGGCATTATGAAGTTACCTTTAAAATGGCAACAAATCATACAACAAAATGGCGCATATTTGACCCAAATCGGACAATCCGAAGCATGTTAAATAAAGTCCTGAAGTACATATAAAAATAATGGATTTCTTTTTCCCCAACCTAATATATAATATTTTAAAATTCATATTTAAAAATTTTGGCACAATTAGGACCAGTTTGCAGATGCAGTAAAATAGTTGCATAGTAATGAATTCTCTGCATTAAACTTCTCAGAGCCGTAATTTTTTTTATGAATAATTTTCACGATTATATTTAATCTATTAAAATCTACTTATCTCTAAGCTTTTGTATTCATAATTTTGAAACACTCTTTTTATATTACTTAATACAATAGAATCTAAAAATTAATATTTCCAAGAATTTACTGAAAACTTTTTTAATAAATTGAAATTAGCATTATAGCAAAGTGACGATAAATTAACATTATAACAAAGCGATGATAGATTAGTATTATAGCATAGCGATGATAAATTAGCGTTATAGCAAAGCGATAATAAATGAGCATTATAGAAAAGCGATGATAGTAAATCAGTAATCAATAGTAAAGTACCAATTAGAAAAGTATCAATCAAAGTAAAATATCAATTAGAAAAGTATCAATCAAAGTAAAATATCAATTAGAAAAGTATTAATCAAAGTAAAATATCAATTAGAAAAGTATGAATCAAAGTAAAATATCAATTAGAAAAGTATTAATCAAAGTAAAATATCAATTAGAAAAGTATCAATCAAAGTAAAATATCAATTAGAAAAGTATCAATCAAAGTAAAATATCAATTAGAAAAGTATCAATCAAAGTAAAATATCAATTAGAAAAGTATCAATCAAAGTAAAATATCAATTAGAAAAGTATCAATCAAAGTAAAATATCAATTAGAAAAGTATCAATCAAATTAAAATATCAATTAGAAAAGTATCAATCAAAGTAAAGTATCAATTAGAAAAGTATCAATCAAAATAATATATCAAATCATAATCAATGCTATAATTAGCATTATAGCAAAGCGATGATAAATTAGCATTATAGAAAAACGATGATAAGTTAGCAAAGTGAAAAATTGGCATTATAGCAAAGCGATGATAAATTAATATTATAGTAAAGCTATGATAAATTAGCATTACAACAAAGCGATGATAAAGTAATAAAGTATCAATAGCAAAGTATCAATTAGTAAGGAATCAATCATATTGCTATATCAATCATATTATAGCAAAGCGATTATCACTATAATGCAAATTAGCTTTATAATCATTAAACGTCTATAAAGTTCAATTCATATTCGACAAATAGAATCACAGTCAATGCTCAAAATGCGAATCACTCCTCATGTTTATGTAAATTAATACGATGACACATTTTGCTGCAATCACTGTCGTTTTAACTCCTTAGTCTAATCAGTTACTTTCAATTCAGCACAATTTCCACATTATAATTTCACTTTCACTATGCACTCTAGCTTGGCCTGAGTTAATTGCCGTATATTTAATTTCCAGCCAAAATGAAAGAACATTCATTGTAAGTATTTTTCCTCTAAATAATTTAGAAACAATACGATGCCAATTATTTAAGGAAAAAAAAAAAAATTAAAATGTGACCTATTACGGAAAAAGAAGCAATGGGCCTGATGGCCGAGTGGCTAGCGCTCTGGCGCTCGGCACCACAGGTTTCGGGTTCGAATCCCGGCGATGGCTTTTAGAGGTTCAGAATCCACTTTAAACCGTAAGTTCCGGTCTAATAGGATAGTAGAACGTCGGGAGTTAGTGTTACTCGCGTCCGTAGCATGTCTTCAAGCTACACGTGCCCCCTGGATAGTGATAGATGAGTAACAGCGGAGCAGCCCTTGCTTATGGTATAAAGATTAACTGTCTCTGTATTGCCAGCTGTATTAGAACAACATATTAAAAGGAAGCAAAAATAATCTTATTATTTTGAAGATTAGGTTTGAGTGGTTACAATAACTTATTTTTTACATTATCGTTAATTAAAATTATTAATATATATATATATATATATTGAATTTGAATTGAATTTTTTAACCAATTCTGATGTCTATTCTCTAACTGATTAGACTTTTGTAAATAATTTCTAGCAAAACTGCGATATTTAAATGTCTTCTTTCAGATTTTTAATAATTTTAATTAAGAATAATATAAAAACAAATTTATAGTAATCATTCAAACATAATCTTTAAAATAATAAAATTATTTTTGCTTCTTTTTAAAATAAAAATTGCCAACAATAAATTTTTCTCTTAAAGAAACATGTATCATCATAAACAAAAAAAAAAAAAAAATGACAACAATATTCACTAATTGATAAATTAAAAAAGCATGTTTGGTTTAATAACATTAATAACGTAATGAAGTTTTGAAATCCTATTAGTTCTGAATTCTTAAATTCATCCCCCCCCTTCAAAAAAAATTATTAATTAAGGAAAATAAATTTATTATAACAATGATAAGCTTAAATGATTATTACGGAAAAAAAGGATTTTAATTACAAAATAAAAAACACTAAAATTGCATAGGATTTGATTGAAATCAAATTCATGGAATCACAATACTAATTTCAAAAGCATCTCATTAAAATAATTGATTTTTAATTCCCATGGGATTTCTCCAACTGTAAAAATTTAATGAGCATTATTTCAGTAAAAAAGAAATTGTATAATTGCAATAAAAATATCGAAGCTTGATTAATAAATAATAAATTAAAGGAACATGAAATAAATGTGCTTTTAGTGTACCTTAAAATGCGCATTAATAAATTTTTAGGACTATAAAATAATACTAAATAAATTAGAAAATACGATTATTTTTTTATGCATTAATGATTCATTTTAAATTAATACTGTCATTTAAAATTTGCATTAAAATAAGTATTCATATAAAAATACTTTTAGAAATTTACTATATATTATTTTCCTTTGGGGGGGCAAGAAGAAAATGAAAATGATAGAAATGATTTTTTAAGTAGCTTTAATGATAAAATCACGTGCAAAATATTTTTTATGCATAAAATAATTAGATTTTATAGTTTTTAACAAGAAATAATGTAAAATGTCAGAAATGTAATAATATTAAATGTTTTTTTTTCTTTCTAATGCAGCTGGCAAACACAGACAGCTTGGTCTTGGATGCCTTAAGGCAAGTGCTGCACAGACGTTACTCACGTTGCATTACCCAGGGGGCACGTGTCACTTGAAGATAAGCCACGGACGCGGAGTAACAGTGCCCCTGCAACGCTCTACGATCCTATTAGACCGCGACCTACTTTTTAAAGTGGATTCCGAACCACTACAAACAACCATGGCACCGCCGGGACTCGAACCCAAAACCTATGGTACCGAGCGCCAGAGCGCTAGCCACTCGGCCATTCAGGCTCTCATAATATTAAATGTTAAAAATGTAATAATGTTAAATGTTAAAAATTCAATAACGTTAAATGTTTAAAATGTAATATGTTGTTGTTTTTTCTCCCTTTTGGTTGAAAGCAGCATTTAAATGAAGTCCATGACTCATGTGTTCTCATGAAAAGAGGGAAAGGGAGGTGGGGCAGCTTCTGTTGTGATAGAGAACCCATAGGTAGAAGTCTGGCTTGGTTCTCTGTCGCCGAAGAAGGAGGGCAGTACCTTTCGGGAAGGACTTTTAAGGGGAACTACCCCGCATTTGCATATCGGTGTAAATCAGGAAAACTCCCATCTGGTAGTCCGACTCACGAGGCAAGATGCTGAATATCACAAACGCCATCGAGTCTCCTCGTGTTTTGAAACAATATCTACAACAAACAGCCAGCGGAATGAACCTCAGCCATAATGCTCATCAAGTTGCCACTGAGCTACGAATAGGGCATGTAATATGTTTCTATAATATAAACTTTGCCACAATGTCATTACAATTTTTTAGTGAATAAATAAATATTTATTTTATTAAGTATGAATTATAAAACACGAAAAAGTTCAGATTACCGATTTCTGCTTATTAAATTTTCATCAAAAATCAATTCTTTAGGAGAAATAAGCATTTTTTCTAAGCATTCTAGTTTTTTTCTCATTTTTTTTAGCATTTCTAGGTTTTGCAGTTTTTTTTTTTTTTTTAGTATTTCTAGCTTTTTCTGAGCAAACGAACTTGAGCCTAGCATTAAAATTTCCTAAACAAATACAATTTAATTAATAAACAACAACACAAAACCTTTAAGAAGAATAATAAGAAGAATAAAAATAAAAGAAATAAATAAAGTATAAAAATATTTTCAATAAATTTGGGGATTCTGTTAACCATACGTACTCATTGCAACTTGGATTCACGCTCCCCCCTCGCAACAAAAAGGAAAAAAAATCCCTCTCTAAAAAATGATTTGATATCTGTATACATTTCTTCATCTATAGTACGCAGTTCAAAATTCCAAAGTTTAGCATGCTTTCATGCTAATTAGTACACATTTTTATGCTGTTGAGCAAAAACTTAAAAAAATATATTGGTAATAAAAGACTTTATTATCTAATACAAATAAAAACAAATCGGTTTGTTAGCAATATTAATTTTAAAAGCAATTCTATCAATTAACATATCCTTTCCAGTGTAAAATTAACCCCAAAATTTTCTGACATTATTTATTTGAAATAAACTTCAGACAATTATGTCGTCTAGCATAGAATGACAACCTATAATTACCCTTTCCTTCACGAAAAAAACATCCGTTATTTGTCACAATCTGTTATTCGCACATCATTATGTCATTACACACTCTTTCCACAAAAAACAAAAAAAAGAAAGAAAGCCTTTTTATAAGGTTTAAATCATTCATTCTAAATACACGAAGCCCATTTTAATCTATTGATCTTAATACATTTTATAATATCAGGGTCTTTATAGCATTTTCTGCTTGCACCGTCTGCTCCAACAATCACTACGGCCTGATGGCAAATCGGCTAGCGCTCTGTTCTTTGGTTTCTCAGGCTTCAGGTCCGAATCCTGGCGGCGGCACGGGTGTTTGTGAGTGGCTTGGAATCCACTTTAAACTGTAGGTCCCGGTCTGCTTAGCCCACATGTGCACAAGATGACCGTACAGCGACAAACCAAACCAATCTCCAAAAATCACAGCGGCCTGATGGCCAGTCGGCTAGCTCTCTGTTGTTTGATATCACAGCCTTCAGGTTGGAATCCTGGCGGAGGTATGATTGGTTTGGAATCCACGCTAACCTGTAAATCCCGGTCTAATTAGCCTAAAGTGTGCACAAAATGACTGTAGAGAGACTAACCAAACCAAATCTCCAACAATCACTTTCCCTAACACCTCCAAGAATAGACCTTAAATTCTTCCCGTTCAAATATACCCAAATGCGCCATCCATGCCACCGCCAGGCTTCAGGTTCGAATGCTGGCGATGGCATGGATGTTTGTGAGTAGTACGGAATCCCCTTTAAACTGTAGGCCCCGGTTTAATTAGCCCAAAGTGTGCACAAGACGACTAAACCAAACCAATAATCACTTTCCGTAACACCTCCAAAAATATTCCTTAAAATCTTTAACTTAAATATAACAAAATGGGCCTCATCATATCTTGCCAATGTTAAAAGCTACTCTATCAATTATTTATCTCTATCAAATCTTCTGCCCTTATTTGAAATAAACTTTAGACAATTATGTCATCTAGCATACAATGACAACCTATAATTACCCTTTCCTTTAAAAAAAAAAAAATCACATCTGTTATTCGTCACAATTTGTTATTCGCACATCATTATGCCATTACACACTTTCTACAAATATATATATATATATATAAATTTCTACATTGTACCGTCTTCTTTAACAGTCACCACAGGCTTCAGGTTCGAATCATGACGGTGGCATAAATGTCTGTTAGTGGTTCGGTATCCACGTTAAACTGTAGGAGCCGATCTATTACGCCCTCGTATTCACAAAATGACCGTAGAGCTACTAAAAAAACCAAATCTCCAACAATCCTTTTACCTAACAACTCTAAGAATATCACTTAAAATCTTCCGCTCAAATATACTCAAATGGGGGGCTTGATTGTCGAGTGGCTAGCGCTCGGTACCAAAGGTTTTGGGCTCGAGTCCCGGCGGTGCCATGGATGTTTGTAGCGATTCGGAATCCACTTTAAACCATAAGCCCCTGTTGAATATGATCGTAGAGCGTTGCAGGGGTAGTGTTACTCAGCTTATCTTCAAGCTACACGCGCCCCCTGGGTAGTGCAAAGTGAGTAACGTCTGTGCAGAGCTTGCCTTAAGGCATTAAAGCGAACTGTCTAAGTGTTTGCCAGCTGCATTAGAGCAAATGTATATATATACCCAAATGGGACTGATCAGATCTTGCCAATATTAAAAACTACTTTAGCAATTTGCTTATTCTTTCGAATCACTGTAAAATTAACCCCAAAATTTTCTGACATTTATTTGAAATAAACTTTAGACAATTATGTCATCTAGCATACAATGACAACCTATAATTACCCTTTCCTCCAAAAAAAAATCCCATCTGTTATTTGTCACAATCTGTTATTCGCACATCATTATGTCATTACACATATTCTACAAAAATAAATAAATATGTATATATATATATAAATTTCTGCTTTGTACCGTCTTCCGTCTTCTCCAACAATCACCACAGGCTTCAGGTTCGAACCATGGCGGTCGTATGAATGTCTGTTAGTGGTTCAGAATACACTTTAAACTGTAGGTCCCGGTCTTTTTAGCCCACGTGTGCATAAAATGATCGTAGTGCGACAAACCAATCTCCAACAATCACTGCGGCCTGATGGCCAATCGGCTAGTGCTCTGTCCTTTGATTCCACAGGCTTCAGGCTCGAATCCTGGCGGTAGCATGGATGATTGCGAGTGGCTTGGAATTATCCATTAAACTGCAGATCCCGGCTTAATTAGTCTAAAGTGTGCACAAGATGACAGTAGAGCGATAAATAAACCAACAATCACTTTCTCTAACATCTTCAAGAATAGCCCTTAAAATCTTCCGCTCAAATATACCCAAATGGGCCTCATCAGATCTTGTCAATTTTAAAAGCTACTTTATCAATTAACATATTCTTCCAAATCAGCGTAAAATTAACTCCAAAATTTTCTGACCTTATTTATTTGAAATAAACTTTAGACAATTATATCATCTAGCATACAATGACAACCTATAATTACCCCTTTGTTTAAAAAAAAAAAAAAAAAAATCCACATCTGTTATTTGTCACAATCTGTTATTCGCACATCATTATGTCATTACACACTTTCCACAAAATAAAAAAAAATAAAAAAATCCAGTGGGCAAACACAACGGTGCAGAAAACCGAAAATGAAATCGCCCTCGCTGAATACTCTCCGAAAGAAAACACAAGATCCATCCCAATTACATCCCTTCCCCCCACCCCAGAGGGGTCGTCCAACTTTTCTAATGACCCTAGGAGAAGGGTTGAAGGAAGCCGGACTTGGCTGGCTCATAAAAGCCGGCCTGTTTTTCGAAGGAAGGTGTCCGTTCTAATGAGCGGGTTTCGAGTGGGCATCGTCCTCGCGGATGAAAAGGATTCTGCCGCCCTTTCTCTCCTCCCACCCCGTTTGGGGTTGAGAGGGGGGCCATTGTCTGGGGAAGGAAGGAAGAAAGAATTGGAAGAAGAGGAGCACACAAAGGAATTCGCATCAAAGCGTAAAACGGGGGCGTTGGGGAAATCTGCGGATGATGTGGAATTAAACGCAATTCCGGCATTGTGCGGTTACTTGTTAGAGATATTTAGCTAAGCATTTAGCTAAAGAAAGTTTTTTTGTCGCAGCAAACATAGGATTTGGTTAAATGAAAAATTTGTTTTTAAAAAAATCATATTTCCAAAACTGTTATGTTAAAAATAACATATTAATTTCGGAAACATTAACACTGCAAAATCAAAATAATAACATTTTTTTTGTACAGTTTCATCAAAAAAGAAACGTTATTTATGCCACGTCGCGAATAATTTCCCCCCCCTATAAAACGGTTACAAATAGCTATTATCTTGACATTATTCCGGCAAATGGGGTTATACCCACTATTGTGTAAGAATGGTACGGATCTTGTGTTTCAACAAGATGGTACTCCTCCTCATTGGGCTTTAATATCCGCAGTTACTTAAAAGAGGAACTTCACACAAAGATGGTTCTGATAGAGATAGAGCTCCACCTAGATTTCTTGGTATTACGGTGTCTGATTTCATTTCATGGGGTTATATTAAAAGCCTTTATTGCCAAACGTAATAAATAAGACTCACCATGCTGCATTAAGAAACACCGATAAAGTAAAACTATAAAATATGTCGTGTTACGATAGGGTTGCATATCGAACATATTTTTTTTTCATCGAGAAAACGGTAACAAATAGCAATTATCCAGACATTCCGCAAATGGGTTTATATTCACAATTATGTAAGGATTGTACGAATTTTGTGTTTCAACACGATGGTGCTCCTCCTCACTGGGCTGTAGATATCCCCTTAACAGAGAAACTTTCACAACGATGGTTTTGAGTGAGATAGAACTCTACCTTGATATCTTGATCTTACGCCGTGTGATTTCATTTTTTGGAATTATATTAAAATCCTTGTTTATAAGCATTTATTGCCAAACATAATCAATGAGTTTAAAGTAAACTCACATAATCATAACACATAATCATACACATAATCATAAGTGTTGCATTAAAAACCGTTGACAAGGTAACAATTGCAAAGTGTGTGAAATAAACTTCATTACAGATTAGATGCTTGTCGTGTTACGAAAGGGTTGCACATAGATTATTTTTTGCAAATGAAAAAATATATAGATATATCCTGCAATGTTTTTCTTTATTTTCATGTGTTACTAATTATACGTAATAGTTATATTACTATATGTAATGTAATATATATGCAATACATTACATATATATATATTGTTGTAATGCAGCCGGCAAACATTTAGACAGCTTGGTGATGGATGCCTTAAGGCAAACGCTGCACAGACGTTACTCACTTTACATTACCCAGGGGGCGCTTGTAACTTGAAGATAAGCCACGGACGCGGAGTCACAATGCCCCCGCAAAGCTCTACGATCCTATTAGGACCGGGACATACGGTTTACAGTGGATTCCGAACCACTGCAAACATCCATGGCACCGCCGGGACTCGAACCCGATACCTGTGGTACCGAGCGCCAGAGCGTTAGCCATTCAGGCCATTCAGGCCCATGTTGGAATATATATATATATATATATATATTTTATATGTATATATATATATATGTATATATATATATATGTATATTATATATTATATATATATAATATATATTATATATATTATATATATATATATAATATATATATATATAATATATATTATATATATATAATATATATTATATATATATATATATATATATATATATATATAATATATATTATATATATATATATATATATATATATATATATAGAGAGAGAGAGAGAGAGAGAGAGAGAGAGAGCTTTCAAAGCAGAATAATTTAAATTCCAGTTATCCATTAGCCCTCTAGAGTCAATTTCCATTTATAAATCATCTTGCTGAAGCGTTGGCGAGAAACTGTCCTTTAACTACTCTAAATTTATGACATACATTTACCCTTTATCTGTTTTATTAAGGTATTAATTAAGTTGGACGAATATTATGCGAACCAGATAACATGGAATAAATTACTATAATAATATTGGCAACTGTTCATCGCATTAGAGTCTTTGTTAGAAGTTGGTGAACTTAATATAACTCGGCAGTCAAATTTACTTCATAGAACAAACATCACAGTTAAGACCAGATCCAGAGTTTCTTCCAGATTGGCCTTTCCTATAGAGGTAGGGTTTGGGGATTAAGAGTTTCTTTCATTGAAATTCCAAGAAGTGTGCACATTTTTAAAAAAAACATGCTCCAAACTTGTGTGAGCATCCACACATTTATGTAAGCGCCAACACAATGTAAGGCTAACTTACTTTGGTACTCTTTAAAAAAACTTGCACCAACAGTGTGTGTTTGGAATTGCCCAAGTTGGTAGGTACACATACGTTGTGAATTGCAAAATGATGTAAATTAATAGATTGCCCAATTGAAAAATGAACTCAGTGAATTTACAGTTGTGAAATTAAGATCGTCAAGGAGCAGTATTCAGCCTAACAGTTGACTATGCTGTATTTTAATACCATTCCATCTGAATGCAAGAACTAAACCAGATGAGTATAGAGTGATTTAATTAAAGTGTTTTTAATTATGTACATATAGATATATGCATCTATACATATATCTATACGAACATAATTATATATAAATATATATGTCATACTCAGTATTTGACCTGAAGTCATTTTGGCACTAATGCGTAAATTAAGATTGATTTCAGACTTAACCAAGGAACCTGCAAATGACATGCATTCACAACCCACTTCCACCACGTATTCACAAAAAACTTTGGCCGTTGGTATCACAGGCTTCAGATTCGAATCCTGGTGGTGGCATGGATGTTTGTGGGTGGTTCTTAATCCACATTAAACTGTAGGTCTTGTCTAATTAGCCTAAACTGTGCAAAAAATGACCGTAGAGCGTTAAACTACGCCAAACCCAGTAATTTCAGAAACGAGGATCCTCGATGGCGATTTTGACAGCATATGCGAGTGTCTCGCATCGATAGGCACTTGACTGGCGACAATTTTTCGGCCTTTTCCAAGCACGAAAGTCAGGAATGATTACACAAAAAAGACTCGCGAAAGGCAATAATTCTTCTCTTCCCTGCATGGCTATTGATGGTATGTTCAAGTAGAATAAAATTTAAAAAAGAAACATTTTTTGATGTACTTATTCAACAATTTACGGTTAGGCTAAAATAATTGCAGTGAAGTCTATTGGATCTGTTCGAATTACACGTGACCTAAT
>BPLQ01003714.1:0-17770 GCA_021605075.1 Caerostris darwini | reverse complement strand
GTTCCAGAAATCCGACCTGCATGTTCAGAGTGTAACGATGACAGGCCACATCTATCGGGATATCACTCTGGAACAACATGTTCGTTTGTTTCGGGGCGCCATGGGTGCTGAATTTCTGTTTATGGATGACAGCGCCCGTCCTCACCGATGCAAAACATTGTAGACGCAGCGCCTTCACTGGAGGATATCACCCGCATGGATTGGCCAGCATACTCACCGGACTTGTATCTAATAGCGCATGTGTGGGATATGCTTGAGCGACCCATTAGCCTGTAGAAGCCCCTCCCACCTGTCAACCGGAACTTCGGAGGGCATTGCTTGATGAGTGTTGTAATATTCCGCAAGATCAGATTGATAATTTGATACTCCAGCATGCCTAGGCGTTGTAAGGCCTGTATTGCATCGTCCGGGAGACATACTCCATATTAACCATCATACTAACCATGTTATACTGTTTTTTGTAAATAGGTTATTTTTTTGAAATGCTCGAGGGAGTAAAAATCGCAATATTTATTATTATGTCAAACATATAGCATCTTTTATCTTTACCTTTTGTTTAATAAATAGAATTTACAGATAAGTCAATAAAATATGGTTAGGGGATTATTCTAACAACTATGCGTTTCATATAGATATGTCATTAAATTGTTAGTATGCATAATAAAATAAAATAAAACATGATGGATAATAAATATTTTTTTTTCTTTCTAATGCAGCTGGCAAACACAGACAGCTTGGTCTTTGGTTGCCTTAAGGCAAGTGCTGCAGAGACGTACTCACTTTGCATTACCCAGGGGCGCGTGTAACTTGAAGATAAGCCACGGACGCGGAGTAACAATGCCCCCGCAACGCTCTACGATCCTATTAGGACCGGGACCTATTTTTAAAAAGTGGATTCCGAACCACTACAAACAACCATGGCACCGCCTTGACTCGAACCCGAAACCTGCAGTACCGAGAGCCAGAGCCACTCGGCCATTCAGGACCTGGATAATAATTATAATAACATAATAATAGTAATAAAATTTTAATGGAAAAAGATATATTATCTATAAAAAATAAAATTTATGTTAATCATTAATTTTATTTTCATGAAATTTAATTCATTACACAATGGATAATTATTTTCATACATTTAATTACTCTAGAAATCTTATGATCTTAAGAAGTCTACATTCTATTTTAATATTTTTTTTAATTTTGCAGCTAATAAATCCTGAAACTCATATTTTATTAAGAGTGCTTAAAAAGTTACAAACTAACTATTTGTTGGTCAAAATTATTACAATAGATTGTTAAATGGTAGAATATTTTTAGATCTCAGGTTTAAATAAAATATGTTTAAATCTCATGGCAAACATAATGGTCATCATTTCATGAATTATATCGACGAATTTATTTGTAAGCGAATGAATTTCAAATAGAATGAGATAATCTGAAATAAAGTTTTGAAATCTTTGAATTTTGGAATACGCACGTTATTGTTTTACACAAAAAGCGTATAACTATAAATTTTAGTATTGAATACAGTTAAAAAATTTTTTCCTTTTTTTTCTGAATTGGAATTTTTATATATTTCGTTAATATAATTTGACATAATGGGAATTTTACTAGAATGTGTTTCGGTAGTATTATTTTTTTACAAATTTGTAAGCTTATGAAAGATTGTATAAAATTTCATCATACCTAATAAACCACATTAAGATATATTACAGCTTTCATTAAAAATTCATTTAGAATGTATTCTTTCTGTTTAATAAATGAAAACCTCATTCATTCGAAAATATATGCATCATGAAAGTTAATATAACCCAATGATTTGTTTAGGATTGATTAAATTAATTGGAATTCTACAGGTTGCATCAAAAATGTAAATAAACACATTTTCCGATAAAGCACTTTAATTTGTGGTGTAATTATATTAATAGTGAATATTTAATTTCTGATAAAAAGCTTGATTTTGCCTAAGAATTAAAGCTAAATGAAAAACCACTTTATTAAGTAAAATTAATATATTTTTATACCATATCTATAAAATATTATAAAAAAATAGTTTTTAAAAGTTCTTAAAATATGAATTTTTAACTTAAAAATTTAAAATATATAAATAAAAATCAGTTTTTATTTATATATGTTAAAGACGTCTTTTAAACAACATAAAAGATGCCAAATGGGAGATAGCAAATCTATTTCGAAATTAAAATAAAGTATTCAATTAAAACACGAGAAACAGGCCGTTGAATAAAAATATTTCCCAGTAATATTTAATTTACATCGTGTTCTTCTTTCAGAAAATAAATGAGGGAAATTTACTTGATGTTTAAAATTTTTTATTAACCCCCTCCCACTTCTCAAACACAGTTTCATCATTTTAATTCAATTAGATTTTTTTTAAAACAAGTTTAATAAAATCATTTCTTGAAACTAGCTGTAATATATATATATATATATAATTACATTGCATCTCGGCCACGTTAATGCTAAAGTTTCAAAATTAGATTTATTAGTATGTTAACAAGCGAAATTAACTCAATGGTTTCACGCCATTTTAGCAGTATAAGAAATTGTCTAATACAAACAATAAGTTTTGAAACATTTAATTAAATATCCTAATAGAATGTTGCTAGAAATATAATGAATTAAATTCTTTATAAAAGTATATATTTATAGCTTTTAATTCAAACATCTCTTAATAATCAACCTATTAATGACTTGAGAAGGCACAGAAGCATCGGTGCTGACTATAGCGATATGTATCCAACTCCTTTTTTTTCCAATTCGTGCAAGTCACTTAAATGAGCGGATAAACCCATAAATGTATTATAAGTTAAAAATTGGATTTCTTCCGGAGGATGCAATTTGTTTTGGGATTTCGTATTCTCAATAAAATTTGAATATTTTTAAACTCAAGATCCACTTACCTTTTGAGATGCCGACGAATAGGGATGGCGCTACTTTTAGTTTTTTATTTATATCTTAATTCAATTGTTTAGGGTATTTTTTTATTGATAGTTTAATTTTCTTCACTTTGTCACTTTCACCAGGATTATTGTTTTGTTGAAGTTTATCTTCAGGTATACAGCTGCAATAGGATTTAATGTGACTTCTATCCAATTGGACAATTTATCAAAAAACCTAAAGAGTCTTTACTTGATAATGTAACGAAAGAAATTATTTCAAAATCTGCCAAAACTTTATTTTAGGTATAAATAATAACAAACAAAACGTTTTATTTTATAAAAATTGTCACTTTTTTTTTCTCCTCTCGGAAAAAAAATTCAATTCAATTCAAAAATTCAATTCCGCCCTATGTTTCGGAATCTCCTAACGACGTTAGAGAGCACTTGAACGAAATGTTGTCTCCAGCCAATCGTTTCCGTGGCACCTTCGAGTCTTGGTTTCCGCCGGAAGTGTCGGCACCTGTGTGTGTGCTTAAGCGCATCTTCCTTTGCTTTGTTTCTGGATGAACAGCTCTTGATTCGTCACTCTCCGGGTTTTGTGCCGAATCGCAATATTCATATTTTTAATGATGAGCTAATAAAACTTTTACTTCCAACTATAATAAGTCGTTGTCCTCTGGCGAAAAGTCGGAAGAAGACCGTATGTTTTGAAATGCTCCCAGCCAATAAACCCATGCATGGGCATTCTTGTTCTACCTCTTAGGACAGGGATGGGCAACCTACGGCCTGCCGGAAGGTTCCATCCGGCCCGCGGATAGACTTTTAATTTGCCGGTCCGAGGCAAATTAAAAGAGATATATATTTATATATTATACATCCATCTCCTTTTCTACTTTGATTAAATAATATTTTTTTCTTCTTTTTTTTTTAAAGGACTGATGATCTTTTTGCTTTGTCTATTTTTGTCCTACAAAACATAAATCGACGGAAATAGCAAGCACAAACAGCTTTCAATCGGTAAAGTGTTAAGAGCGGAAGTCCTTCGTTAGTTATAGCTGTAGATTGGCGAAAACAAGCGTTAACTCTTTCTCGGGGAGCAGAGTTATGGGAATCCAATAGAGGTGAATTAAACCTCCCATGTGGCAGACTGCGCATTTTAAGCTCCAGCGAGCTGCTTTTTCTTTTGGTGCGAGTTCTAATATTATTGATTGCGTATGGAAAGATTGTGGACATATAGCATCATAGTGAATACTGGTGAAATTATTAAAAGTATAGCGTAGCTAGTGCTTGTTTGGGTTATTCGTATAATATTTAAACCCCAAAATGGCTACTAAAAAAAGTAAAGTTGATTCAGAGTGCCGTGCTTTTAATGTTGAATGGACCTGGAAATATTTTTTTTACGGTTGTAAAAGATAAACCAGTGTGTCTCATCTGCAATGAAGCTGTAGCAGTTTTCAAAGAATATAACATTTCCCGTCATTTCACATCTAAGCATAAGAATTCCAATTACGAAGCAACGCCCGAATATGAAAGAAAACAAAATGCAGAAAATCTCTACAAAAAATTATCAGGCCGACAAAATTCTTTCAAGAAGGTAAACAGTATCCAAGAAGCAGCTACACATGCAAGTTACAATGTGGCATACAATATTGCTAAAAATAATAAAGCTCTCAGTGATGGGGAGTTTGTTAAACAATGCATGCTCCACGTTTGTGATGTTTTAAGTTCAGACAAGAAAAATAATTTTGAGACTGTAAGCTTATCTCGAAAAACGGGGACTTCTAGAATCGAAGCCATCGATAAAAATTTGACATCACAATTGGAATTAAAAATTGGCCAGTTTAAATTTTGCTCCATAGCTATGGATGAAAGCACTGATGTAAATGATACAGCTCAATTAGTATTATTTTTAAGAGGCATTGATGAGAACTTTGAAATTACCGAGAAACTGGTGGGCATGCGTTCTTTAAAGGGAACTACAACGGGATGTGATATTTTTCGTGAACTTCAGGAAGAACTTTTAATTTAGAAAGTGTCTATAACAAATATATGTAATATTACGACCGATGGAACACCAAATATGACAGGCAAAAAATTTGAATTTCTTGGACTCTTCAATCAAAACTATCCCGGGAACAATGTTATTTTCAATATTGTGTTATACATCAAGAGGCTTTGTGTAAATCTGCATTTAATATGAAACTCGTGCTTGATGCAGTCGTGAAGCTTGTAAATACTATTCGATCTCGTGAGCTAACTCACAGGCAATTTCAAGATTTTCTTCAGTCCGTGCAATCTGAATACTCTGATGTACTGTATTACACGACAGTAATGTGGCTTAGGGCAAGGCGTGTTTTCGAGCGAGTTTGGCAGCTGAAAGACGACATGTGTCGTTCTTCCATGAGAAACAGTGTTCAGCGAAGTGCGAAATGTTAGAAGATACAGAATGGCTTTCGGACTTTGCATTTTTCACAGATCTTCTTTTGTCATATGAGCAATTTGAATATTAAGATGCAAGGGAAAACTCAATTTATAGACTATATCGGGACCCATCTCAAAGCTTTTAAAGTAAAACTTAATCTGTTTGCTGGGCAGCTAGCTAAGAACGACTTGTATGATTTTCCGAGGTTAAATTCAATACCCTCAGTAAATGAAGAGAAGCTTAAGAATTATGAAAAATACTTGAAAAAACTGGATTTTGAGTTCGAACGTAGATTTCAAGATTTCAGTGCCATTCAAACAGAATTGGATATTTTTACCATGCCTTTCAACGTAAATTGTGAAGCAGTGAGGCAAAATTAATATCTAACGCCCAGAAAATCAGTGCTATGTTTGCTTTATCTTATATGTGTGAACAAGTGTTTTCAACTATGAACAGGAACTTTTAAAAATGAAATCACAATTTTATTCATCTCATGAACATATTTAAATTGTAGTACTTGCACATTGTTTTTAAAATTTTAGACAAATTTATCTTGGCCCGCCAAACTTTTGTTTTTCGATTTTTGGCCAGCTACCGAAAAGGTTTGGTCATCCCTGACTTAGGACATGCGCTGTTCTTTAAGAGGTGATTTCGAAGAATATTGAGCTTTGTTTAAATCGAAACTTAACTGGTTTGAAATAATCATTGCATTGTAAATAAAATTATTATACGTAAAGGTTTAACTTAAATTTCCTCGCAGTTTTAAATTTTAGGGCTTTTTTAAGCTATCTGAACATTATTTGCTCTGTATTTTTAAGTTAAATAGAGCTTTCTTTACTTATGCAATTTACCATTGAATATATTGAGATCTTGTTGTGAGACTGTATCAAAAGAATTTGGTTTAAATAGTACATTTTAATTATTTTAATGCATTTATTAAGTTAAAAAACACGTAAGTTCCTTTCTTAAGTATTGTATTTTTTTTTTCTTTTAATGCTGGGCTCTTTGACCTTAATAATTCTCTACTGGGAAAAATTATATGTAGCAAATCAGGGTGCACTACAGAATGCTTGTTGCGCTGTATTCATATTTTATAACATAATTTTTGAATGATCATTCCAAGGAACAATATATTAAGAGGTTTTCCCTTTTCACCCACCTTTGTAGTCAAAATGGAAGGACTCTCCATTCTATGAATTACAATATAGACACAGAAAGTTTTGTTTTAGTTTTGCTTGACATTTTATAATTGATTCTTTTTCTATTATTATTTTTTCTCATATTTTCAATTCATGGAATCGTATTATTTACTAAAACTGGTAAAATAAATATAATTAATTAAAGGTTCTTAATTTCAAAGTCTGCATTTTTTTAAATATTGTAAGGGAAATATTTTTACTAGCTTGAACAATTTTTTTTGAAATAATTGCACAATATTTGGAAATAACAATTAATTTTAACTTAAAAGTAGTCCAAATCGTGGCTCAGTGGTTACGCGCGTATCTAACATGAAATAAGACTTACGGTTGAATTTATTAGAGCCTTTCTTTGTAAAAAAAATATGTCATAATACAAATAAAATAAATAATATATTGAGAAATTTCTTTTCCTTTCATCCTTTCATGAGTTACAATGAACCTACGTTATCCTGCTCTTTATTTTAGGCGACATAAGTAACCATTTTAGATTCTCAGGGGAAGAAGAATGTGTTTAAAAATATGGAGAAAGAAAGTGACACTAAAATCCCTCTTGGGATGACAAACTTGATAACGGGAAACAAAGCAATTTTCAAGACTACAAGTGTTGGCAATACGAACTAAGCCCTCTTTGTAAAGCTTTCTCCCCTTCATTTAATGCCCCAAACTTGTTAAGTTGCTGTGATGGGCTCCCTTTCCACTAAACACCTACTCGTCTGTACATTCGTGAGATCTATTTACTTTAAAATAAACAAATGAAAAATTTATTACGATATAGCGTAATGTATTTCGTCGTTTTCCACTCCAAAACAAGTGTTAAAATTCAAAGTGATTTCAGATATTGGAACGATTTACTTATTATCAAATTGCATCCGAGTCTCCGGGGATTCTTATTATTCACATTTAACACTTAATATAACACATAAATGCAATAGCCTTTTTCCACACGCATTCACTCGCTAAATTTATAAAATTAAAAAGGAAAATAATGAAGAGAGAAGAGGAGAAAGAGTGAAGAAGAGTACACAAAAGCTTCTCTCTCAACAATAACAATAATGAAATTTGTTTAACCTGAAAGATTTTTTCAACTTTGCTTTCTTCCCTTCTGCTGAGTAAACGCATTAAATGAATCGAATAATGCACGTAAACGTCTCATAATGTTTGTCTTAAGTATTTGGTTGTGATTTATATTTTAACAATTTGAATTATCCCTGCATTTTTATTAAATCTGCTAAATAACAAATTTAAGTCTTTTGTTAGCGATTTAAAATTTTTTAGATATGGAAGTAATTTTATATCATTGCATAATTCTCCACTATTATTCATTGCAACATTAATTATATTAACAACTTCGTCTAAAAATAGTTAATTAAATTAAATTATTATTTAATTAGCCATAATTTAAATCATTTGTTGTAAAATAATAATGAAATATTATCAGATTATGTATCATGCAATACTTTTTACAAAATGAAAAGTTATACAAAAATATGAATTAAAAAAAAAACTTTTTGAAATAAGAAAAATCTTATATGAAATAATAATTATGAAAAAATGTCTTTTCAAAATTAGAAAAAAGTTTTGTTGCTGTTGTACTGATCCTCAGTACCCTGCAGGGCTGGCAGAACATGTGGGGGAGGGGGCGGGGGCGTGTAATCTACTCGTGGAATGCGGGCAGCTTGTGTTTTGTGATGGCTGAAGACAGAAGTCTGACTTGGCTCCTAATAGCTGAAGGAGGGCAGACATTTTTTTTTAAATCAATTTTCAGAGATATTAGTTCAGTTTTGTACTTTCAACGAAAATAAATCATTATTCGATGAAAATAAATTTTTAGCATATTCTAAACATTATACTTTAGCTACTAAATTTATCCTGTCTTATTGCATTCTTTTACATTAATATTTAAAACTGCAGTTTCTGTAAATTCCAAATTTACATACATTTATTACTAAAAATGTATCTATAAAATTTCAAAAATAACAGAAAAGTAATCAAAAATTGCTTTTTAACATATTCTTTGTTATTGGTAAATAATTCAGAAAAAATGTTAAATCCCTAAGTAGGTAGATTTTTATTCAGTGTGTATAAACTTTGAGAAACAACAATTTAAGAAAAAAAGAAAAAGTAATTTCAAGGTCCCCTCATACGCACTTATTATATACCCATTACGCGCAGTTAAGTTTTTTAGTGGTATTTTTTTATTTCAAAGTTTTTTTGTAAGCGGAATTTTAATTTTCAAAAATTTTATTTTGAAATAATCGTAATTTATTTAAAAATAAAAGCAACTCATATATTCAAGACTGAAAACTATGTATACACACACACACACACACATATATATATATATATATATACATGCATATATATATAAAGTTTTATGTTAAAATTCAGTATTTTAAATTGATTATATTTATAATTCATTATTTCAAATTATTCATTCAAATGAAAAGATGGTTATATTTTATATTTTTAAAATATAAAAATTATGTGTACATACTAAATTAATGCAAAAGAGCAATTTGTAATTTTAATATCATTATATTTTAAAATAAATTATATTTAGTCAGATAGCAAATTTTCAGAATATTTTTCTTACCTGAGCTTCCAATACCGATAAATCATGTATTTTCATTGATCTTGGAAAGCGTTCAGGGATAAGCAGTTGTAATAAATATTCAAAATAAAAAGGAATCCTCCAGGTTCTTGGAGGAATAAATTTACGGGGTACTCCATTAAGTAAGTAATACTCCATTAAGAAATATTTAATTATTTGCTGAGGGTGACAAATGACAAGAAAAAAGATATGGATAGGGTTTTTAAGATGAACAAAGTGAAGGAGAGATTTTGTTTAAAATACGTTTGAAGATATTAATATCTAAAAAAGTAAATTTTAATAAAAAATAATTTCACAAAAGGTAAAATAAATAATGGGCTTTTTAAAAATGGATTTTGGATTATAACCTTTTTTTCCTAAGCTCTTCGTATTCTGGATTGTTTAGATTAGTGATCTCCAAAGTGACTTACGGTAACCCTGGACGATACGCAAAACATTATTTAGGACCAAGCTAAAACCATTGTAAATTACAGTTGAAGGAAACCTTCAAATTGCATTAACAGAGGGCACCAAACCAGATTCCGTCAATAATATTAAGTAAATGTAATAACATTGTTCACATTAAATCCTTATTAAAAATCAATTTTTCATTTAATTTAAATGTTATGTGTATATTGTTCAAAATAAATAAATTATAAATAATTTGACACTTCATATTTTTAAGTATTTTTATCTAGCGGTACGCAATCCTAATAGTTTGAAATTTTTTTTTTTTTTTTTTTTTAGGTGTTTCAAAAGGTTTTTCATGGCAACAAGAAATTTGTTTCTGTCTTTTATGTTTCGCTTTCCTTGAAGTTATATTTTATATTCTTTTTTTTGCTTTGAAAGTATTTGTTCGGATTTTTTAAAAATCTTTTACTTCCTTTTAGAACTGGACGCAAGAGCAGAACAGGGAGCACCTTTATGCAATTAGGAAACTTAAATGCTAAAATATTTTAAACTGATTCGGCTGACTTTGTGCACCTAAAACTGAAAGTAAAGAAGTTATTTATTGTTCTATTGAATTATTTATTACTATATTAAAATATCTAAATGCTTTCAAGATGACCTAATTGCATTGCTAGAAATATCCGAAACTCTTGTTTCACTGTTACAATCAAGTTCTTAGAATAGTTAATTGTCCTTTTTTAACTTTATTATTATTATACTATTTGAGTAGAAAAGCGCGAACTTTCTTTCATTTATGAATTATTTAGTAATTCAATTTAGTCAGATTTATGATTGATTTCCGTATCACAAATCTGAGCTTCTATTTCTCACAAAATGTTTTTTGAGCAGAAGAGTATTTAAAAGTTTCTTCTTTCAAGGGAAATTTGATAAGAAAATTCTTCATTAAAGTCTGCAGAATGTCTTACACTATTTAATTTTGTACATTTAAAGATTTTATCTTTTAATAAATTGCTGCCATGCCAAGTATTCTGCAATAAATGATTACTACCTTTTTGTTTTTAGAACAGAATTTCTTATTTAAAGGGCTACGTAACAAGAAAAACATTGGAAATTTCAGCGATATTCCAGAGAATATTCAATTTTTTAATGCATAATGCGAGGGAAATTTAGTGGACTGGCATTATTCACTCTGAACAACGCTGAATCGACTGAATACATACCTTCAAGCAACGATTCATATTTAGCACACGATTATCAACACGTATATTAAAGCCAAAAATGTATTTTTTCAATAAATGCAACAAATTTGGAAAACAAAGGAATTATTGATTTCAAATGAATTATAAAATTATTCAAATTTGGAAAACAATGAATTTAAATAAATATACTGATCTCTTAAAGATTTTCATCAAATGTTTTATACATTTTTCCTGTGAGGAATTTGATTTTTCTTGTGTAGAATCCAAGTGAGCATTATAAATAGAATTAATTTACGCAAAATTGTTTTAAAAATATTAGTTTCAATATTTATTGAGCAGCAATAATTACCATCCGATTTCTCGAAATTTTTGTTTTAAAATAGGAACTTGTTTTTACTTTCTCAAATCCGTAACTTGGAAACAAACATTAAACATTAAAAACTGTTGGTTTATAAAAAAGTCCTTATTGAAGTAGAAATTTAACAGAATTGCGTTGTTACAGAGATTAAATTAAAGGTAATACTAATTCTTAATTCTTATTTTCTTCTTATAAATATTTTTAACATTTTCATTTTCAATTCATTTCTTCGTGTAAATATTTTTCTATTTACAAATTAAAGTTGTTTTATGATGAAGAATACTATATTCATAGTTTACAGTTGTGTTCAAGTTATATATTAAGGTTAACTTTAAAATTGTTTCTTGCTTAGGTGAACTAAAGTTCAGTGAAATTATATTTGAGGTGAAAGAAACTATATTTTTTTTTCTGTTTGCCATTGTTTTTTTATTGTTCAATAATTAAATTTCTTCCAATTTTTTCCTCAAACTTTTAAAATATCTATGAAAACATTTCGTATAAAATTTTCCAAAGCAATGAAATAAATTTATACTTTTAAAAAAATACTTCCGTAATATTGTATTTTAACACTTTTGCAATTGAAGTTGGTGATTTTAATTGCAAATAAAAAATTAATTAATAATATAATTAAAAATTACATACTTTATTTATTGCCCATATCGAGCTAATATGTTTCTATTTGTTATTTCAAATGCAGTACTACTAGCAGATTCCGAAATATGAGATGATTTTTTTTACCGGGTAAGGTTGTCAGCCCTACGCCTAGCGCTCTGCAGTCATATTAGACCGGAGCCTACATATTACCGAACAACTACAAACATCCAGTCCATTTTAGTCATTCGTCCATCAGATTTACCAGCATTAGGTATACAGTTTTAATCATATATAATATAAATTAACTGTTTCAATCATCTACCTGAAATCCGTATCTACATAAATCCTTTCGAATTAAAATATAAAGCTTTTTTTTTAACTTTGCAAAAAAAAAAAAAAAAAAAAAAAAAAAAAAAAATGAAGATTGCTCAAGACACCTATGTTCATACCAGTAAGGATAGCCTTAATAATGTGTACCTTGTTCTTTACATTTACAAATAACTCATGGTTAGAACTTCGCAACTTGAGTAGTTTGTATAGACGGCGAAGATTCGTGTCCACCTGTATAATTATGGAAGAGTGGAAGCCTTGGCTCTGGAGAGGGTGGATTTGCTGGTGCCACCACATGCCTGCATTCCCCCTCCAACAGCATCAAATTTGGGGGAAGGGTTCACCATCCTTACTTAATTGAATAATTTCCCTGTTTGCTGATTTATTGTGCCCAGTTCCGGCATAGACGCAGACAAATAATATAATCCCTGCTTAATTTCGATATATAATAACGGTATTTCATCAATTGATACGAAATCTGTGAGAATGCAATTTGATATGCTCTAAAAATCTCTCAACGGTGACAAAAAAACGCGATGATATTTGATCCTTATCATTCCTCAACACAGTACAATAAAATCACAGGGCAAAATATGTTTTGCAAATATTTTGATCCATTCATAATAATGCCATTTTAAACTAAAAATATAACCTAAAGAAATCAATTAGTTTTTCATGATACAATTTTTTAATTATTTATTATGAAAATGTCGACTGGTTATTTTTTAATAAATACTATTTGGCTTTTTTTAAATCTTTTTTAAAATAAATATACAACACTTATTGTGCATACAGCAATTATGAGGATAGCTCATGATTCTAAACTGAAGAGCTCGGTTCAAAATTTGACAAGTTTTGCCGAATGGAAAATGTATGGGCCTATGGGAGTATGATGAGGTGGTAGGAAGCTACCAAACAGAAGGGGTAGACTCTGGGGCTATTTATTCAAAATTGTGGTGGGGAAATGTAAAAGCATATATCAGTCGGGTGACTTGAATAACGTTGTATCTGCCATTTTAATGGAGAATACTCAAACGTCAAAGTGATTACCATTTGAAAAGAAATGTTGTAATGTACACCATCATTTTGTGTAATAATAATAATTATTCAGTAATAATTACACACGCTAAACATTGCTCAATGAAATTTGTGAATCTTGTGACATGAGATGAAATGTATTGTGAGTCTGTCCTTTTTTTAAATATAGGTATCCTGTTATGACAAAATAGAATTCATGTCATGAAATTTTAACTTTTGATCATAAAATTTATAATTAAATATTCCCTAAATCCAATTTTAGAAAAGTTGGCGAAGAAGTTGGTAAAGAATTATAAGAAAAATTATTCTAGGAATCAATATTAAAATTAGTTTGTTGCAAAGAACGCTGGTTCAATTCATTATAAAAACAAAAATATTACAGAGGAAACAGTGAGTAGTCAGAGATAATACATGCAATATATCTCATGTTAATTTAAAAAAAACATGATGTATAATACAAACCGAACATTAAAAATAAAAATAAAAAAATGTAAAATCATCTTAATAAATTTTTGATAATTTTTACGAATATGCAAAGTAAATAATTTGATTTAATTAATTAATATTATTTGAGATCAAGGTAGGATTGAACAAATTCTTTATTTTGCCTAGCAAATAATTTTATCTCTAAAAGGCAAATACAAAAGTTCAATAAAAAAAACCATGATGTATAATACAAACCGAACATTTGAAATAAAAATAAAAAAAAAAGGTAAATTCCTCTTAATAAATTTTAAATTAAAAAAAAAATTTAATAAAATTTAATTTAAAATTTAAAATTAATTCGTAACAAAATCTGGAAGCTTTTGTTACGAATTCTAGAAAAAAAGCTTAAAGCTTTTCCTTCTGCACCATGCTAAACCCAGCAAAAATAATAGATCAATAATTAATTTGAAAAAAAAAATAAAAGGACGATTATAAAATTCTGTTCTATAATGATTTTAAAAATATATTTTTACTTTCCTTCGCTTAACAAAAATATAATTGAAATGGTTGATATGAGGATCATTTAGCATATGTAGAAACATCAACTCTGCTTCCATCATTTAAATTTTACCTTGAACAAATTAATCGCTGGACAGAAATTCTACGAAGTTAAAAAAAATATCAGTTAAAAATATGTAGTGATTTTTTTTTTATACTTTTATTTATGATGTTATAGTTTTGAAATAACTGCAAACTTGCGAGGGAAAGAAACTGCGTTCTTGTAAACATTTGTTTGAATGTAAGTATTAAGATAAATAAACTGCGACGCAGACAATCGAGGTTAAGTCGATGGATTTTTGTTTTCTTTGGGATCTGATTTGAAGCGATCCAAATTAAAACAATTCATATTTAATCCAAGAATACATTCGACATTTCTTGGCATGTTTTCCCAATGGGTCTTATTAATTTTAAATATGCTTCACAAGAATTTTACAAACAAATCTCTTCTTTGCTTATAAGATTTAAATAGGAGGAAGTTGGCATTAGTTGAAATAAATACAAATGCGGCTGGACGAAACTGTTTATGATTAGAGTGTAACAGCTGAAAGTTTCAGAATTATTCTAAAGTACATTTCTTAAAATTTTAAGCCTTTTACAGAAGGATTATTTGCAATTATTAGTGGCATGGCGGGAGCAAGAATGTCTTTGTGGTTCGGATACACTGAACTATGCTCTTTGTAGTCGGAAGTGATGCCGCTCATATTTAAGCTGGGATTATTGAATGCAATTGTCTGATTTATACAAACAAATCTTCTTTCCGCATATTAAGTAAGAGCAGTTGATTAACTTTGGAGTTGCACGAAACGTTAAGACTGAATTAACAATCCTAATTTAGGGAATTAAAACTTCGAGAGAGTATTTTGAATTTTAATAATTTGAAATACTTATAAAGGTTTTGCTTCGTATACATTAGTATTCATTTAAATCTCAATAAAATAAATACGTTTAAGCCTAAATTTAGTTGCCTATTTATGTATTACTTTTCTTCATTTATTTAGTCTGATTTTTAACTGAAATTTGTATTTATAAAAAAATAGTTTTCTAAAGGACTTTTTGATAAAAATGGCATAGCCATATTATTCATTTTTATTATATGAAAATTATGTTCTGGACGATAATTAAAGTAGCTGCAATAAGCTTTGAAGATTTAATTGTACGTAACATAAATGTGTGAATATTTTTCAGAAGAATAGTACTGGATTTAATTTTTAAATAAAATGTGTCTTTTCTATGTTCTGTGGTAATTTGATTTAAAAATCGTTTCATCCACATGTATATTTATATTCACATATATTTAAATAAATATAACACATTTAAATACCTTTATTTAAATGTGCTAATTTAAATAATTATATACACGTTATAATCGAATTAAATAAATATAATGTATTATATCGCTAATAATACATTCAAATAAATATACCTAATAATGTCGTTAATAATCATTTAAATAAATATACCTAATAATTAATAATCCATTTAACTAAAGTAACAACTAAATGTAGAAATGAAATTATAGAAATATGAAATTTTGAATTTTAATTATTCATGAGAAATTTTGTCTAATTCAATGACAAATATTCTTGCAAATCTGCTTTCACTGATGAAGTTAATAAATATTTTAAATTTATTTAATAAGAAATAATTTTAGACAAAATATGCATCACAACCATGATACCGCTCTTTAAAAATTTGCAAAATAAATAAATAAATAATACGCTTACACATTTGTTTTAGGCATTTTAATGTGTAATGATTTTAAGCAGTTTATCTATGTATGCATCATATTTTATGTAAAAACTCCTTCATTTCTAAGAATCTCAATAAAATAAATAATCAAACGAGGAATTTGTATCCAGATAATTTTTTATGAAAATGATTTCAACAATATATATTACATATTAGCTAAATAAATTACATTCAATAAATTTCTAATTGAAAATAAAATTCATAAGAAAGTCTTTGTAAAGTTAAGAAAATTATATATTACATTATGAAAACTTAGTACATCTATTCATATAAAGCAAAAATTTTTAATTAAAGAAATTTTAATAAAAATTTTAATTCTTCAAAGCAAAACTATAAAACGAAGTTGTATTTCAATTTGATTCTGTAATTTGTGCATTTATCGCATTGAAGAAACATATTAAAACACACATAACCAATTTTGATTTAAAAAACTGAGATAATTATGCATAGTGTAACTTGCTGAGTCATCAAAACCATTAAATAAAAATACAGAATAACAGAATACACAAATCTAAAATTCAGGTTATCCAAAAATTTCAAATTCGTGTATTTTACAACAAAAAAGTTTGAATTTATAAATCATTATAATTCAGTTATGTGCTATAATGCAAGAAATGTTCAATACATGGAATACATTAATAATTATTTAGAATTTGGCCATTCCAGTTCAAATAATCTAATTGACTTCACCATTTCAGATTATTAACAAATTTGGCAAAAAGTCGCCTAAATATATTATAAAAAGAAGAAATAAAGAGTTTTTTTAAATATGAGCAACAGCTTTTACAATTCTATCAAGTTAACTTTTTTAAATCGTCATCAAAATCATAAGATCGTATTCAAATTGCTATAGTAACTCTTTTCATTAAACTAAAAAATAATGTCTTGACTTTTTAGCATCTAGGTGGCTTTAAGAGCCACAAAACCTCCACATCTTAAGTTAGTTAGAAAATTTGCAAAATGAAATTGCTTCAATTAAAAGAATGCTAATAAAATAAAAGAAACCATTTAAAAAGTTAGGAAAAACATCGCTTGCCTGAGAACAATTAAGGCAAGAGATTGGAAAAAGTTAAAACTATAGGTACAATTAGGGGTCCCTTGGCGATGCCCCAAAAAAAAGATTAAAGATACAATAAAAATTACAAAGATACAAAAGAACAAAGTATAATACATAAAACGACAGAAAACAAACATTCGTTGACCAGCCCGCCAACAGATGGCACCACCAGTCGGATGATCATGGTAAAACCCGCCCGAAGGCGGGGAAAACATTTTGAATGGATGAAACACAGTGGGGAGGAGTGAAAAAGAGCAAATAAAATGAGTTTAAGATAATATGATACAATTTACAGAGTGAGATATTAAAAAACGTTATGAAAATCAAAAATTTAAAAGAAAAACATAAAATGAAAGTTAATGCGAACAAAATTCGTTTTCTGAATAGAAGAACGAGTAGGTACAATACAGATAAACAAAACAAATAGAAAGTAAATTTACAATATTAGCAACCACTTTGGCGAAGTGGGTATTAAAAGTCAATTTTGAGTCAAAAACTAACCCCAGGTACTTGTACTCAGTAACCCAGGGGACGGGCTGGCCGAAAAGGGTGACATTCAAAAGAGAACCAATGTTCTTTTTCCGTGTAAACAAGAGGCACGCACTTTTGGTAGGATTAACTTTTATTTTCCAGGTGGTCAACCAACTTTCCAAGCGAGGTATATAATCATTCAACAAAAGCAACGACGGAGTTTGGTGTTTTGTGCTGTGCGATAATCGCTGTGTCATCTGCGAACATGGCCAGTTTACAGAACTCTGGCTTAGGAATGTCGTTCACAGAGATTAGAAACAATCTGGGACCGAGCAGTGAACCCTGAGGTACCCCGCTCCTGATTGGATGATCGCTAGAGATGGCTCCTCCCACTCGCACTCTGAAATTACGCAAAGTTAAGTACGAGTGAATGATTTTGATAAACTGGGGCGAAAAATCAAGTCG
>BPLQ01003713.1:0-243192 GCA_021605075.1 Caerostris darwini | reverse complement strand
AGAATGTTCTTCAAACGAATCGCGAACAGTTGCGGCCCGGTGACATGGCGCATTGTCATCCATAAAAATCCCATCGTTGTTTGGGTACATGAAGTTCATGAATGGCTGCAAGGATCTCCAAGTAGCTGAACATAAGCATTTCCAGTCAATGTTCGGTCCAGTCACCAGAGGACCAAGTCCATGCCATGAAAAAACAGCCCACACCATTACGGAGCCACCACCAGCTTGAACAGTGCGTTGCTGACAGTTTGGGTCCATGGCTTCGTGGGGTGTGAGCCACACTCGAACCCTACCATCAGATTTTACCAACTGAAATCGTGACTCATCGGACCAGGCCACGGTTTTCCATTCATCTAGGGACCAACCGATATGCTCACGTGCCCACGAGAGTCGCTGCAAGCGATGTCGTTCTGTCAGTAAAGGCACTCGAGTCGGTCTTCTGCTGGAATAGCCCAAGAAAGCCAAATTTCTCCGCACTGTTCTAACAGACAAGTCCCTTGTACGTCCCACATTGATTTCTGCGGTTATTTGACGCAGTGTTGCTTGTCTGTTAGAATTTACGACTCTTTGCAGACGCCGCCGGTCTCGGTCGTTAAGTGCAGGCGGTCGACCACTGCGCTGTCCATGGTGGGATGTTATGCCTGAAATTTCATACTCTCGGCACACTCTTGACACAGTGGATCTGGGAATATTGAATTCCCTAACGATTTCCGAAATGGCATGACCCATGCGTCTAGCTCCAACTAACATTCCGCATTCAAAGTCTGTTAATTCCCGTCGTGCGGTCATCATCACGTCAAAACCTCTTCACATGAATAACTTGAACAGAAATGAAAGCTCTGCGAAAGTACTGCGCATTTATACCTGTTCTGCGCGATGCTACTGCCATCTGAAAATTTGCATATTGCTATCCCATGACTTTTGTCACTTCAGTGTATTCCTCTATATCTGCTATATATTTAAAATTTTCTAACATTTATAACGCTAAGCAAGAATTAATTCTCCCTTTCACTCTCCTTTGTATATATATATATATATATATATATAGTATATATACAGGGTGATTATAGCTAAAGTCCCACTTTAAAAATTCTGTAAAAAAAAGAACCATTCGTCAAAATGCATCAAATTTGAACTGAATATACTTGAAGAAGAGGAAACGTACAACATCAAAAAATTTCCAAAATGTATTAATAGATGGCACTTCACAAAAAAAAAATTCGGCTGCCAGTGATATTTTGAATCGAAATGGTATTTCATCAAATAAAAGTTCCAAAAGTGTTCGTCCGATTTTCCCCATCCAATTTGGTATTGCCTTGGCGTGGTGGAGGATTTCCACTACCAGTATCACAACTGTTGAATGACTTGCTAGTCAATTTTACCGTCAAAAAATCAAAATAATCAGCCGCATTGAACATTACAGTTGGTTCAATGTGCAACACATGACAAATACGTTGTAATTTTGATTCAAAATATCAGTGGCAGCTGAATCCACTTTCTTTATGCCGCTTACAGCGCCATCTATTCATATACTTTGATATTTTTTTGACACCGTCTCGTTTTTCCTTTCTTCAAGTATCATCAATTCAAATTTGAACTCAAGGTGACGAGTGGTTCTTTTTTACAGCATTTGAAAGTGGGACTTTAGCTATAATCACCCTGTATATAAGGGGCATTTAAAGGATTTTATTTATTTTTCATTGTTTTAAATTTGAATTTCCTCTTATGTTTCCAAAAGAACAGAAAAATGAATAGCAGAGTAATATGTATTGCTTCTTATAGCGGAAATAATACTGGTGCCTTTTACATGTAGAAATAGAACGTTTATTTAGATGTTATAAACTTTGATAATAATGTCATTTTTATTACTCTTTTTATTATCACATCTTATTCTTGCTGTTTTTTATTATTTTGCAACAAAAAACTGTCGTATGTATTTAAAAAAATTTCAATTATAATAATTTAATTAAAAAAATAAATAAATCTACTGATATATGGTTATAGAGACATAGAAGAGTAAAGCGTTTTGTAGTATAAAATATTCCACAATCGACATTACTCCAAAAAAGAAAGAAATAAAAAAAAAATAAATTTCAAAATTTCCCGTATCAAATAAATAGGGCAAAACTTATGTATTGGGAAACAGTAACCTGTGAATAAGTAAATTTTGCACCATTTATCTGATGCATTTGGCCAGTGTTACAGCGAAATTTCCCCTGGGTTATTTCCTTCCTCATACCTCGGCATTTAAGCGATTTCACATCTTTTTAAAAGATTGTTACTTTACGGAATTTTCCTTTTAAAAAGACTACTTTATTCTTACAGTCAGAAAACAGACTATGATAGACTGCGGAAATGTAACATGATGACAGTTTAAATCAATTTTCTTGCACTTTACTCAAATAGCTTTGCTAACGCACATTTTTCAAATAAAAGGTTCAATATTCGTATTTCGTTCCAGTTTTTTATAAATATAGTATAAAAAGTACTGAGAATTTAAATCTCTCTAACAGCGCATGAAAATGCAGCAAATTTGGATGAAGTCTGGCAGCAAATTTGGATGAAGTCTAGCAGCAAATTAATATTAGAAATAATTATAAACTAAAATCATTGTAATAGAATGGACCGATATATAGGTTAAAAATAAAATTTAGAATTAAATATCAAAACAAAACGCATACTGTAATCTTAAAAACTAAAAATTATAGAATTCCAAACGATTTTGTAGTAAAAAAAACCTGTCGTATGGATTTAAAAAGTTTTCAATTATAAAAATTAAATTTTAAAAATAGATAAATTTGCTGATATATATTAATATACTTAAAATGTTTCATGCTTACTGAAATTTGATTTTCATAAAATGTATAAATATTATCATATAAAAAAAGTATGGATAAACCAATCTAAAAGGTAAACAAACTAAAAGCTACTTTTAAAACATTGCGACGTTTTAATATAGAATTTTTTAATGCAGATAGAGTGTTTTTTAATATAAATTATTTCACAATCGAAATTACTCCAAAAGAGTGAGAAAGAAAAATAAATAAATTTCAAAATTCCCTGCTTCAAATAAATGGTGTAAAATGTACTTTTGGGAATCAGTACCTGTAAATAAGTAAATTTTGCTCCATTTATTTGATGCAAAAACGTGAAATTTTAATACATAATTTTTTTTAATGCAGATAGGCAAATACTGCAGAGTACTTTTTTTGATATAAAATATTCACAATCAAAACTACTTCAAAAGTGTGAGAAAGAAAAATAAATAAATTTCAAAATGCCCTCATCAAATAAATGGTGCAAAATTTACTCATTAGGAGGCAGTAACCTGTAAATAAGTAAATTTTACTCCATTTATTTGATGCATTTCTTTTTTCACCATTTATTTTCATTTTAAGGAACGAGACTGAAAATTATGCCCAATGGAATGTAGTCTGACTAATGCAAGCCGCGCATTGAAAGAAATTTATTTCTAAGAGGTTGCCTCGAATTATGGTGACTGTTTCGTACACTCCTCAGTTCATTCGAAATGATGAATTTCGCCAGCGTTTCAGCGGAATTTCCCCTGGGTTATTTCCTTCGCCATACCTCGGCATTTAAGCGATTTCACATCTTTTTTAAAAGAGGGTTACTTTACAGAATTTTCCTTTTAAAAAGGGTACTTTATTCTTACATCCTGAAAACAGACGATGATAGACTGCGGAAGTGTATCATGACGACAGTTTAAATCAATTTTCTTGCACTTTACTGAAATAGCTTTGCTGACGCACATTTTTCAAATAAAAGCGTCAATATTCGCATTCTGTTCCAGTTTTTCATAAATATAGTAGGAAAAATACAGAGAATATAAACCTCTCTAGCAGCGTATGAAAAGACAGCAAATTGAACAAAATCTAGCAGAAAAGTAATATTAGGAAAAATAATAAATAAAAAAAATGTAACCCATTGAGCCTAGATGTAGGCTACCCATAAATTGTAGAATTTAAAATAAGAATAAAAAGCATAACAGCAATCTTAAATTATAAAAACTATAAAATTCCAAACTATTTCAAAATCTCATTTCCATTATGAAATAAATTTGCCGTTTATTTCACCATACAAACTTTCCAAAACAATTTTGAATTATTTTTCTTCTCAATTATTCTTATTATTTAATATTAATTCTTTTATAATGTTAATAAATATTAGTTATAAAAGTTCGTGACAAAAATTAAAAAAAAAAAAAAATCTCTTGAGAGAAATTTTAAAAAATCTCGTAAAAGAAATGTAAACAAAATTGAAAGTGATAGAGGACACGAAACCCTCGCAGTTCCAAACAATATCTATGTAACTTATGGGCAGTAAGTAATAATTTTAATGTTCACGGGTACGTGCTGCTTCAATTTTTTTTTCTTTTTTTTTTCTAATTCGTGCTGCTTCAAATTGTTCTTACATCTTTTTTCTAATTTGTGTTACTTCAAATTGTTTCTTCTCTTTTGTTCAAAGCAACAGAATAAAATGTGGAATAGCAATCAACTCTGTTGATTCAAAACACGCCAACGGATGGCAAACCGAAAAATTTGACTTTTAAGTGGGAGTAGCCGTGGTAAATCTATAAGTCGTTTTTTTTCGTGTTTTGCGGGGGAGAGAGGGGGAAGGGGTGTAAGAGAATGGTGCAATCTGCAAAGTCATCCTTGACAGTTTTCTTCCCAAATTCTTTTATAAAATATGGTTATAGAAAATACATTTCCCTCTCCGTTGTTCTTATTAAGTAAAGTTAAATCAGCTCATTTCTGCCAATCAAGATTTGAATAGGGTTGACGTCTAAGATTGAATGAAAAAACATATCTGATCAGAAAGCCTCCCTGTCTATGTGAGACGCTTCTGCATGCTATCTAAATCTCTTTAGAATCTTTTCATTTCTGAAAATAATGACTGCAATAGATACCATCAGAGGGATTCGAAGCTGATTTCTCCTGTATGTTTCCTCTACAGTTAGAATTGGCATTTAAAATTGCTAGTTGTTTAATATTTGTAGCTTGGTGTATTTTTGAAAGACTTTAATTTTATTTAATGATTGATAGCTACATTATTAATTAGGAAGATATTTAATTGACATATTTTACTGAAATGCAAACCTAACAGGATAATTATATTTCGCCCATCACTAAGATGCAGAGATAACAAATCCATCGCGTAAAACACTAGAATTTTCCAACCTCCGAAAGATATACACTATGTAACGTGATTTAATTTAAAATTGTGACAAACTTACAAGTAATCCTAACGCTTGTTTTATGAGACTTTAAAAGTATTATTACCATTAATAATTACTTAATAATACCCTAAGGAATGCAGTATCATTCTTTACTTTGCTAACAATTACCTATTACGAAGGTAAACCCCTCCTGGTTTGTTTACTAGTTTGACACATAGAAATTAATTGTTCTAATTAAACACCTCAAGTAATTGAGGTTGAAAATGGGGAACTTGATAATATCCTATTATTTAGTCCCAGTGATTTATAGTTCCTGGTGTAGAAACCGTTAGTAGGTAAAAGCAATTAAATACACGTTTCTAATTTGTACCTTCTTGAGGAGGCCTTTCATTAACAGTCGTTTCTAAGCGAATAAACGCAATGAAACATGAAAGGATGCTGACAGATCGTTTTCTCCGTACTTAACGTTCCTTAAAGGTTAAAAGAGCAATGCCATGCATTTCGCATCTCTAAGAATTTATGTTCCTTCAGAATCTTCTGATTTCTAGAAATAGAAATATTATAAATACAAAGGCATAGAAGGATATTAAATATCTTAAAATTTATTTTCTTTTCTATTTTTTTAATGTGAATGTTTTAAAATATTTTCTTTCTAAGTCACTAAATACAATAATTATTTATAAGCAAGTGTTTATTGGCAGTAATTATTTGAGAATGCTTATTTTTATTTAGCAATAATTTTGCAATAGTTTTTTGTAATCAAAAAGTATTTGCTGTTAATTGAACGCCGGTAATAATTATTTCTTGTGCAAAAATATTTTTGTGGAAATTTTATACAGCAAGTCAACTTTGTTCCAAATATATTATATAAAATAAGAATAACCCTGGAAATAATAATATTATTGTTTGCAGTTCGTAGTTTATTTACTACTATTTTTAGTTTTTGCCCCACTCGTGGTTCAGTGACAACATGCCAGATCGTTGAAAAAAGAAAACTCTCACCGGACAGCTACACTGCCAATACGAGAGCTTCTACATGCTGTGTAAATATAGTAGTTACATTTCGGAAAATAATGACTCCAACAGGCACCATCTGAGGGATTCGAACCTGATTACTCCTGCACGAAATTTCCTACATTATATGTAGCTTGATGTATTTATGAAAGGCTTTCATTTTATTTAACGATAAATAACTACATTATTAATTAATGAAGTCTATATATAATGGACATGTTTTACTGAAATTTAAGCCTAACAGGATAAATATATTTCGACCAGCACTATGTAACAGAGTTAACAAATCCATTACGTTAAACAGTAGAATTTTCTAGCCCGTAAAAGTATACATTATGTAATTGTGCTTGAATTTAAGATTATAATAAGTGCCCAAATAAGCATAACACTTGTTTTATGAACATTTAAAAGTGTTATTATCATTAATAATTACTTAACAATACCCTACGACAATACCCAATAAAAATACCCTACGGTATGCAGTCTGATTCCTTACTTACAATTACCTATTATGAAGGTAAGAACCCATTTGGTTTGTTTACTAGTTTGGCACATATAAATTAATTATTCTAATTAAACACCTCAAGTATTTGAGGTTGAAAACGGGAAACTTGATAATGTCCTGTTATTTAGTCCCAGTGATTTATAGTTCTTGGTGTAGAAACCGTCGGTAGGTAAAGGCAATTAAATACACGCTTCTAATTCTTGCCTTCTTGAGGAGGCCTTTCATTACCAGGCTTTTACAAGCGAATAAACGTAATGAAACATGAAAGAATGCTGACATATCATTTTCTCCTTGTTTAACATTCTGTAAAGTTTAAAAGAGCAATGCCATGCATTTAGCATCTTTAAGAATTTTATGTTTCTTTCATACTCATGTGATTTCTAGAAATCTAAATAAAGAGGCATGCAAGTATAATGAATATTTTTAAATTCATTTTCTCTTTTATTTTTCACGTGAAAGCTTTACATTTTTTTATATTTTTTTAAAGCACTAAATATAATAATTAATTGTAAACAAGGATTTATATGATGTAGTTATTTGTAAATGAATTTATGGAATTTATATTTAACATAATTTTGTAATTTTTTTTTGTTTGTAATCGAGAAGTATTTGCTTTTAATTGCATGCCGATGAAATGTAATTCTTGTGAAAACATATTTTTGTGGAAATTATATACATTAAGCTTACTTTGGTCCAAAGCTCTGGTCCAAAGCTTGATCCAAAGCCCAATAAGCTTTGAACTACGAACATTATTATTATTATTTCAAAGGCTATTCTTATTTGATATAATATATATTATATCAAATAAAAATAGCCTTATATATATGAATATTTATTTCTTTATTTAGAAGTCCACAATAACTTGTGTCCTTAAAACTTGTGATGAATATCTGTGTAAATTAATTTATCAGCTATTTGTCATCGAGAAAAATTTGATCAGAACATATATCGTAAATTAACAATTTATTCACAAAGTTTCATTTAGATGAAGGATTTGAAATGAATTATCTTACAATTAATTCAAATGATATTACATGTTTTAATCACTTAATGAACATTCATTTGAGTGTACAGACTGGTATAAAAGAACTTCAGTAAACATTTTAATTTAATTTGAATGATCAACACAGCTTCTAACAAATCCAAGTCTCCAAAGTTCTGAAACTGATTGTGAAACCAAAATCTGTCCTATGTTATGCAAACGCAGTTCGTAATGTATTTCCCTCATTAGATCTAAACATCCGCCCCCACATGGGAATAATATTCCGTGTTTGTCAACAAGATACGATTTCTCTAATCCTGAATTCGGAAGCGTAATAAGAGATCCATATATTTAGTAGTTCATGGCAAATAATCCTTTAAATCCAATGACGAAATTTATAATATAAATTTCTGGCTTGTTGTTATGACTTGCTTTTTTTTTCTTTGTACACAAATTAACTAATAAAAACCAAATAATTAATATATAAAATAACAAACATGTAAAATAATAAAATCTATTTATTCAAATGATATTGCATGTTTCATATTGCATTCCTATTTGCATAAAAATTGTGTTACTTAATTCCAAGTAAAATATTTTAATTTGATATGAATTTTAAATCAGGACACACTTGAGAACTGAATTTTTATTTAATTTTAACAATGATTTGCGCAAAAAAAAAAAAAAATTATTTTAATATTTTCAGAAAGCCATACTACTAGGCAATTTGACTTTAAACAGAAAGAAATTTAGAAATTTTTTAGAAATTTTAATTTGCTGGGAAATTTACTTAAATTAAGACAAAATTGAGAACTGAATTTTTATTTTATTTTAACAATCATTTGGGGAAAAATATGATTTTAATATTTCATAGAGCTTCTCTTTTGTATTGCACATTCTGGATCTTTGGTTCCACTAATATGTGCCTTACTACCTAACGTTTGTACATATGTTGTTACAATCATGTCTCGTCGTTTTTTGGAAAAAGTAACCACAATACACGCTACCAGTGAATTCAAATAATTTTTCTCCTATTCATTAGTTGGTGCATTACTGTTTCATCTAGTGGTCGAACAATAACACACCGATTGTCTTTACAGCTTAAATGAATCTAAAATCTCAAAATCAAGAAATTTTTGCCATTTTAAGGACGAAATTAGAAAAAGCCTTTCAAAATTAAAATAATATTCTCTTTAAATAAATTTAAATAAATAACCCCTTAACCCTTAAAATGTATTATGGGTGAAAAATCATCCAATATAATTTTTTTTTTATATTATTGAAAATAAATGCTAAACTGTTATTATTTATGGTGTCAGTAAGGATAGGGTTATTTAAAAAAAAGTTCACGTTTATTATGTACTTTGTTGACTTGTAAAAATAAAAACTGATCTGGGATGATATTTTACCCATGCTATTGTAAGTGGAATTTTTTTGAAATTACTTCTTGAAGATTTAATTTGCTATTAAGTACCGTAGTTATACTTTTTGTTTCTAGTACTACAACTATAAGCTGAGAACTAAGAAAACAATTATTTTGGAAGTACTTTTATTCAATTTATTTTATTTTTATTGCCGTACAGATAGTTTTATATTATGGCGTACCAAAAAAAATAATAATGATATATATGGAATGGAAAAAAAATCATGGTAGAAGTGTATGATTTTTGCGATTATGAAAAAAATATAAGAAATAATGAAAAAAGGCAAAGAAGAAAACGATGATGTTGAGAATGATTATGTAATATCCCTTTATGCAATTAATAATAACGTAAAGTGATGAAATTTTAATTGATGAAAAAAATTAATATTATCCTCTATAGTAATCGTAAATAAATTCGTGCGATTATTTCCAGTTTAAATCATGATGAACTTCTTCAACAAATCCCAATTCGTAGAAAGATAGCTAAATTAAATTATATGTGGTTTAATGAAGAGCTTGACATTTTTGTCTCTCAAATATCGAATTTGTCACACAATTAATATTTGAATATTAATTGAGGAACAATGGCAATACCACCATCCATATATAAGCAACGGAGACGTTGTATATGCACAAGGAAAGAAGATAGAATATTAATTGTGAGATTTACAATATGCACCAAATTCATTTGCAAAACAGACCTCAATATTATTTGAAATAACTGTAAAAAATAAATTTTATAATTTTAATGAAATATGCAATTCTGCTAATATATCAAATCTCAGTTACATGTATTTTTAAATTTACTGAAAAAAAATACATTTACTAGGGTGAAATTACACTCATGATACAGTTAACGTGAATTTTTAGATGATAACTTTTAAAGATTAAAGATTGAAAAAATAACATGAATTATATGATTAAAATTAATGATAAGAGATTTTTTCCAATTCTCTTAAGTAGCATAATAATTTATATGAAATCATTAGAAGTAAACGCAAAGGGAATTTGGTCAATTATATATCTGAATACATAATTGACTAGACATATTGAAATATAGTATTGCTTATACATATTAAAATATTTCTCATTAACCTCTTTCAGCTTCAGATTCAATTGCAATGAGAAAAATTCAGAATTTGAATATTTAAAGGATTAGTCTTTTCTCGAAGCTATTATAGGTTTCGAAAAAAAAAATCATTCTTTCCTTTTTTTATGTTTCGTATCTTTACATCGAAATTTTATTTTAAAAGAAAGCTTTTATTATTTTTCGGCATATGCATGACTTCTTCTTTTGACGATAAATTTTTATGACTTTCTCGTACTTCAAGAACAACTGAAAAGCAAGAATAAAAACGTAAGGTAATTCATGAAGGTTACAAAATTTAATCATTGTTGTTATTATATATTTATATTTCTTTGAAACTTTTTTTTTATAATTTAGTTGTGATATTTATTAGTCTTCTGTTTTTTTAACTAAATTGTTGCATTTAAAAGACCCTAAAACTAATGTCTTTTGAAAATAAAACCTAAATTAATCGATAACTCCAGCCGCTTCTGGTAAACACCATTTAATGTCTTCTCATAAAGACTACAACTGGAACTTTCAAAGATAATAAAATTTAGGAAAAAAACTATTTGGTCTAAATTGTCGTGAAGATTAAGTCTTCTTAGAAGAAACGCCATTTTTAGCACGAATTTCTAGATACATGAATCACCATTTGATTGTTCAAGCAAATGTGGACACGCAGCTTAGAATAGAAACTTCAACTAATCGAAAGTCGATGGAATTTACCAAAGGCCACTAGATATAACTAAAATGAATTTTGAAAAATATATTTTTATCTTTGTAAACTTTGACATTTTGGGTAGCAATTCAGAAGACTCTCCTTGATTTGTTCAAGTGTTTATATCTGTTTTTTGACATTGATGAATGTGGTATATATATATATATATATATATATATATATATATATATATTCTTTCAGCACACACATGCATATATATATATGTGTGTGCTGAAAGAAAAATAAATTAGTGCCTGAAAATTATATAGTGTAGTGCTATTTATTAAAGTGAAATAATTTATCTTAAAAAAAATTATTTAAATGGAAATTGATTTTTTTCTTTATTTTTTTTCAATTATCTAAAAGAAACTAATAAACTTTTATTTTGCAAAAAAAGGGGAAAAAAAGAAAGAAAAGAAAAGCATTATAAATTTACATTCAAAATCCTCTGTTCAACTATTTAGCCACTGTACAACCAGCTTTTATTAATTCATTAAATATTCTGCTAATTTTTTTCTCCAAAAAATAAAAGACCTTCTATTTTTTGTGGTATTTTAATCAACATAGTTTCGAATTAAAAAAGTTATCCAGAAAATGTTTCTTTTTCTATGAGATATAAACAAAAAAAATAATGTTGGTGAGATTTAAATTGTGTACCAATTTTCGTTTTTTTTTCCCGCTTGGTTTAAAAGCGGGTATTAATTTGGAAGAAGAAGATATGATTTTATGTTGTTATTTTCTTTTTATTGTAAATTTTAATTACTGTAATTAAAAAAAAAACATCGTTTTCCTATATTGTCATTGAAATTGTTATTTTAAATACATTTTTAACACCTAAAAGAAGACACTTCTTGTAAACTAATCTCATGTAGAATCTTTAAAATTATTAGTGACAATACCCACAATTTTTTGACAAATGTTTAAATCTACATCGACCTTGAAAACAAACTTTGATAATTATTGATGTATAAATAATTTTTATACATCAAATTACGATATAAGAAATGAATAATTATTTAAGACATAATAATCAGTTGAAATTTATATATAATAATATTTTGAACAGTATACGTAATAATAATTATTATAATATTAATAATTTTATCCATATACTTAAGTAACTTATGTAAGTACCTTAAGTAAGGTACGTTAAGGTATGTAATTTTCTTGTTCAATTCCTTCTATTAGCTCGCACTCTCCCTTTATATATCTTGTTCAAATTTTCAGTCGTTAATAAAATACTTTTTATTCATCCACCCAAGTTCAAATACATTTTTTTTAACTTGTAATGGATGACACTTGATGTTAACACAGTGTTTTCAAATATTAATTCATTAATTAAATAAAATTAATTAATTTTAGTTTTTTTTAGATTTAAGGTGAATTTATTTACCAATAGAGAGCGCCAGATGAACTTAAAAAATGAATTGAAATTATTTATAAGAGACTTTCTGCAATATAGTTAAAAAGAAGTTGGAATTGACTTTAAAAATTTTTTTTTTATATTACTTGTTTTTTATATATTTATTCATACACATATTTTAATATATGAAACGTAATTAAAAAATTTATTCATAGAACTTAAAAGTAGAGTCTTCCTCTTGAGCTAAATATCTGCAACTTATTTAACAGCAAAAAAGTCCATTATTTTCTACTGATTATAATTGAGAGATATTTTTTTCTTTATGTATTTATAATTTTTTTCTATGCTTTTTTTAAAGCTATGTATTTATATATATATTTTTAATATTATGTATTTCTTCAATGGAATACAATCATTAAAATGATAAGTCTCTTTTCCCCTCTACAGTTCTTAAATATCTTTCATATCCAAATATCGTCAAAAGGTTTTAATTTTTTAGACTTCGCAAATTCTGCTATTTATTTCAATTTTAATTTTAAAGTCTGAATCAAAATTAAATTTTGACTTTATTGGGATTACCTATTTTTGACAACTATTTATTTCCTCTTTCATGGATGAACTTATGAGATAGATTCTGAATAAAATTATAAGTTGTTTCGAAGGAGTCACGAATTTCATAATTACTTTAGAAGTCAATTAAAATTCAGTGCAATGATTCTTGTGTAGGCACAAGTATACCATTAACTCAGTACTCTTAACATACTGATCTTGTGGCTGAAGTACTAATCTTCATTTGACGATTAGAATATTAAGTGACTTAAATCTTTGGAATAGTTCGTTGCCCCAACTTAAGAAATGTATTTAAATAGTTATTCTTACACTTTGAATATATATATATATATTTCAACAGGTTACGATATTTTAATACTTATGCTGAAAGATGCTATCTATATGATTATATAGTAATAACAGAAAAAAAGAAAAACTCGTAAATGCATTTTATTATTCTCGTAGACGAAATGAATTGAAAATTTAAAAAATTCTAAAACTCTTTGCTAAATTCTAATACGATATTCAATCTGAAACAAATAAACTGAAACGCCTAGTTTGACAAAGATTCTTTTTTTTTTCTAAAAAAAGTTGCTGTAGGAATTTCTAAGCTTTACAATGCAACGCTGTGCGGCGTTGCTAGTGTTGTAAAATCGGCTTTCCTATTGGACTCTCAGATGAACAGTTACCCCCGGAGTGTTAAGATCAATTATCCACCCTGCATGTATTATTTTTAAATATTAACTGTACGCAAATAAATGAAAGTTAAATGAATATCTTAATTAATTGATAAAGACTGCTAGGACCAGAAAGCTGCGACTACAAAAACAAATTGAACCACCGAACGAATAATTGTAGTAACAGTTATTGAAAGTGTTCTGTTATTCATGAAACTGTGTAACTTCAAAGCATTTTAAAAGAAAATCAACATTTCAGGTTGCCATGTTGTATACTAGTATATTTAGCAGGAGTTTCATCAATGTATGAATCGTTAAAACTGAAATATAGATGAAAAAATTGTATGTTCGGAATTGTGTGTATATAGAAAGCTTATACATTGAATCACTAAATAACAGTCAGATTTATTGAGGCTAAACTAGATTTTAGTCCCGGCGCTGTCATGACTTTTTGTAGTGGTTCAGAATTCACTTTAATCCATAGGTTCCGATCTAATATTATTGTAATGTTTTGAGTGTAAGGCTGACAACCCTTCCCAGTAAAAAGAAAACATGGCCTCTCTCCAAGGGCCTTTAAATAGGCCAATGCCATCTGCTAGCAAGCAGATGGCCTAGATTCATCATGGGGCTATTGCACCAATGATGATGACGAAATTAGTTTTGATAAGATATACACATGGAAATAAATAATACATATGTACTGTATAGGGGCTTGATGGCCGAATGGCTAGCGTTCGGTACCACAGGTATCGTGTTCAAATCCCGGTTTTGCCATGGGTGTTTGCAGTGGTTCGGAATCCACTTTAAGCTGTAGGTCCCGGTCCTAATAGCATCGTAGAGCGCTGCGGGGGCATTGTTACTCCGCGTCCATGGCTTACCATCAAGTTACACGCGCCCCCTGGGTAATGCAAAGTGAGTAATATCGGTGCAGCCCTTATGGCTAAAGATCATGGTCTATTTGCCAGCTGCATTCGAAGAAAAAAAATATGTACTGTTAAAATATTTACCTTAAATATGAATAACAGCTTAATTTTAATTAAGCTGCACTTTTTGATTAATTTGTATTTAAAATTTCTTATCAAATCCAATTCATTACATTTTGCTTCGTAACAATATAATGATTATACGTTACATTTAAGAAAATGCTGCAATTCATAAAGCTAGCGAAACGTTCCCAAATACAAGTTAATCAAAAAGAATCTAGAAAGTCAAAAAAATCTAGAAAGAATTTGCTAGAATTTGGCCTTTTTAAAATTTCTATTAGCTTTTCTTACGCTTATAAACAGCTATTATCTTGAATGGATAAAGCACTGTAGGTCAGGTTGTTTTTTTTACATTGCGTATCTCAGTTTTTATAACTTCCACCGGCGCTATACGCTTAAAATAAATTCTAAAAAATAATGTCACACTCACGAAAGAATCTTCATAATTTTGAATACAATTGCTTCACCGTACGTAAATAACAGGAAATCGAATATTTTCTTTTTGCACACTACCATATAAACACCATCAATGAAATGTAGATTGTTTAGCATAGGGAATTTAAAATATGTTGTTTGATATTAATCTACGTATGTTTCTGGTTTTATTATAATGAAAATTGTTAGTTAAAACAATTTTAAAAAAAATATATATTTTTGTGAATTCACGATATGTTAAAAATAACTCTTGTTAAAAACTAACAAATCCTGTACGGTACAATAAATATGCCATAAATAATAAAGCTGGCACGTTATCTTCTATGCAATAACTTTTATAAAGTATTTGGTTTTTAACTTTTTATTCGCGGTAATTTGAATAAGTATTCAAACAATAATTTCACTTTGCATAAAATTTTTTTTAATCCAGTTTCACATCACACATGCTTGTTAGCATTTGATTTTCAATTTTTTTTCGTGTTCCGCAAAGTTGGGCATTAATTACAAATGATGTTTAATGGCATAAAAATTAGTTTAAAGAAATAAAGTGCTAAATATACCAAGTTAACAAAATGAAAATTAGTTTTATGCTCAATGAAAGCAAATTTGTAGATACCAAATAAGTAATAAATAAAGTTATGAATTAATATAAAATGAAATTCTAATATAAAAGGAAATTAATGGCTTGCAAAAAAAAAAAAATAAATAAATAAAAAAATAAAATATAAAAATTTAAAATAAATCCATTTCCCAACTATTACATTTTGAAAGTCTAAATGATTTTAATATAATAGTGTATCGAACAGAAAAGTTCAGTATTTATATCAGGAATTATACTTTATATGATTAGGATGTAATACTCCGCTTAAAGAATAGGGCATCAAATGCTATTTCTACAAGATTGAAATTGCAACGGCGACATATTTTAACTTCAAGTTTTTGAAGTGGTGGTTTTTAAAAATAGCTAATAAGTTTCGAAACTTTATTGGTAAATGCACAAACATCGCAAAAAAAGAAGTTTATTTGCTAATGCAATTAAAAATATAAATGTACTGCTGTAATATTATTAGCTCATTAGTTGTGTTATACGTTTTTGAATTATATTAATTTCAATAGGAAGAAAATGCAAATGAATAAAACACAAAATGAATGATTCAAAATAATATTTAAAAATTAGAAACAATCGTCATCATTTATTTTATTTTAATATTTTGTTAGTAACACTTGATATTGAAGTTCTTTTTTTATCTGTAAAAATGAAAATATCCTGCTTAAGCTTTGTACGGTATGCGATTTTTGTTGATTTGATTAAAATCTATTTTTGTATAGATTCTTATACATAGTAACAAATTTATGTATTTTATTTAATATTACCAGTTTTTTTACTTATAAGCCAATTAGTGCATTATTTTTCTTTGTGCATTTTGTCGTCTTTATATTTCCATTTATTTGTTTTTTTATTAATTATGAATATTAATTAGGAATATTTATTTAAAATGTAAATTCGAGCATGGGTCTGACTTTTTCTTGAATTTAGCTTTAAGGCTGCAATTACTGTAATTTAATATTTCTCCAAATGATATTTTCATTGCTACATGTGTAGGCGTTTAATGGCATCACAAGTGTAGTATTAATCTTAGGAATGACATGAGCGTCATTAATGATATCCGGAACTAAAGTTTCAAGTAATAAAGAATTTGTGGTACTTAATTATTGTTACAAACATTTGCTCGTAAAAGAACCCATTTCATAAGCCCCTAGTGGATATGAATTACTGTTTTAAGCCGCAAATTTCAATTTAAGGAAGACGGAGGGCCAGATTTGGAAGGAAACAAAACGGATTACTTTCCGTCAATTTTTGGCAATCAGTCAAGTACAACATGTTTGAGAATTGCAGTTACCAGGAAATAACTTTTTAACACACTAAAAGCGTAGATTTACATGAGTTTTGAATAAATGTAAACCTACATAAATGTTTTTTTTTGCAAAAAAATATTTACACGAGTAAATGTTCCCCAATTCAAAGAAAAATTTGCATTATTTTGTGTTTTACAAAGAAAAGAATAAATAATGGTGAGATATAGAATTTTTTTTGAGCACAAATACAAGCATAATATATTATGGAAGGCTCTGACAGAGATAGTCTACGAGATCTTGGGATAAATTGCATCACATTTCAGACAAATTGTATGGAAATATTGTTAAATATGGCAGAAGATTCTGAACTCTTCAAACTCTAAGAAAAAGTATCAATCTCTTGGCCAATCATGGCTCAGGCATTTTTAGTCGACGAATATTCTAAAGAACTGATAGACTATATTAATGTTTTATGTCATGGTATTGTATATGCGTTGGACGTGTATCATCGTGTTGGAATACTATGTCGTTATATTGGAGGAAATGTAAAGTCACTGACCTTACAATATTGGGAACATATCTCTGGCCATCAGAATCCTATTAATAATATATATTTGACCTCGATATAAAGCCAATGGCACCATAAATCATTCATCAAAGTTATGTGCTTATGTACCAAAAAACGCATCCGCGAAGCAATTAGACATGTATCCACAACAAGAAAACATGTAAAAATATGGTCTGATAGCCTCTCTGGACTACTAGCTATTTTAAATCCTTTTACACCACATCCACTCGCAAGAGAAATTCAGTGGTATCTCCACTCCAATAAACTGATAAAATTGGGATGGATAAAAGCACATATTGGACATCTCGGCAATGAAACCGCTGATGAGCTTGCCAAGCAAGGCATATCAAATGGCCAGCCAATTCAAATAAAAAGTCCCCTTTCAGAATTGAAAGGTTTTTTAAATAATCACCTCCTTTCTAAATGGCAAAAACAGTGGGATGAAGGATTAACGGGTCGACCTATTTATGAAATTATTAAAAAAGTGTCGGCATATTCTGCTGGATGGACAAGAGAGGAAACCATGTTTTTAACAGGGCATGGTCCATTTCCCTCTTATCTACAACGATTTCATCTGAGGGACGCAAGCTATTGTTCTTGTGGAGATGTGGGTAATCCTCTTCACTACGCTACCTCCTGCCCACTTACTTTATCATGGCATATGAAGAAACCTTCCGAAGAGAATACTATTCAATGGAAGATTAACATCTTAAAATGCAAAGGGTCTCGACTCAAAATCCGAAGCATGATAAACTTTATTTGTAAAAATCAAATCTTACTTATCCTGGACTAAGTGTGAAACAATATTTTGTACACAACTTTTTAACAATCTTTAGTAGCATACTTCCTTTTTCTACATATATATATATTTTCTTACTCTGTGCGTGTGTGAAGGTATTTATAAACAGAGTAATCCTGCTTTATAAAGAAATTGACATGTGTTTACTCATCATGTGTATATACTTATAGTTTTGCTTCTCACAAAGACTTAAGTGTGTGTATATCTATCTATATATATATATATATTTTTTTTTTTTTTTTTTTTTTTTTTTTTTTTTTTTTTTTTTTTTTTTTTTTGTTGTATATTTTAAGTAATTTTACTTTTTAAATAATCTAAGTGTTTGCATATACTGTGTTAGAATATTAAGGTAATTCGCTGTTAAAATATTTTATAATTATGAATCATGTAAAGTAATTAACTTTATAAAATAATCTTTGCTTGTGTATATATTTAAGGTAACATAACCGTCCTATGTTTGCATATTTAAGTAATTTGTTTTACAAAATAATCTATGCTTGTGTATGTATCAAGGGAAATTTTGTATTATAATGTATATAATTTAAGTGGGTCCAACAGCATATTTCTAGGGCACACTATATTTGAAACAATTCGTTTTCTTTTTCATCATTAGACTTCAAATTGCAAAATCAAAAATTTTTGATGTGAATACCATTTTTCTAGTTATATACCTAGCATATTTATCTCTTATGTAATATTTCCTTTTTTTTTTTTTTTTTTTAATTCTCTTATTATCTTTGTCCATAATTTTGCAGCAACTGCTCCTACCGTCGGTTTATTTATTAGCTATTAAGATTTTCTAAATTCGATAATTGATTTGATGAATATTCCTTCAGCTCTGTGATTTGTATAATCTCTTATGTAGTGTTTATTGTATCATATTGCTTTTAATTTTTTCTCTAAAATCTCTTTCCTAACGTTTTTTATATTTTTCGCATTTCATATTCCTCCTTTTTAAATTTTTGACATTTAGTTCTGTTCTTGTATGAATTTTCCCCATTGTTCAGCTTCTGTACCTCCAAAAGTGAATTTTGCAAAACTTTTCTGCCTCCATCGTGCGTCCTTTCCTTTCACCCGCATCATTCCCAAACTGTATAGGGGCAACTAAGCTCTAGGCACAGTGATGTGGTGTGGTGTAGTAGTAGTAGTAGTAGTAGTACCAAAAAACGTATATATTTTGGTGCACGCCTCTTTCTTAGAAGAGGATCACCTTTCTACCATCATTCTGAGAGGGACATAAACAAAATTCGTTTGAAAGGGCAACCTTTTAAAGTTTGGATACTCCAATTCACGTTATCACTAAATTAAGTTTTCACTAGATTAAAGAGTTTAAGTATAATTGCATAATTAATTAATTTATCTTTTTTTATTAATGAATTTATAAAAATCAAGTGAAATAAATTTATAAAATATATATTTATTCTTGATATTTTTAAATAAATTTAAAGACGAAATAATTAGAAAAGCACATTGTTATATTTTTTTTATAATAGAAAGGAGCGTAGTGAAATTTTGCAGAAAATAAGGAAAAGAAGTTGAAACATAAATTGAATAATAATTAAACTCTTAAATTAAAAATGAGTTCTAATTCTTTTTGGAATAAAAATAACGGACAAAGATTGATTATCACAAGTTTTACGCATTTAAATTTCATATGTATTTTTTCCATTTCAGAGTTAATTTATAATTTGGTTTCTAGATTATATCCTTCTTTAATCAACATTTGTTATTTTCTGCAATAAAAATCAAAAATAGTAAGCTTCTAGTATTCACAATTTTAATCATAGATTTTGATAAGTGTAGTATAAAGAAAACATATTTTAATTGGAACTAACTAATTAGAATATCAGTGATTAAACTTTTCTTTTTTTTAATTTGGATATAATTAATAAATGCTTTTCTTATTAATAAATTCTAAGAAAAATATTTGTTTTTAGAAAATTATTTTAATCATATTTTTTCAAACTATAAACTGATTTGCAATACATTATCATTTTTTATTAATAAAAATTTCTAATTTTAAAGTAAAATAAGTATATTTTTTATATTCATTAGTAATTACGTTATATACTGAAAGATGGTGTTTCAAACAACCTCTGAAAACCATAAAAAATAAATTCTTATATCACGTACTAAAAAAATGTTATTTTAAAACTAAAGATAAATCAATCTGTTAAATTTATAGATGAAGTTAACTTGTAGCGAAATTATTAGATATAACTGTAATCCACCTCAAAATGAATGTAAATATATAAAAACATGCTAGTTCTAATTTGTATAACAACTGCATTTCCATTGGCTATCCATCTAATATTAAATAAGTGAGCTGCTTATTGTGTTGTCTTGTATTTAATGATAAAATACATTAGGCCTAAGCACATTGTGTTAAAACAATAAATTTGATGTTATTACATTTACGTTAAATTATGTATCACGTTTCTTGGAAGTACTTGAAATGTAAAAAAATCTCGAAATAAAAATAGCAATTCTTTCTTACAACGATATATTCAATGCAAGAAAAGAGAAGTATTAAAAATTTAATATATTTCAAATCAACTCGATAGAATGAAAAGGCATCCTAAATTCATCGACCAAATGAAAAATCCTCCAAAAAAATGAAGATAAATCTTTATAAGAAATCTGTAAATGTCAAATAATGTTTACGATAAAGATAAAAGATAAATACAAACAAAAATATTCAAAGGTAGGAATATCAAATGTCTCGTACAGTGCCTTCTAATGAAAACAAACAATAGCATTGAAAAGAAAGAAAAAAAGTTTTAATAAAGTTTCTTGGGGACACAAACATTTTTTACTTTTGACTCAAAGTGCATGCTAGTGTAAAGAAATGAATTGTTGACTTCCTTCTTTTTCCAAAAAATTCAAAATGAAGAACATTTACAATGCAATTTATTCAAAAGATGAAAAAGTTAAGTCAACAATTTCAATTTCAGTTTTGTATACATCCACCATCAAGTGTTTTTATTATAAATTTCTTTGAGTGTTGGTTCGGATGAAGAAACTCATTGTTATAACAATTGAATGATATAATGTGTTTTATTATGTTTCAAGTTATCATTAATGCATATCATATTTACAATAGATATTTTGCTTGCTTTTGAATACGTTTGATTGCTTAAAATTCAATAAAATTATTCTATTTGATAAATTTTTGTATAGCTACGATGCAAACATTAGATATTACAAGTACAAACTTTTTTTTCTGAAGGTTTTAAAGTAACTGTTATTCAAATAAACCTTTAAATGTTACGAAATATTAAGCATTTGAATATTTAAGTGAATGAATTAAAGAAAATATTTTTTAAAATTTAGAGAACATATTTTAACTAAAATCAACCGATTTGCATCTTAATCATTTTAATTTACTCTCTTTAGCATTTGCTTATTAATAATTAATCAAATTCTTTTAATTTTTTGTATAAACCACTTTTAATTCTTTACTGTGTAAAATTTTTTACGTTTGATTAGATTTTTACTAATAAACGTGGTTTTCATGTATGGTATAATCTACTGTTTTAAAATTTCGAATACAGTAAATATATTTATGAATAATTTTTAACAGCTAAGAGTATGTTTAATAATATTTGGACATCCATGGATTTACTGTAGAAATATTATTAAAAAAGAATTTTTCTTTCTTTTTTTTTATTTTTCATATTTGATTGCTAAGTTAACTTCTACGTGAACCATACGCCGTTGCCACTCAAAGAACAAGTTCATCGCTGTGCTCTCATGCAACTTTTATCCGTAGTATCTGAATTACATGGAGTATTTTGTTTATTACTCAGGAACTATTAAAGGTGTAAAAAGTAAAAATTTAAAATATATAAATTTATGAGTGTGTTAAAGTATCCTTAGTAGAATGCTTAAAGATGCTAAAAAAATAATATTGCTAAATAAGTGAAATAATGTCATTACAGCAAATTACACTTTTATTTAGGAATGCGCACCGATGTTATATTTTTCTGAGGAAAACAAGACACCTTACAAATTTTGAAAACAATAATATCTAACAAAAAAAAAGTTTTTACTTACAAAAAAGAATACAAGTCAATAGACAAGGTTAATGCGTTACTAATTACCCTACAAATTCATTAGTAGGGTAACTTGTACTGTAAAAGACATTGCTTTTACTGAAAGACATTCATTGCTTTCATTCTAAATCTATTTATACAATCAGCAACATAAACATCGAAAAACTGTTTATGTTAAATGCATTTGGGTATATTTTTACAGATACTATACAGTTATTCATTAGGTTCAATCTAAATAAATACAAAAAACTATGAAAACTAGAGAAAAGAGAAAGCAAACTAAGCCAGTCTTGATAGTTTAAGTAAATAAAGACAAAATCAATTAACAGAAAAAGTCCAAATGATACCGCAGAGATTTTCTTCGTTTGTGCTACGCATCGTGAAAGGCTATTAACATAGATTATTTATATTTATTTATGACTACATGTTTTCCACTAGTTTAGAATGTATTGTTATTTTCCATTGCATTTAAAAAAGGGAAAATTATTTCTAAATAGAGTTTTTTTAGCATAAATTTGGGAAAAAGTATTTTAAACGTAAATGTTCTAGCTTAATACTTTCAAAATGTATATCAAATATTAAAAAAAATAGTAATTCCAGCTAATTTGTTTTGATATGTCTCTATAAGTAAAATCCGCACATAAAATAAAAAAAAAAAAAATATTTAACTGATTAGATATGCGCCTATATTTGTTTTAGGTTTCTGGACATTTTGATATCAGGTTATTTACGGCTACAACAACTGATGTGTAACAAATTCAGCATTATCTGTGTTGTGACTTGAGGCGACTGCCGCTTTGCATCCTCATTTTGTTAATACGGTTTAGAAGAAACAATCTGAAGAGAATAAGTAAGAAGTTCAGACAATATGTCCCATCTTTTTAAACTCTAATAAAATTTTTGGACCTATATATTTACCGTACGTATCACTGGTATATTCAAGAAAATTCAGTCCAGTATTAGTTATCCTGTTTCGAATCAAACTGTCTTAGCTTGGAAGGGCAACGGTATACCCATTTGATCATTTCGGTTTATTTCACGCATTTGCTGAAAATATCTCTTTAATTAAAAATCTTAAATCTCAAGAGAAAAATTAGAGTCCCCTGAACATTGGCGCTCTTTGAGAGTCCAGCAAGCAAGAAAAACCATAATTCCCTGTGTTTAGGCCGGGTAAACCATATTTTAACAGTCTTTAAAACCATGTTTTCCTGTGTTTAAACTTTACACGACGTGCTGTAAAATTTGCCAGAGGTAAAAGGGTGAACACCTTGTAAAATTTTAGACTAAAGGATGTTTGTTCTAAACTGTTGTGTCAAGGTTAAAGAATGTTCTAATGACCATTTCAAACTACTTCAGATATCTTAAGAGAAATATTTCTTTAATTTAAAATCTTAAATTTCATGAGAAAAAGTAGAGTCACTTGATTATTGGCTTTCTGAGATACAATCCTTGAGAGTCCAGCAAGCAAGAAAAACCATAATTCCGTGTCTTTAAAACCATGTTTTCCTGTGCTTAAACTTTACACGACATGCTGTAAAGTTTGCCAGCGGTAAAAGGGTGAACACCTTGTAAAATTTTAGACAAAAGGATGTTTGTTCTTAACTGTTGTGGCAAGGTTAAAGAACGTTATAATGACCATTTCGAACTGCTTCAGATATCTTAAGAGAAATATTTCTTTAATTTAAAATCTTAAATTTCATGAGAAAAAGTAGAGTCACTTGATAATTGCCTTTCTGGGATACAATCCTTGAGAGTCCACCAAGCAAGAAAAACCATAATTTCCCGTGTTTACACCTGGGATAAATAAAATATGCCTTTATGATGTAAAGTAAGCTAGAAGGGGGAGGGGGGACGAAAAACTTGTAACATTTTAGATTAAGGGATATTCGTTCTTAATTGTTGTGACAAGAGGGAATGACGTTAGCTGACCAAAGTGATGGTTTCATTGTAAAGTGATCTACTAACTATGCAAGTTCAAGAGCCAAACGACAAATGTTTAAATTATTTTGTAATTAAAATAAATGGTAAAAAATTATTTTCATTATAGCATGTTATCATGTTTATATATTTAAATGCGGTGAAAATATAAAGGCATAACAATTAATAATAGTAAAAATTATATTATAATAAATAACTTCCAATACTCTGAAATAACTACTGGGTATCTTTACAATACATTGACGTTTTTTTTGCTACTAGAACAGTATCTGTGCAGGAAACTCAGCCTTTCCGAGGTTTTACACTGCTATTCTGACACCCATTATGCATTCACAATTTGGAACAAACACTCTTCAAAGATGGTAATTTATCTATTCATAATTTCCTCTTTAACATTAAGTGCCTTGAGCCGATTTGAAAAGAATTTAAGACAACATCTTTTACGAATCTGATGTCATTGTTTTCAATTTTCTGGACATAATGTACTGCACTAGAGGATGAATAAGAAGATTCAGCCTTACCCAGAGCCCATCAAGAGGATCCTTTATCACTATGCTTCAAATTTGAAATAAATATCCTCAGAAGTTTCTTATTTAAGGGATTCGTAGCTTTTTCCTTGACTACGATAAAATCAAAAGGGTTATCATGTATATATACTCTGAATAGATCGAAATTTTATTTCAGCTATGTTTGTTTGTCGCTTTTTAAACTGAGCGTGCCTAGTTAGTTTTAACGTCATTGCGCTCGCGTTTTACTGATATATGCCACGAACAGAACACGGATGGATGAATTGATATCCTTGAAAACTTTTATTGGTAATTGCCCCGTACTTGCTCAATATATGGGAGGAAACCCAGAAAGTTTCCACAAGGCAACTTCACTTCATCTTCTTTTATTGACTCAACAGTCCATGATGAGCCAATTCTTTCCCTGGAACCTTATTTCGGTATCTAATGTGAGACAGCTTTTCAGTTAGTAACTCTAAAAATTTTAAAATCTGCCTCGATACAATTGGCCCATCTCAACTGGAGACTACCCTAACAAAATTATTCACACGCATTTGAACATACGCCATTGATTATCTTCATTTATAATAGCAATGACTACAATGGGCGTCACTGCCGGAATCAAACCCGAATATTCTAGCTGGACACGTTCCCACTGAACTCTTAGTCGGGCTTTGCTATAGTTAAGAAATCCGTTTTACTGACTATTAACACTCTCCCGTCTTTATATATAACTAATATTAAAGTTAAATATACATATTTAAATTTAACAAATAAATTTAAAATTTGAAGAGTGTTAATGCATTTTGATATCGTACTGCACATAACTTACAATGCTTATTAAAAATATGTAATTTCAAAACATTTAATTGTTATTAATCTAAAAATAAAAAAATTAAAAATTCTAACGATCAAATACTTTCTTTATTATTATACAAAATTTTAATACTATCCTTAGCAGAATAATCAAAACCATTACGATATCTAGTTTGATAGATGAACAATTGTACTTTTCTTGATAACACATAATAACACATCTATACACGTTACCACAAAGCACTAAATCTTCGACATATTATTATAGTGCTTTGAGAGTTGAGGTGAGTCTACAACACAACCTGATATCTCACATTCCTTTATTGTTTCATAATGAGTTGAAGATTGTTGACTTGACCTTTGTGAATTTATAAGACTTTACGTATTGCAAACATTTTCTTTGAGAAACATGAAATATAACCGTGGAAATACAAAGTTTCCTTCTTCTTCAAGGTTAATGATATTTTAATTAGCTTGCAATTTTTTTTATTAAGGTCAAAGCCAAAAATGTGTACAATTATTATTGATGAAAAGAACTATTTCTCACAAAGTCTGATAGTTATTCATCCTAACAGGGAAGACATTTTTAATAGAGATTTCGAAAGTGCGTGTAACGCGTTTCTGAACCGCCATTAAAGAGTATTTAACAAATGTTTCGTGATGATAGATAATAGAAGTTTTCAAGAGGACAATAGCTACCTTGACTAATAAGAGTTTATAATCAAATCTTCATATTATTTAGTCATGTAAGTTATGTTTCGTTTAAGGAAAGTTAAGGCTTCTACAGTTTTCGTTGTGGATGAATCTTTTTAATTATTTGTGTAGCGAAATCTTTTTTCTTTAATGCATTCTCATTGTTCCCAAAACCGATGAATCTTAAAGAAACACGAGGGAAATTTCAAAACTATATTGTAATTGATTACACTAATTTGATTAAGTGACTTACAAAGTTACTTTTATCAAAAGGTAGTGCTGTTTCTACAGTTATTTCTTACAAAGAGTAGCTGTTATGGTTGGAAGTAGTTTATATGCCTGCATCATATATGCGATATCTATATGGCTTCAGTAAATATCATAAAGTATTTTAACAGAAAAATTTTGTAAAGTAAATATATTATAATCATCCTTATCTCAATAGATCATTGGAGATTGAACACTCATATAGTGAACAATAGCAAACGGTCAATGTACATAATAAAAGTATCATTTTTCATCATGTGAAAAAAATAAAAACGAAATAAATTTTTTAAACGACATTAAATCCTAAACGATAAAATAAAATAAAATGCATTTAAATTGCTCAATGCAAGTCAAATAGAAAAACGCTTTTCCCTGCGATACTAATCTGCTATATTATTGGTAGTGAAGAATCACCTCGAGTTAAAAGTGAAAAATGTTTTAAAACAAAATAATTTATTATGATTTTTAATCCCAGAAGTTTTGTTTATTTTTAATACCAGAAGTTTTGTTTATTTTTATTGTCCTCTATGAATAGATGACGACCTGAATAATCTTTTAGACTGAGAGCTGGGATTCTAACCTAAGAAACATTTATTCGATGAATAACAAGCTAACATGAAAGCTCTCTTGATAATAACAACAAATCAGCATGTGCGACACCTTTATTAATTGCCTCGAAAAGGAGAATTCAAATTTTTTAGATACTGTCTATACCATTCAAGTCCTTTTCATTCGATATTTTTAATTCATAATTTATGTTATTTTTAAACTATGCATAATAATTTCTGCATATATATTCAGAAATTTTTATGTTTTATTCCTGTATCAATTACTTGGACCAAAGTCCTTCACCACTATAGCATCAGATTTGTAACAGATTCAATATTATATAGAACGAAATAGGTAATATAAGAAATAACATAACGTCGAAAAACAAAATTTTAATGTCGGGATTTTTTTGCTTATTTCTTGAAATGCTTTACATTTCTAAATCCCTTACTTGGAAAAAGTTTTTGGGGTGGAATAGTTTCCTCGTTGCCCGCCCATAGGAATCAATACATGTATGAGGTCACATTTGTGCTCGTCAGAAAACGTTTGTAACGTTGTGATCAGCGTAGTTTTCAACCCTAAGAATTTGTAAGACATAGTTTTTATTTCAAGGAATGGAATCTTATAGTACAGTATTTGAAGTTTTTGTACAGTATATATTTTCATTTCCTTAAATTATGATAATTTATTTGTGATTTAAAAGGGTCAAGCTTTTGTGAAGATTTCAGAAAACACAGAGGAAATTTAAAGAAGAAAGTTAATTTTCAACATTTCACACTGGAATATTTTGCATAGCTTTTGAGGGAGATAACCTAGAACACATGTAGACGATTGTTAAGGTTAATTTTGTTCATTAAGTTAAGGTTAATTTATTTTTGATTTTCAAAAAGAGAGAAGCTATTTAGTGGTAAGATATTAATCAATAATTTTGAAAATGTATACAATACATGTTATTAAAAAATAATAAGAAGAAACCTATTCGATTTATCAAAATATTTATTTCCTATCGAATTTAAAGATCAGAAATTTTTGTATGCGTATTCCTCATAATTTTAGGATTTAATGCGCTAATTAGCTATAATTATATACATTGATTTTTTAAAATATTTAGTTTCATACTATATGCATATCAATCTTTAGTAAAATTATGTGATTAATAACATAATTATGGAATATAATTAATTCTATAAATTCTTTCCATCAAGAAATTAATTGTATAGAATATGCAATGAATTGTATTCACGTTGAAAAGTGAATAATTGTAACAAATAAGCATTGAACCACAAACAATAATTAATATTATTCCAAGGTTATTCTAATTTTATGTAACATATTTGGATCAAAGTAAGCTTAACGTAAACAAAATTATTTTTTCTGAAGAAATAATTATCGCCGGCATGCAATTAAAAGCAAATAGTTTTTGATTATAAAAAAACTATTGTTAAATATAAACAATCGCTTACATATAATTACTACACTTAAACTCTAATTTACAAGTAATTGTTATATTTAGTGTTTATTTTTTTAATGAAAGAAATACTTTAAAACATTCACATGTAAGATAAAACAGAAAAAATAAATGTAAAAATATTTAATATCCTTTTATGCCTCAGTATTTAGAATATTGCTGTTTCTAGAAATCAGGTGCGTATGAAAGAAACATTTTTTTTATTCCCAACGGCAAATTATGAACAGTTACAGCATACAACATAAAACAACAGCAACAAAGTAATACAACAAATACAACAAAACATGCTGAAAAAGAGTTCATTAATCTAACAATAATGCCAAGTTGCAGATCTTTTAGCCACTAGAAAGTGTTACCAGGTGCACCGCGGGGAGGTAGATCTTCTGCGCACCCATGAAAGAAACATAAATTCTTAAAGATGCGAAATGCATGGCATTGCTCTTTTAACCTTTACCGAATGTTAAACAAGGAGAAAATGATATGTCAGCATCCTTTCACGTTTCATTGCGTTTATTCGCTTATAAAAGCCTGATAATGAAAGGCTTCTTCAAGAAGGCACAAATTAGAAACTTGTATTTAATTTCCTTTACCTAATAACGGTTTCTACACTGAGAACTATAAATCACTGTGACTGAATACCAGGATATTATCAAGTTCCCCATTTTCAACCAAGTTCCCATTTCCCTATTTTGAACCTCACTTACTTGAGGTGTTTAATTAGAATAATTAATTTCTATGTGCCAAACTAGTAAACAAACCAGGAATGTTCTTACCTTGATAATAGGTAATTGTTATCAAATCAAAGGATCATACTACATTCCATAGGGTATAATTAAGTGATATTAATGCTAATAACACTTTTAAGTGCTCATAAAATAAGTTATGCATATTTGTGAATTTCTTATAATTTTAATTTAAAGCACATAATTTAATTTTGTAACATAGTGTATATCTCCCATTTTAGTTAGGGGCTGGAAAATTCTAGTGTTTAAAGAGATGGATTTTTAACCCTGCAACTTAACGCTGGGCGAAATATAATTATCCTTTTAGGAAGTAAAATGTGCCAATTAAATATCTGCTTTCTTAATTAATAATGCAATTATTAATCCTTAAACAAATTTGTAGTCTTTCAAAAATACACCAAACTACAAATAGTGATCAACTACAAATTCAGATGCCAGTTTTAAAAAAGAAGAACAACATAGAAGAATGTGCTGTTGTGGAAGTTAAGTTTGGTAAAATTCAGGTTCGCATCTCCATGTGATGATGTATGTCACACTAATTTTAGAAATGAAACAACTCTATAGAGATTTAGACCTGTAGAAACGTCCGGCATGGACAGTGGGGCTATCTGATAAGAGTTTTTTTCAATCAATCTTAGACGTCCCCTGTATTCAAAATTTGATTGGCTGAAATGAGCTCATTTAAATTTATTTAATAAGCACAACGGAGGGAGAAACGTTTCTTCCATGACCATAGTGTGCCAAAAAAATTGGGATGAAAACTCTCAAGGTTGATATGTACCGTTCTTTAATAGCCTACCAAAAAGGACACAACGACTGATTGATTTACTATTGCTATTCCCACATAAGCGCTGAATCTTCGGTTTGCGAGTTTTTAACCATGCCTCGTTCACTTTATGTCCAAAATAGAAAAAAAAATTTGAATCAACACGAATAAGTGAAATATTTAAGAACAACAGTTTGAAACAACACGAATTAGAGAAAGAGTGAAGAACTACAATTTATAGCAACACGAAATAGAAAAATAATGAAGACAACAACAACTGTCACATAGCTGTGAAGAATGAAATTATTACTTATTACACATAAAATATATGGATATGGTTTTTCAAGTCCTTTATCACTTTCAATTTTGTTTAAATTTTTTCCCAAGAGAATTTTTATTAAATTTCATTCACGAGTCTTTTTAAATTAAATTTCTTTTTTCTAAATATAAGCTTTTTTATGCTTAATATTTTTTAACAAAATAACTGAATAATTGCTGCACAATAAAAAAAATAATTCAGAAAAAAAGGAATGTAAAATTGCTTTAAAAAGATTGTATGGTGAAAGAAAAGACAAATTTAATTCAAAGTGAAAATGAGATTTATTTAGGAAAGCAAATCGTTTTTAATTTTATAGCTTTTATTTTTTAAATTGCTGTTATGCTTTTTGTTCTTATATTATATTTTTAAAACTTAAGGATAAACGATATAACGACCCTTTCGATTAATTTTTAAATTTATTATTTGTTCTGATATTAATTTGCTGCTGGACGTTGCGCAAATTTGCTGCCATACATTGCTCAAATTTGCTGCCGTTTCATGCGCTGCTAGAGAGATTTATATTCTCAGTACTTTTCATACTATATTTATGAAAAACTGAAACAGAATACGTATATTGAAACTTTTATTTGAAAAATGTACGTTTACAGAGCTATTTGAGTAAACTGCATGAAAATTGATTTAAACTGTCATCATGATACATTTCCGCAGTATATCATCGTCTGTTTTCAGACTGTAAATATAAATAATCCTTTTTAAAGGAAAATTCTGTAAGTTAAACCTCTTTTAAAAAGATGTGAAATCGTTTAAATGCCGAGGTATGACGAAGGAAATAACCCAGGGGAAATTTCGCTGAAACACTGGCAAAATTCGTCATTTCGAAAGAGCTGAGGAGTGTAGGAAACAATCACCATAACTTGAAAAAACTTCTTAGAAATAAATTTCTTTCACTGCACTGTGTGTATTAGTCGGACTACATTCCATTGGGCTTAATTTTCAGTCTCGTTCTTTAAAACGAAAATAAATGGTGGAAAAATAAATGCACCAAATAAATGGAGCAAAATTTACTTATTTACAGGTACTGCTTCCCAAAAGTACATTTTGCTCCATTTATTTGATCCAGGGAATTTTGAAATTTATTTTCTTTTCTGTCTTTCCCATTTGGAGTAATTTCGATTGTGGAATATTCAATATTACAAAACGCTTTACTCCTCTACCTGCATTAAAATTTCACTAATTGGCTTTCTAAGCGGCATTTTTTTATTACTTCGTAGATAGGTTTAGTTTTACTTTTTTCATTTATATGAATATATTTGCAAATTTTATGAAATTCTACTTTTAATAAACATCAATTATTTTAAGTATATTAATACATATCAGTAGATTTATTTATTTTTTAAATGAAATTATTATAATTGAAAAGTTTTTAAATCCATACGACAGTTTTTTTTTTTTACTCTAACATCTGTGCACTAATGAACTTAAAATAATATTAAGTATAATAAAGGAAACTTGAATATTACAAAAGAAATATTATTATCAAAGTTTATGACTTAATAAAAGTTTGACTTCTACACGTAAAAGGCTTTTCATATGAGTAGCATTTACAATATAAGAAACCTTAATTATTAGTCTGACATTCATTTTTTCTGTTCTTTTAGAAACAATAAAATGGACTTCACAATTAAACAAAAATAATAAATATATCCAGTAAATCTCCCTTATATTCAGCATATACATGATGTCTCAGTACCAGGTTTAGTATTGTAACATTTAGGAGAGATAAGACACAATCGAGATGACTCATAGTAACTTATTCATGCAGGGTTGGAAATGTTTTCCAGACACGGTTGATGAGGTCTCCGTTAACTTTTCATTTCACGAAGAGGTTGCAGAATGGCTGTTCATATGAAAATGGAGTTATTGGTTATGGATCTAGTGGCTGTGAAATCATAGCTGGGCCGCACATCACTTGTACAAGATACGACAATCGAAAAGACTTTCTTCCAGCTATAGCCGTTTTGAATGTCTACACAAGAGGTTACCACTGAAGGTACTTTCCAGAGACACACTATGATTTGTAGAAGAAAGTTGTGGACTTCGAACATAAGAGATTCTCTATAAGATTTGATTCAAGACAATTAAAGGTTCTATGGCAGGATGTATATTTGCAGAATCAAGAGTATTCATCTTGAAAACTACATTCGTCTCCAGTTCATCTTTATTATTGTTGGCCGTTTTACTATTGCTGATGTACATTGTATACGAAGTACATTCACTTACAAGATGTTCTGGTAATTTCTGTGTAAATTAACAAACCATTAAACATTTCTGACCCTACATTGTTATGTAATTACAAATCGTATAAGAACACACTAATCTTCCTTGTTGCTTATAAACATGGTATTGGGATACCCTTTATGTATTTATTAAAATCTCATTTGCAAAATTTTTTTTGAGCGAACCGCTAATGATTAATTATGCGTGTATTACTCAGGCAATAGAGAATGATCCGATTATTTAAAGATAAATTTTTTAACAAAACCAAGAATGCGCTTTATTGATAACTACTGTGTGTTGCTTTCTGTGAGTGATGATTCTAATTTCAACGTTTGCGGACAAGTTAGCTGACTTATGTCGTGTTTTAAGTAGTATTACAGTGAATTAATAGAAATGAAAGGAATACACTAAAAATCAACTTGTGGTTAGGTATGTGAAAGAACATTAACCATTCAATAGTTTTTTTGCTTATCTTAAATGGCAGAACTATATTTAAATTGAAATATTTAAAAACTTCAAACTTGGATTCCATATTTCAGCCAGGTTTCCCCCCACATGTTAATGCATGTTAATGAGTTTTTAAAAACCTTTTTTTCTGGAATTTAGATCGAATAACGATAGCCTATTTACATATCTGAGAAATGTTAATGATTCATATAAATCTTTGAGCATAACGCCATTGAACCATTTGCTTCGGCTTCAATAAAAATATCGTAGAAATATTTAAAACAAAATCCCACAATGAAGAAAACAAAAAAATTGCAGCATTCCAAAATTCAAAGTATTTTATTCTTTGAAAATATTGCGGTATTAAACTATATAGTTTATTCTCTAAAACCTATGGCACAAAAATTAATTCCAAGACATAAGAAAATATTTAAAAAACTAAATAAGAATGCTTCAGATGTATATATTTTTATTTTATGCAATTCATTACTCAATGCCAAACATGTGTAGATATTATTATTTGTACTGAGAGGTCGAAGGGTTAAAAAAAAATCATAACTTATTTGTTGATTTCGTTTTTAGAATTTTTTTTTTGCACGTTACATAGAATTATTTTGAGATTAAAATCAATGCATATGCTGTTCAGCAAACAATAAATGTTATTTAGCTTTTATCTCAGTGAAAGTTCAATCATTTAAATTCAAAGGAAACTCAGCAATGCTTCCATGTCAAAATATTTCTTAAGTATAATAGACAACGGAGCTTAATCGTCTACTTCTTAAGATCTAGATCAAACCGACATAAAATCTTACTTATATCGTGATTTTTTTTCATTTATTTTATTCTGTCTTTCGGGATCCTTTTGCATTTATAGTTTTATTAATGGTCTTTATTATCTCGTTTGCTATTCATGTAAAAGGAACACAATTTAATAAATGTTTTTTTCATTACAAAAATTATATACTGCAATAGATTTATCATTAGGCAGCAAGAATCAAATATTACCATGCATATACGCATACTTTTATACATCTTGATACATTTAGTAAAATCTATTGAGTTTTTACAAATTATTGTTACTCATAATGCCTTTAATGGGAAATCAAATTCAAATTAACGTTAAGAAAGGATTTTTATATCAGATAATTGTAATTTTATTTTTGAAGGATACCAATTCTAATGATTTACTAGCTAAGCGTCTGGGAATTGTCAAAGGCATAATCTAAAAGTTAAAATTGTTAACTATTATTGATTATTTGGCTTCAGAAATAAAATTATAACTTTGTTTACAATAAACTAAGCTTCCATTACATTGGCATTTGAAAACCTAATCTTCATTTTATATTCTTTTTGTGCATACTGAATCTAATTTATCTGAACTACTTACTGCTTACTCTTCGAACATACGCAATTCTTTATTTAAATCACTTGCCTAGAACAACAGCTCTAACATCAATACTCATTAAGTTCAACTCCACTCAGCTCTTTGCATTAAATACGCATACGTACACACAATCAACTGAAAGCTTTAGTTTCCTTTCAAAAAGGTCTCTAAATCTTGTTTCAGTATTGTAATTCATTTGTGAGTTTACCTATTTCGGAAGTTTCTTTGATAGAAGATAATGGAATATAGTTAATTTAATTACTAGAATAAACTGGAATTCAGTTTATTATTCGGAGTTTTCAAATTTATTTTAATGGTAATTCTCTTAGTAAGAACAAAGTATCAAATCATTGAATTGTTGTAAAGTGAGATCGACACTGTTATACCACAGTTTGAAATAGATTGCACATTTACTTGAGAAATAATTAATTTATATAAAAACGTAGTTATTAGTTGTAAATACGTTATAATTCCGTATTTACAATTGGAATGTATAATATTGATATTATGTCTTAATCCTTTTGTTATATGATTATTTCTTAATTCTAAGTTAATGCGAACAAAATAATATTCGGATTTAAAATTAAAAAATATTCAGATACTTTATCGTTAATAATTCGGAGAAATAGAAAAATAAATGTTAACGTTAAGATAAATTTTTAAACAAAAATAATATTTTTTATTTGGTAAAGTTATATTTACACCAATAAGATAACTTAAATATAAAAAGCTGCAACATTCAACTTCACATTAATCTAATTTTTTGTAATAGACTTTTTATTTGAACCGCAATCAATGTTACTTTGGTTACAAAAAATTGAGATGAACAGATTTTATTAATAACTGCTGTAGAAAATCTTAAAAGTACAAGAATCTTTTATAGTTTGTATATATTTTATAATGTAACTTAATTAAGGAACATTTAACGTTAATTAATGATGATCATATTATTGAAATGGCGTTGATTTACAATATTTCTGGTTGGTATATAATAAATAAGTTCGGTTAAGTTCAAATATAAATAATTATTTGAAAATCTGTAAGATACGATTGTTATTATTACTTCAGAATTCTTAAATAGGAACATAAAAGAAATATAATTATTATTAGAATGTTTAAATAAAGTAATAATTTTTAGCTTTATTCAGTACATTGGTTAGTTACGTCAAATACATGAAAATTTTAATCTTAGGCATTTCCGGTCCTATTAATTTAACTTTTTTTCTTTGTAGGGAAATTCACACTAATTCATTTTGGGTTTGAAATCGTTATGAATAAAACTCTATAAAATTTATGTATCATTGTAAGAATCAATCAAAGCTATCGATTTTAAAACACTAGACAACAATATTAAAAATAAACTTTAAAGTAAAACCCACTATAGTTGCCCTACACTAAACCATAAGAAATGCCTATGATTATAGTGTACCAAGCTTTATTTGGTTCCCCCTTGTCTTTATCTGCCTACTCACATAAACAAGATCCAGCCAGAATCGATACCAACTACGGAATTTTATGCCGTTTCGAAGGAGAGCACATGGTTTTCTTTGCCTTTCGACTGCTGTATAACAAGCACATTATCTTGTCAGAAAACACGCTTAGTAAAGGATTTATCTATGCCATCATATATCACCAATGCTGCAAATTGCTGCATTTCGGTCAGTGAGTCAACTTCTACTAAAAGATTAAGTTTGGGGGCATCGAACGCATTGACTTTTGTTCAGAATCACAGTGGCTGAATTAAATTTACGTTGTTCACAATGGCGTTGTTACTTTCAATTTAATGGCATACAGCTTTTATGTATTTAGTAGATGGATAAAAAATGTTAAACTTTCAAATATACAAGGCGGGAAAATAGGTTTTTTTGTAAATTTCTTTGTTCCACATACACTTCTTCAAATAGTTTTGGTTACAATACTTAGTTTATACTTAGGTCATTTTAATTTGAAGAAAATCATTCATTTTATTTATAATATACCATATCAATGTTAGAGAAAGAATAAATTGCTTGGAAACACGTAACGTAGTAAGGAATTTTAATTGGTTATTAGTTTAGTTGTTTAGTTAGCTTTAGTTTTAATTGCTTATTAGTTTTTATTGTTTATTAGTAGTAAGGAATTTTAATTGTTTAATTGTTTATTAGTTGGTATTGTTCAGTATGTAATTGTGGGTAATCATACTACTGGTAACAGGAACAACTGTTGATAGAAAGAAACACAAATCTAAATCATAACATTCATTCCTAATATCTTTGCTATTAGCAAATTAATTGTGGCGATTATTTTCTATCAGGCAATGAATATGCAATTGAAAAATTAATCGGAAACTACATTTATTGTTTTGTAAACCTTATTCATTGATGCACGAATTATTTAAGCCTCATTTTGTTTAGTTTTAGAATACAGGTGTAATAGAAATTTAGATGCAACACAGCATGAATCCCTCTACACTAAGCAATGATATTTATGGTATATTGAAATAATTTCGGATTCTAATGATTATATGATGTGGACACTATCATCTCAAATGTCCGATCTCCTTCCTACTCTTAGATTAATGTAGCTGAAAGGTTTTTGATATTTGAGGCATTTTATTTTGATGCATGGCTGAATAAAAAATGCATTTTTAATATTGGGTACACTTTAACCACACTCACAAAATCGACTATATTTCTCTAACTACTTCCATTTGAAAGTCGACTGGCATAATTTTGCCATAACTCTTAATATCTTGTATTAAAAATCATGGCAATTCTCTCTTAAAGTTATATCCTGAATGTCAGGGGTTTGAATATAGCGTTTTAGGAAAAGCAGAAAACAATTATCTATTTGTCGTTTAAACTTCTAAGAAGATTAGCACATGTAGTCATACTTCGTATAAAACCATTTATTGAAATATGCTCTTCATTATCTTTCTTTTTTTCCACATAAGCCTTTTTTTAAAATGTCCCAACAAAGTTCCAAAGCCTATTTCCATCATAAAGCATGCCATGCTATAAGCAAGAATATATCAGTTTCTTTTCAGAATTTTAGGGAGGAAAGGACTTATATTTGTGTCTTAGAAAGAAAAGAAAATACCAAAACAGTTAGTTCGGTACGTTAAGGTAAATGCTGTTATTTTAGTCAGTGTAAAATATTCAAGCTGCTATATCTTATCTATGAGAAATTCAGATTTGATATAATGATAACAGGTGGAAGTATTATTTATTTAATTTGTGTCGATACTTTAGGTGAGTCAACCAATCATGAGGCTAAAACTATTTTTAAAAAACTGAGTTAAATTTCTAGATTATATGAAACTTGACTGTTGTATAGAAAAAAAGTGTTCATTGTACATCTTTAAAAACATACATTAACAAAGTAGTGTTTACAAAATAATGTAGTTTGTTCAATATATTAAGTAAAATAAATGTTATGTATATCACGGGTTTCATGAATGAAATATAGCAAATGCAATAATCACATCTAAAAGCATTTAAAAAATGTGTAGAACAATAAACTGACGTCATTTCTTAAGCTAACACTGGAAATTGAGCAAAATGAAATTACAAATAAATACATCCGTCATATATATATTCAATAATTATTTCCGACACATCCTAATTAAAAAAGTGCATTTTAAATTAAAGGCAAAATTTGAAGAAATATAAAATTCCCATATCTGCTTATTTAGTTTGAAAATAATTTCAGAAATTTTTATGTTGTTTTATTTCCGGTATCGATTTCCAGTTTTATTTTGAGTATCCATTGGACATAAGCCATTTCCCACTATAACAGCATATATGTAATATATTCAATAATATCTGTAACAAAATACATAATTTAAGAAATTTATGTCGTCTATACTGCATTCATTCACATTGTGCCACCTCAATTTGGAATAAAAAGGTGGACTATTGTGCCTGAAGAGTTTGCAAATGATCTTCTCTATATCTTGAGACCAAAAAAAGAAGAAGAAAAGCAAATTTACCGCCATAACAAACATCAAATTATGGTTTAAATTCCCATCGTCGATATCTTAGATTTCGGTGTGACTTTATTTATCTGTTTAAGAACTCAAATATCAGTAATAAAACCCATTCAAAATTTCAAAGCACTATACAACAAACGGTTAAATCTACCTTTTTTTTATCAAGTACATAAATATGCCATAATCTTTGCAGAACCATAAATAATAAAATCTATGCAATAAAAATAATTTATAATTAAATTAAAAGATAAATATCATCAGATGGAGAAATATATAGATTAATCTTAAAATCTAGAATTTAATGTAAGAACAAAACGCACAATAGCAGTCTTAAAAAAAAATTAAAACTCCAAAATATATTTTGTTATTGAAAAATCTTTTTACTTTAAATGAAACTGCCTTTGTTTTCCCCAGACAATCTTTTTAGAACAATTATGCATTATTTAATTATATAATTATTAGGAATATAAATAACTAAATATAAATAAATATTGAAAGAAATGTAAATAAATATTATGTATAAAAAACTTAAAAAAATTTTAAAAAATTACAGATGGTAGCAAATTTTTCATAAAATAAAAGTGTTCAAAGAAACCACGGACCCATTTCCCCAATGCAATACCCATATTTTTATGTGTATCAAAATGTTTAATTTATTTTATTACATTATCTTTCATATTTGCAATGAATGAGCTCAATTTTTTTTTAACAAATCATAATTACAAACCTAACATAGTTTTCATTTTTTGTTTAGATAAATAAATAAGTGACGAAAGAAAACCTAAGGTAAAATAATGAAGTTGCGCTTTTGATTAAGTACAAAAATCCAACAAGATGGAATAGAAAAATATATTTCATGATTTTTTTAGGACTAATGCTATATTAATTTTTATAAGCATGATTACTTATTGCAATTCAGAATAAACATCGGAACAAGATCCATAAAATAGCAAAAAAGAAAATAAAAATTCTTATTTCTTGTATAAAAATTCATGCCATAAATTTCTCATTAGATAGAATATGTTTTTCCACACGTATGAAAGGAAGAAAAAATATGAAAGAACATTGGAATAAAAAAACCACTAATATATTTCAGAAATGGAAAAGACTTATTACCATAAAGATGTGAATGAATGAAAGACATGAATTCAATGCAAATTATTATTTGAAATTATTAATTTAATAAATACTCTAAACAAATAGAGTCATTTTTCCTTTTTTTTTATTTACTTATTTTGCTAAAGCTAGGTAATATATTTTGGTTAGATATTATGACAATTTTGCAAGATATTCTTAAATAAAACATTAAAATATAGATTTATCTTTAATTTCATAAAGTTTAATTTAAAATTTAGATATATTTTTAATCAGAAACATTGTAGTAATATAAACAACGAAATATATATAACATAAACATACATAAATATATACATCAATATAAAGAATTGATAAATGTATAGGCTAATATGATAAAATAATGCCTGTCTCATTTCCCATTGGTAATACTTGCAACAAAATACCTTGCTTTCAAAAATGAAAATATTTGTTTGCTAATATTAAAGTGTGTGTAAAACGTGTCATTTCGATGATCAGGCGTCATGAATGGGAGTTTTAATGAATTTTCTCTTATACTACGATTACTATTGCGCCCAAAAAATAAGACCAATAATTTTTTTCAAAAACTCTTTGTTTATTCTTCCAAATTTATTTCATCGCTTCCAAAGCCTTGATGACCTTCAAAACGCGCTGTGATTCACGATGAATTTCTTTAATCGACTCAAAACGGTGTCCAAGGACAGGTTTTTTCAACTTAAAGAATAGCCAAAAGTCACACGGTGTGTATACGGTGGTTGTGGAACGATATGGGTTTCATTTGTGACGAAAAAGTCACGAAGAATCAATAAACTGTGAGCTGGCGCATTCAGTGTTTTCTGTACCAATCGAGATTTGACGCGTTTGAGGCCCAATATGGAATTCACCGATCCTTTTGAAATTCAAATATCATCAGCAAGGTCTCAAATTGTAAATCGACGGTTTTAAACACCAAATCTTTAATTTTTTGGACGTGAGCTTCGTTGATTGAGGTTGTTGGTCGACCAGAGGGCTCTTCGTCTTCAATGAGTTCTCTGCCTTCTTTGAACTGCTTATACCACTTGTAAACATTTCTTTCCGATATAGTGTGCTCACAGAATGCTTTTTGCTACATTCTATACGTTTCCGCAAAAAAAAAATATACAATGCAAGTTCTTTGCTGAATTAATTCAGACATTTCAAAAATCGCCGTAATCAGTTTGAAGGTCTCACAAATCCAAGCGTAACTCAAACACTAAATGAATATTTTGACGTCACATTTCCCCCCAGATGTCAATGGCACTGCCAGCAAACTAAAAAAGAAAATAAAATTGAAATTCCATAAGACCCGGAAATTTTAAATTGAATTTTTTTTTCTTTTTTGAGACAGTATTAGGATGAGCAGATTATGTCGAGGACTTCAAAAGCTTACGCCCTCGCAATCCTTCCGTAAAGGTAGACTATTTGTGGTATACGTTAATAGAACATGATGTTCAACTATGTAAAAGTAAACAAAAAATGCCATATAGGTTCAATAGAGCGTAAGTTTGAATTTATTGCGAGAATGCTGTGTTTTTACCATTTTCTGAAATTGTAATCGGTCAAGACTTTTGAAGAGTATGGTATGGCATTTAAGAAACCTTGCTTGAAATAATAAACCTGGCTCAGTTTAATTTAAGTGAGTGGGTGTATACATTACTTCCCCTTAGACGCATTGTACAAACTTTTTATCAAGTACGACACTCAAACAGAGTACTAACTAAACTTGCACTAATATTGACGTAATTGTTAATTTAATTATGTTGATGCCAATTTTCTGTAAATTTCAGTTAAGGAAAAGAAGAATTAATGGTTTATCTTCGACCTCAAAGCTAGATGGTGTTAAATGGTAAGCTAATTTTAACAACGGTTGAATTTCACTCTTCCAAAAGAAAGGCTTTATAATGTGGTTGAATTATTAGTGTTGCACTGTCATGCACTGGATGGCTTTAGAAGTAGCTGTAATTTTAGTAGCAGCACTAATTTATAGGAGTCGCAGTAATAATTTAAAAGAGACGCAGTAATAATTAATGTTAATTCATGGGTTATTTTTATTTAATATAATATATTTGGACCAAAGTTAGTTAATGTATATAATTACCACAAAATTATTTTTTCTCAAGAAATAATTAACACCAGCATGCAATTAAAAGCAAATAGTTTTTGATTACAAACATAATTACAAAATGATTGTTAAATACAATCATTTACAAATAATTATTACATATAAACTCATATTTACAAACAATTGTGGTATTAATTGTTTTTTTAAATACTTTAAAGCATTCACAAAAATAAACAAAAAAAATTAAGAATATTTAATATCCTTTCTGACCTCTGTATTTAGAATATTGTTGTTTTTAAATATCAAATTAGGATCAAAGAAACCTAAATTCTCAAAGAGAAGAAATAATAAAATGCATTTACGAGTTTTCCTTTTTTTCTGTTATTACTATATAATCATATAGATAGCATCTTTCAACATAAGTATTAAAATATCGTAACCTGTTGAAATATATATATATATATTCAAAGTGTAAGAATAACTATTTAAATACCTTTCTTAGGTTGGGGCAACCAAAGATTTAAGTCACCTAATATTCTAATCGTCAAATGAAGATTAGTATTTCAGCCACAAGATCAATATGTTAAGAGTACTGAGTTAATGGTATACTTGTGCTTACACAAGAATCATTGCACTGAATTTTAATTGACTCCTAAAGTAATTATGAAATTCGTGACTCCTTCGAAACAACTTATAATTTTATTCAGAATCAATCTCATAAGTTCATCCATGAAAGAGGAAATAAATAGTTGTCGAAAATAGGTAATCCCAATAAAGTCAAAATTTAATTTTGATTCAGACTTTAAAATTAAAATTGAAATAAATAGCAGAATTTGCGAAGTCTAAAAAATTAAAACCTTTTGACGATATTTGGATATGAAAGATATTTAAGAACTGTAGATAGGAAAAGAGACTTATCATTTAAATGACTGTATTCCATTGAAGAAATACATAATATTAATAATATATATATAATTACATAGCTTTAAAAAAAGCATAGAAAAAAATTATAAATACATAAAGAAAAGAATATCTATCAATTATAATCAGTAGAAAGTAATGGACTTTTTTGCTGTTAAATAAGTTGTAGATATTTAGCTCAAGAGGAAGAGTCTACTTTTAAGTTGTATGAATAATTTTTTTTTTAATTACGTTTCATATATTTAAATATGTGTATGAATAAATATATAGAAAACAAGTAACATAAAAAAAAAATTAAAGTCAATTCCTACATCTTTTTCAGTATAGTGCAGAAAGTCCCTTATAAATAATTTCAATTCATTTTTTTAAGTTCATCTGGCGCTCTCTATTGGTAGATACATTCAACTTAAATCTAAAAAAAAACTAAAATTAATTAATTTTATTTAATTACTGAATTAATATTTGAAAACACTGTGTTAACATCAAGTGTCATCCATTACAAGTTAAAAAAAATGTATTTGAACTTGGGTGGATGAATAAAAAGTATTTTATTCACGACTGAAAATTTGAACAAGATATATATAGGGAAGAAATAAGAAAATTACATAATTTAACGTACCTTACTTAAGGTACTTACATAAGTTACTTAAGTATATGGATAAAATTATTAATATTATAATAATTATTATTACGTATACTGTTCAAAATATTATTATATATAAATTTCAACTGATTATTAATGTCATAAATAATTATCCACTTGTTATATCGTAATTTGATGTATAAAAATTATTTATTCATCAATAATTATCAAAGTTTGTTTTCAAGGTCGATGTAGATTTAAACATTTGTCAAAAAATTGTGGGTATTGTCACTAATAATTTTAAGGATTCTACATGAGGTTAGTTTACAAGAAGTTTCTTTTTTTAGGTGTTAAAAAATGTATTTAAAATAACAATTTCAATGATAATATAGGAAAACGATGTGTTTTTTTTTAATTACAGTAATTAAAATTTACAATAAGAAGAAAATAACAACATAAAATCATATCTTCTTCCAAATTAATACCCGCTTTTAAATCAAGCGGAAAAAAAAAACGAAAATGGTACACAATTTAAATCTCACCAACATTATTTTTTTGTTTATATCTCATAGAAAAAGAAACATTTTCTGGATAATTTTTTTAATTCGAAACTATGTTGATTAAAATACCACAAAAAATAGAAGGTCTTTTATTTTTTGGAGAAAAAAATTAGCAGAATATTTAATGAATTAATAAAAGCTGATTGTACAGTGGCTAAATAGTTGAGCAAAGGATTTTGAATGTAAATTTATAATGCTTTTCTTTTCTTTCTTTTTTTCCCCTTTTTTGTAAAATAAAAGTTTATTAGTTTCTTTTAGATAATTAAAAAAAAAATAAAGAAAAAAAATCAATTTCCATTTAAATAATTTTTTTAAGATAAATTATTCCACTTTAATAAATAGCACTACACTATATAATTTTCAGGCACTAATTTCTTTTTCTTTCAGCACACACATACATATATATATATGTGTGGTATATATATATATATATATATATATATACCACATTCATCAATGTCAAAAAACAGATATAAACACTTGAACAAATCAAGGAGAGTCTTCTGAATTGCTACCCAAAATATCAAAGTTTACAAAGATAAAAATATATTTTTCAAAATTCATTTTAGTTATATCTAGTGGCCTTTGGTAAATTCCATCGACTTTCGATTAGTTGAAGTTTCTATTCTAAGCTACGTGTCCACATTTGCTTGAACAATCAAATGGTGATTCATGTATCTAGAAATTCGTGCTAAAAATGGCGTTTCTTCTAAGAAGACTTAATCTTCACGACAATTTAGACCAAATAGTTTTTTTTTCTAAATTTTATTATCTTTGAAAGTTCCAGTTGTAGTCTTTATGAGAAAAAATTAAATGGTGTTTACCAGAAGCGGCTGGAGTTATCGATTAATTCTTTAGGTTTTATTTTCAAAAGACATTAGTTTTAGGGTCTTTTAAATGCAACAATTTAGTTAAAAAAACAGAAGACTAATAAATATCACAACTAAATTATAAAAAAAAAGTTTCAAAGAAATATAAATATATAATAAAAACAATGATTAAATTTTGTAACCTTCATGAATTACCTTACGTTTTTATTCTTGCTTTTCAGTTGTTCTTGAAGTACGAGAAAGTCATAAAAATTTATCTTCAAAAGAAGAAGTCATGCATATGCCGAAAAATAATAAAAGCTTTCTTTTACAATAAAATTTCGATGTAAAGATACGAAACATAAAAAAAGGAAAGAATGATTTTTTTTTTCGAAACCTATAATAGCTTCGAGAAAAGACTAATCCTTTAAATATTCAAATTCTGAATTTTTCTCATTGCAATTGAATCTGAAGCTGAAAGAGGTTAATGAGAAATATTTTAATATGTATAAGCAATACTATATTTCAATATGTCTAGTCAATTATGTATTCAGATATATAATTGACCAAATTCCCTTTACGTTTACTTCTAATGATTTTATATAAATTATTATGCTACTTAAGAGAATTGGAAAAAATCTCTTATCATTAATTTTAATCATATAATTCATGTTATTTTTTCAATCTTTAATCTTTAAAAGTTATCATCTAAAAATTCACGTCACTGTATCATGGGTGTAATTTCACCGCAGTAAATGTATTTTTTTTTTCAGTAAATTTAAAAATACATGTAAATGAGATTTGATATATTAGCAGAATTGCATATTTCATTAAAATTATAAAATTTATTTTTTACAGTTATTTCAGATATATTGAGGTCTGTTTTGCAAATGAATTTGGTGCATATTGTAAATCTCACAATTAATATTCTATCTTCTTTCCTTGTGCATATACAACATCTCCGTTGCTTATATATGGATGGTGGTATTGTCATTGTTCCTCAATTAATATTCAAATATTAATTGTGTGACAAATTCGATATTTGAGAGACAAAAATTCCAAGCTATTTATTAAACCACATATAATTTAATTTAGCTATCTTTCTTCGAATTGGAATTTGTTGAAGAAGCTCATCATCATTTAAACTGGAAATAATCGCACGAATTTATTTACGATTACTATAGAGGATAATATTAATTTTTTTCATCAATTAAAATTTCATCACTTTACGTTATTATTAATTGCATAAAGGGATATTACATAATCATTCTCAACATCATCGTTTTCTTCTTTGCCTTTTTTCATTATTTCTTATATTTTTTTCATAATCGCAAAAATCATACACTTCTACCATGATTTTTTTTCCATTCCATATATATCATTATTATTTTTTTTGGTACGCCATAATATAAAACTATCTGTATGGCAATAAAAATAAAATAAATTAAATAAAAGTACTTCCAAAATAATTGTTTTCTTAGTTCTCAGCTTATAGTTGTAGTACTAGAAACAAAAATTATAACTACGGTACTTGATAGCAAATTAAATCTTCAAGAAGTAATTTCAAAAAAATTCCACTTACAATAGCATGGGTGAAATATCATCCCAGATCAGTTTTTATTTTTACAAGTCAACAAAGTTCATAATAAAAGTGAACTTTTTTTTAAATAACCCTATCCTTACTGACACCATAAATAATAACAGTTTAGCATTTATTTTCAATAATATTAAAAAAAAATATTATATTGGATGATTTTTCACCCATGATACATTTTAAGGGTTAAGGGGTTATTTATTTAAATTTATTTTAAGAGAATATTATTTTAATTTTGAAAGGCTTTTTCAAATTTCGTCCTTACAATGGCAAAAATTTCTTGATTTTGAGATTTTAGATTCATTTAAGCTTTAAAGGCAATCGGTGTGTTATTGTTCGACCACTAGATGAAACAGTAACGCACCAACTAATGAATAGGAGAAAAATTATTTGAATCCACTGGTAGCGTGTATTGTGGTTACTTTTTCCAAAAAACGACGAGACATGATTGTAACAACATATGTACAAACGTTAGGTAGTAAGGCACATATTAGTGGAATCAAAGATCCAGAATGTGCAATACAAAAGAGAAGCTCTATGAAATATTAAAATCATATTTTTCCCCAAATGATTGTTAAAATAAAATAAAAATTCAGTTCTCAATTTTGTCTTAATTTAAGTAAATTTCCCAGCAAATTAAAATTTCTAAATTTCTTTCTGTTTAAAGTCAAATTGCCTAGTAGTATGGCATACATTAGTGGTACCCAAGATCCATGATGCACAAAATAAAAGTGAAGCTTTCTGAAAATATTAAAATAATTTTTTTTTTGCGCAAATCATTGTTAAAATTAAATAAAAATTCAGTTTTCAAGTGTGTCCTGATTTAAAATTCATATCAAATTAAAATATTTTACTTGGAATTAAGTAACACAATTTTTATGCAAATAGGAATACAATATGAAACATGCAATATCATTTGAATAAATAGGTTTTATTATTTTACATGTTTGTTATTTTATATATTAATTATTCGGTTTTTATTAGTTAATTTGTATACAAAGAAAAAAAAAGCAAGTCATAACAACAAGTCAGAAATTTATATTATAAATTTCGTCATTGGATTTAAAGGATTATTTGCCATGAACTACTAAATATATGGATCTCTTATTACGCTTCCGAATTCAGGATTAGAGAAATCGTATCTTGTTGACAAACACGGAATATTATTCCCATGTGGGGGTGGATGTTTAGATCTAATGAGGGAAATACATTACGAACTGCGTTTGCATAACATAGGACATATTTTGGTTTCACAATCAGTTTCAGAACTTTGGAGACTTGGATTTGTTAGAAGTTGTGTTGATCATTCAAATTAAATTAAAATGTTTACTGAAATTCTTTTATACCAGTCTGTGCACTCAAATGAATGTCCATTAAGTGATTAAAACATGTAATATCATTTGAATTAATTGTAAGATAATTCATTTCAAATTCTTCATCTAAATGAAACTTTGTGAATAAATTGTTAATTTACAATATATGTTCTGATCAAATTTTTCTCGATGACAAATAGCTGATAAATTAATTTACACAGATATCCATCACAAGTTTTAAGGACACAATTTATTGTGGACTTTTAAATAAAGAAATAAATATTCATATATATAAGACTATTTTTATTTGATATAATATATATTATATCAAATAAGAATAGCCTTTGAAATAATATTAATAATGTTCGTAGTTCAAAGCTTATTGGGCTTTGGATCAAGCTTTGGACAAGAGCTTTGTACCAGAGCTTTGGACTAAATTAAGCTTAATGTATATAATTTCCACAAAAATTTGTTTTCATAAGAAATACTTTTCATCGGTATGCAATAAAAAGTAAATACTATTCGATTACAAAAAAAAAAAAATACAAAATTATGTTAAATATAAATTCTATAAATTCATCTACAAATAACAACAGCATATAAATCCTTGTTTACAATTAATCATTATATTTAGTGCTTTAAAAAAATATTAAAAAAATTTAAAGCTTTCACGTGAAAAATAAAAGAGAAAATGAATTTAAAGATATTTATTATACTTGCATGCCTCTTTATTTAGATTTCTAGAAATCACATGAGTATGAAAGAAACATAAAATTCTTAAGGATGCTAAATGCATGGCATTGCTCTTTTAACATTTACCGAATGTTAAATGCGGAGAAAATGATATGTCAGCATCGTTTCATGTTTCATTGCGTTTATTCGCTTATAAAGCCTGGTGATGAAAGGCCTCCTCAAGAAGGCACAAATTAGAAACTTGTATTTAATTGCCTTTACCTACCGACGGTCTCTACACCAACAACTATAAATCCCTGTGACTAAATAACAGAATATTATCAAGTTCCCCATTTTCAAACCATCTTGAGGTGTTTAATTAGAATAATTAATTTCTTTGCGTCAAACTAGTAAACAAACCAGGAATGTTCTTACCTTGATAATAGGTAATTGTTAGCAAAGTATCATACTACATTCCGTAGGGTATACCTAAGTAATATTAATGGTAATAATACTTTTACATGCTCCTAAAAAAAGTGTTATGCTTATTTGTGAATTTATTATAAATTTAATTTAAAGCACATAATGAATTTTGTTACATAGTGTATATATCCCATGTTAGTTAGGGGCTGGGAAATTCTAGTGTTTAATGCGATGGATTTGTTAAACCCCGCAACTTAGTGCTGAGCGAAATATAATTATCCTCTTAATAGTAAAATATGCCAATTAAATGTCTGTTTTCTTAATTAATAATGCAGTTATTAATCATTAAGCAAATTTGAAGTCTTTCAACAATACACCAAACTACAAATATTTATCAACTACAAATACTGATGCCAATTTAAAAAAGGGAAGAACGTAGAAGAATGTGCTATCTCTAGAAGTTAAGTGTGGGAGAAATCAGGTTCGAATCTATCTTATGGTGTCTGTTGCAGTCACTAAATTTAGAAATGAAACAACTCTATAGAGATTTAGACCTGTAGAAGCGTGTCGCATGACAGTGAGGCTGTCTGGTGAGAGTATTTTATTCAATCAATCTTAGACGTCCCCTGTATTCAAAATTTGAATGGCAGAAATGAGCTGATTCAACTTTATTTAATAAGCACAACGAAGGTGAAATGTTTTCCATCCATATTGTTCCAAAATTTTGGAAGAAAGCTCTTAAGGATGATTTTGGAGATTAAACCCTTATCTTAAACCCCCTTCCAAAAAGGACACAATGACCTATATGTTTACCAGGGTTATCCCCGTTTAAACGCCGAATCTTTCGGTTTGACATCGGCTGGAGTGTTTTGAATCAAGAACAGTTGGTTGCTATTCCATTTTATGAACAAAAGAGAAGAAAAAATTTGTAACAAGCAACGCGAATTAGAAAAAGGAAGAAGAACAATTTGAAGCAACACCTTAGAAAAAAAATGAGTTTGTAGTTGTGAACAATGAAATTATTACTTATTACAAATAAAATATACCGATATTGTTTGGGGGAGAGGGGTTTTTGCGTCCTTTATCACTTTCAATTGTGTTAAAATTCTTTTACGAGTATTTTTCTTGAATTCTTTTAAGACCTTTTAATATTTATTAAAAAAATAATTGAGTAAATATCAAACAAAAAAAAATTATAAAATTGTTTTGAACACATTGTATGGTGAAAGAAAATAAACATTTATTTCTGAGTGAAAATGATATTTGAGTAAATCGTTTTGAATTCTATAGTTTATTTTTTTAAGATTGTTGTCATACGTTTAGTTTTTATATTAAACTCTAAATTTTATGGGTAATCTGTATATCAGTCCTTTCGACAACGATATTATATATATATTATTATTATTTTTCTAATATTAATTTGTTGCTAGATTCCGTACAAATTAGCTGCCTTTTCATGCGTTTCTAGAGAGATTTATATTTTCAGTACTTTTTATATTATTTTATGAAAAATTGGAACAGAATACGAATATTGAAGCTTTTATTTGAAAAATGTGCGTTAGTAAAGCTATTTCAGTAAAGTGCAAGAAAATTGATTTAAACTGTCATCATGTTACATTTCCGCAGTCTATCATCGTCTGTTTTCAGACTGTAAGAATAAAGTATTCTTTTTTAAAGGAAAATTCTATAATGTATCCTTCTTTTAAAAGATGTGAAGTCGTTTAAATGCCGAGGTATAACGAAGGAAATAACCCAGGGGAAATTTCGCTGAAACACTGGGCGAAATTCGTCATTTCGAAAGAACTGATGAGTGTAGGAAACAATCACCATAACTCGAGGAAACATCTTAGAAATAAATTTCTTTCACCATGCCGCTTGCATTTAGTTAGACTACATTCCGTTGGGCATAATTTTCAGTCTCGTTCCTTAAAATGAAAATAAATGGTAAAAAAATAAATGCTTCAAATAAATGGAGCAAAACTTACTTATTTACAGGTTACTGCTTCCCAATAAGTAAATTTTGCTCAATTTATTTAATGCAGGGAATTTTGAAATTTATTTATTTTTCTTTCTCACTCTTTTGGAGTAATTTCGATTGGGGAATATTTTATATTACAAAACGCTTTACTCCTCTAACTGCATTAAGCAATTCTATATTAAAAGTTTACAATGCTGCTTTTTTGCTTGCCTCACTAGATGGGTTTAGTCACACTTTATTCATTTATTTGAATATGTTTGTAAATTTTATGAAACTCTATTTTTAATAAACATGAACTTCTTTAAGTATATTGAAGCATATCAATATATTTATCCATTTTTAAAATTAAATTTTTGTACATAAATTTCTTTTAATCTATACGTTATTATTTTACTGCAAAATCTGTTTACTAATGAAAGCAAAATAATATTACGCATTATAAAGGACATCTTAATATTATAAAAGAAACCTTATTATCAAAGTTTATAACTTCTAAATACATTTTTCTTTTATTTCTACGTGTAAAAGGCATTATCGTACCATTAGCATTTCCCTCTATATGAAAACATAAATATTACACTGTCATTCACTTTTTTGTTCTTTTGGAAGCAATAAAATCAGATTCACAATCAAAAAAGAAATAATAAATAAATTCAATAAATATCTCTTATATACAGCATATACATGATGTCTCAGCACCGGGTTTATTAGCATGTAAGAGATATAAGATACAATCGAGATGACTCCTAGTATCTTATCCATGCAGGGTTCGAAATGATTTCTAGACACGGTTGATGGCGTTGCCGTTAACTCTTAATTTAACGAAGCTGCTGACCATACGAAAGTGGAGCTATCGGTTATGAATCTAGTGCCTGTGAAATCATGGCTGGGCTGCGCAGCACTTGTACAATCTACGATAATCGATGAATCATACATCCAGCTATAGCCTCTTTGAATATCTACACACGGGATTATATGAGATGAACACTTTCCAGAGAGATATCACGAGTTTTGAATCAATGGTACAGACTTCTAACATATTGTATTACATCTGCTTCAAGGTTTCATGGCAGAATGTCTCGTTGTAGTAACAGCTGTATTCAGCGTGAAAATTACATTCATTATAGTATTTCAGCTTTATTGCTTTTGCCATTTTAATTTTGCTGATGAGCATTAATTAATACAACATATATTCATTTACATGAAGTTCTGGTAATTTATGGGTACATTAACGACCCAGGAATCATTTCTGACCCTACAATGTAATTGGATTCAAAATCGTATAAGTGCACATTAATTATCTTTGTTGCTCGTAAACATAGTGCTGAGATGCCTTGTATGCATTTGTTAAAATCTCATTTGCGCTCTATCAAAGCATTGCGAATTTATAGCAAGTGTTGTCTGATAATGATTCTACTTTCAAATTTTGCAGACAAGTTAGCAAATATAAATATCGTGAGGAATTAAATGTATTGATCAAAAAGAAAGGTATACATTAAATGTAAACTTATGATTAGATATGTGAAAAAGCTTTAACTATTCATTAGTGTTTTTGCTGATCTGCAGAACCATATTTAAACAGAAATATTTGAAAATTTACTATTACTATAGATTCCATTTTTCAGCAAGATGGGATTTTCCATCACATGTTAGCGACTTTTCAATTTTTTTTTTTTTTTTTTTTTTTTTTTTTGGATTTTAGATGGAATAACAATAGCCTAAGTACCTAATGACCTTTGAGCCATATAAATCTTTGGACAAAGCGCCATTGAACCATTTTTTAAGCATCAAAAACAATCTTGCAGAAATATTTAACATAAAATCACTCAATGAAGACAACAAACATGCCGCATTACACCACTGAAAATATTTTATAATAATAATTTACTAATTGAAAATATAATTTACTTTTTAAATATTGCATCATTAGATTATATAGTTCACTATCCAAAATCTAATTCCGAGACATGAAGAAAATATTTAAAAACAAAATTAGAATGCTTTAGATGTATATCTTTTTATTTGACGCAATTCATTACTAAACAATTGTAGATATTATTATTTGTACTGAAAGATTGAAGGGTCAAGAAAATCATAACTTATTTTTTTAAAATTTCTTTTTCAGTATTTTCTTTTTGTAAGTTACAGATAATTCTTTTGAGATTGAAATTGATGCATATGTTATTCAGCAACGAGCAAATGTTACTAAGTTTTTATTTCAGTGAAAGATTAATAATGTAAATTTAACAAAAATGCAATGCGTCTAATTTTTAAGTACTGGATCAAATCGGCATAAAGTCTTATTATTATCGTATTTTTTTCATTTTATTTTGTTCAGTATTTTGGTGTCATCTTGCATTTATAGTTTTATAAATTTTCCTTATTCTCTCGTTAGCTATTCATGTAAAATGGATACCATTTAATAAATGTTTTTTTTTTTTTTTCATTACAAATTTATATACCGGAATAGATTTACCATTTGGCAAGATCAATCAAAAATTATCATGCATATATGCATCCTTTTATACATCTTGATGCATTTAATAAAATCTATTGAGTTTTAACAAATTATTTTCCCCATAATATCTTTGATGGGAAGCAGGCTGCTGAATAATCACTTCTGTCTTGTAGAATATCTGCAATGAATCACTCTTTATTCTTCTACAACTTGTACATTATGTAAAATTTATTGTTCAGTGAATCTTTGACATTTATATCAAATTAACATTCAGAAATAACATTTGCAACATAGAATTGCAAATGTATTTTTGAAGGATGCAAATTATAATGATTTACTAGATAAGCGTCTGTGAATGGTCAACGACATAATCTAAAAGTTAAAATTGTTAACTATTATTGATTGTTTGGCATCACACATAAAATTCTAATTTTGTTTACAATCAACTAAGTTTCCATTACATTGGCCTTTGAAAACTTAATCTTATACATTTTATATTTTTCTTGTGCAAACTGAATCTAATTTATCTGAACTCCTTACCGCTTACTCTTCGAACATACGTAATTCTTTATTTAAATCACTTGCTTAGAACAACAGTCCTAACATCAATACTCATTAAGTTCAACTCCGCTATGCTCTTTGCATTAAATACGCTTAAGTAAACACACTCAACAGAAAGCTTTAGTTTCCTTTCAAAAATGTCTCTAAATCTTGTTTCAGTATTGTAATTCGTTTGAGAATTTACCTATTTCGGAAGATTCTTTGATAGAAAATAATGAAATAAAGGTAATTTTATTGTCATGATAAACAGGAATTCAGTTTATTATTTGGTGCTTTTAAAGTTATTTTAATGGTAATTCTCTTAGTAAAAACAAAGTATCAAAACATTGAATTGTTGCAAAGTGAGATCGACACTGTTATACCACAGTGTGAGGTGGTTTGTACAGTTAACTAGAGAAATAATTAATTTACGTATGTATAATTTTGGTATTAAATTTTAATTCTTTTATAATAGGAATATTTCTTAATTTTAAGTTAGTGTGAACAAAATAATATTCAGATTTGAAATTAAAAAAGGTTCTTATGCCAGATTCAGATACATTAACGTTAATATTTTGGAGGAATAGAAAAATAAATATTGACATTAAGATAATTTTTTTAAATAAAAATAATATTTTTTAATGTTATTTTTGATATTAGTTATCTTATTTACAGCAATAAGATATATAATCAATAAACTTAAGATAGCAAAAAGCTTACATATAAAAAGCTGCAACTTTCACATTTATCTAATTTTTTCTTGTTATGTGCATACGTATTTTTACCGCAATCACTATCACCCTAAGTATAAAAATTTGGGAGTGAAACATTTTACTAATAACTATTATAGAAAATATTAAAGTACAAGAATCATTTTTAGTTTATATATGTATATATTTAATAATCTAAATTAACAAAACAATATATACATTAACATGATGATAATATTATAGTAAACGACGTTGATTTGCAAGACTTCTGATTAGCATATAAAAATGCTTTTATCCTCAAATATTAAATATTGATTGAAAATTTGTAAACTACGATAGCTATTATTACTTAAGAATGCTAAAATGAAAATATAATATAAATAGATTATTATTAGAATGTTTATATAAAGTAATAATTTTAGCATTATTTAGCTCGTTGGTTAGTTACGTCATATGCATGCAAAATTTTATTTATCTTTTTTCGTACTATTAATTTAACTTTTTTTTCTTTGTAGGAAATTTCGCAACAATTCCTTTTGGCTTTAAAATGGTAATGAATAAAATTGTACAAAACTTCTGTCCTTGTATTATAAGAATTAATCACTGATATTAATTTTAAAACTTTAGATAACAATACCAGAAAAATATTAAAGTAAAGCTCGCATAATTACACAAGACTAAAACCATAAGAAATACTATGCTTATAGTACGCCAAGTTTATTTGGTTCCCTCTTCTCTTTATCTGCCTACTGATATAAACAAGATCCAGCCAGAATCGATACCAACTACGGAATTGTATGCCGTTTCCGAGGAGAGCGCATGGTTTTTCTTTGCCTTTCGACTGCTGTATAACAAGCACATTATCTTGTCAGCAAACACGCTTAGTAAGGATTTATCTGTGACATCATATATCACCAATGCTGCAAATTGCTGCATTTCGGTCAGTGAGTCAACTTCTGCTAAAAGATTAAGTCTGGGTGCATTGAACGCATGCCGGTGATTTTTGTTGAAAATCACAGTGGCTAAATTAAATTCACGTTGTTCACAATGACATTGTAACTTTTAGTTTAACGGCGTACAGCTTTCATATACTTCGTGGATGAATAAAAAATGTTAACCTTTCAAATAAGCAATGCAGATAAATAGTTTTTCTTGAAATTTCTTTGCTTCACATACATTTTTTCTTTAAATAGCTTTGGTTGTAATACTTAGGTGACTTTGATTTAGAGAAAATTTCTTTTTCCACATTCCTGAAACATTTCTTTTTAAATTTTAGACAAGCAATGAATTGTTTAGATACACGTAATATAGAAAGGAATTTTAATTGTATAACAAAGTTCAAGCATATAGGACAGCAAGAAGGCAAATTGTCAATTTAAAAGTCTTACTTCTGTCATTTACAATCAAATTAACAGTCAGTTATTTTAAGGTGTACACCTATTCCCCGATTTACACGGTACTTCTTTTTACGCGATTTCATTTCTACGCCATTTTTAAAATGTGGGATTAAAAAAAAAATATGCAGTCCTCTTTTAATTCCTATTTTTAATTCAATTTATTCTAATTTAAAAATGGGAATTTCCCATTTACAGTCAAATTAATTAGTGGTTAATTAATAACTAGTTTTATAAAATATGGGATTTTTGTTAATAATACATAATTTGTTAATTTATACATTGTAACAAATGTATGTTTTTTTATATTATTTAATTTTTTTACTTATAAAGCCAATTTATGCGTCATTTTTTATTGTGCATTTTTCGTATTTATACTTCAATTTATTTGGGTTTTTAAACTAATTTTGTATAGGAAGTTTGTAAATTATTCTTATATATGGGTTACAATTAATATTATATTGTAGTTTCTACAGACATCAGTGATTAGTTAAAAGTATTGTATAGCAATATAGTTGGCAGAAAAAAGTCAAATGTTTGTATCACAATCGATGAAAAGCAAAATTAGGACTTCAATAATAGAAATAAATTTGAAGTAAAATTTTGAGCATGCATCTGACATTCATTTTTTTTCTTGAATTTAGCTTTAATACTGCAATTACTGTAACGTAATCCTGCTCCAAGTGATATTTTCGTTGCTGCCTGTGTATGCCTTTAATGGTATCATAAAAAATAGTATTAAACTTTGAAATGGCATAAGCGTCCTTAATGCTATTAGGAAGTTATTATAAGGAAGTTATTCAAATTATTAAGAATTTGAGATACTTAATTGTTGTTACAAACAGTTACTCGTAAAGGAACCCATTTCATAAGCTCCTAGTGGATATGAATTACATGTTTTTAAGCCACAACATTCAATTTCTGGAATATTGATGATTTGTTTTGGAAAGAAGCAAAACGCACTATCGTTCGTCAATTTTTGTTTATTAGGCAAGTACAATATGTATGAGAATTAATGTCCAAATGAAATTTTGTTAAATCAAAAGCATATTTACATGAGTAAACATTCCTGAATTAAAAAAAAAATCATTACTTTACGTTTTACAAAGAAAAGGGTAAATAATAGTGAGAGAATAATATAAATTTGTTGAGCACCAATACAAGAATGCTAGTTTATGGAAAGCTGTGACAGAGAACTCCTACGAGATCTTGGGATAAATTACATCATATTTCAGACAAATCATATGTCAATGCTAATATATATGCTGGTGGATTCCGAACTCTTCAAATTCTATCAAATAAGGATCAAACTCTTGGCCAATCATGGCTCAGACAATTTCAATTGGCGAATGTTCTGAAAAACTGACCGATTACGTTAATATTCTACGCTATGAGCTTGTATATGTAGTGGACATGCCTTATATTGTTGGAATAATATGACATTATATTGGATAAATTATAAAGCCACTGCTAGTACAATATTGTGAACATATCTCTGGCCATCAAACTCCTCTTAACCAGCACTAGATTTGGCATCTATGTAAAGTTTGTGGCATCATAAACCATTAATCTAACAGCTTCTCTTATATATTAATAAATAATATGTTTTAGGACATTTCTTTCTCTTAGAAGACTACATTAAGTTTTGAGTAGCTTATAGTTTAAGTGTAACTATAGAATTTATTAATTTATCTTTTTTATTAATAAATTTGTGAAAAATAGGGTGGATGAAACACATAAATGATATATATATTCTTAATAAGTTTAAATAATTTTAAAAATGAGCTTTTTAAGTAAAAACATAATTTTTAAAAAATTGACAATAATCGGAAGGAGTGCAGTAAAAGTTCACAGATAATAATGAATAAAACTGAAATTTAATTTGAATATAAATTAATTTATTAAATCAAAAATATTATGGTATATTAATATGATAATTAATATGAGTAAAAATGAAATTAATTTATTAAATTACATTTTTTTCTTTGAATGGAAAAAAAAAAGAGTAAGACTGATTACAACAGTTTTAAGCATTTAAATTTTATATATTCTTCCCATTGCAGACTTAATTTACAATTTGCTTTCTAGATTATATCTTTCCTTAATCAACATTTGTTATTTTATGCAATAAAAATCAAACATATTAGGCCTTCAGTATTCACAATTTTAATCATTCCTTGCGATAACTATAAAATGGAAAAACATTAATATATTTTAAACATATTTTACATTTAAACATATTTTAATTAGAACTAACTAATTAGAATATCAGATTCTATGATGAATTTTTTTTTTTTAATTTGGATATAATTAATAAATGTCTTTCTTATTAATCAATTCTAAGAAAATGATTCTTTTTTTCAAAAAAAAAAAAATTTTAATCATATTTTTAAAAATTTTAAACCTATTTGCAATACATGATCAGTTATAAAGTGAAATATTTATGTATTTATAATCTTTAATAATTGCATTATATATTGAAATATGGTGTTTCAAATAACCTCTGAAAATAATAAAAATGATATTCGAAAACAAAAAAATAATTCAAAATATAAAGAGATATCATGTGATAAATCTGTCAAATTAATAAATGAAGTTAACTTGTAGCGACGTTATTAGATATAACTCTAATCCACCTCAAAATGAATGTAAATATATAAAAAAACAGGTTATCTCTAATATATATAACAATTGAGTTTTAAAGGTCTATCAAGCTAATATTAAATAAGTGAGCTGCATAATTTGATGTTTTGTATTTAATGATAAAACACATTAGACCTAAACACATTTTGTTAAATAATAAATTTGACGTTATTGTTTTTGCTTTAAATTATATATCACGTTCTTGGAAGTACCTGAAATGTCAAAAATCTCGAAATAAAAATGACAATTTTTTGTTACAAGGATATATTCACTGCAAGAAACGAGAAGAAGTATTAAAAATCTCATATATTTCAAATAAATTCGAGAGAGTAAAAACGCATCTTGTATTCCTCGACCAAATGAAAAGTCCTCCAAAAAAATGAAGATAAATCATATAAGAAATGTAAATGTCAAATATGTAAATGTCAAGTAATGCTTACAAAACAGACAAAAGATAAATACAAACAAATGTACACAAAGGTAGCAATATCAAATGTCTTGTACAATGCCATCTAAAGAAAACAAACAATAGCATTAAAAAGAGAGTAAAAAGTTTTAATAAAGTTTCTTGGGGACACAAAGATTTTTACTTTTGACTAAACGTGTATAGCAGTGTAAAGAAAGGAAATGTCGACTTCCTGTTTTTCCAAATAATTTAAAATGAAAAAGAAAATTTACAATGAAATTTATTCAAAAGACATAAAAAGTTAAGTCAACAATTTCAATTCCAATTTTCTATACATCCACCATCAATTGTTTTTGTTATAAATTTCTTTGAGTGTCGGTTCGGATGAAGAAAGACATTGTTATAATAATTGAATGAAATAATATGTGTTATGTTTCATTATGTTTCAAGTTATTATTAATATAATTTATGTTTACAATAGATATTTTGCTTGCTTCATAATACGTTTGATTGCTAAAAACTCAATAAAATTATTCTATTTGAATAAATTTTGATCTTTTTTCTATAACTATGCAAACATAAGATATTACAAATATAAACTTTTTTCTAAAGGTTTTAAAGTAACTGTTATTTAAATAAGTTTTTTAAATGTTACGAAATATTAAGTATTTGAATATTTAAGTAAACAAATTAAAGATAAAAATTTAAAAAAAATTAATAAACTTAGTTATAATCTTCTGATTTCTTTTTTTATGGTTTTAATTAACTCAAGTTAAAATTTGGTTATTAATAATTAATTAGCATGCTTCTAATTTCATGTATAAATTACTTTTAATACTTTACCATATGAAATGATTTTGGCATTTGAATAGAATTTTATTATTACGCATGTTTTTCCTGTATTTTTAATATATTGTTTTATAATTTTGAATGCATTAAATATTTTAAAATTGTTTTTAACATTTAAGAATATTTTGTATTAGCATTTCATTACTCATGGATTTTCATCACAAGTAGTAATTTTATCAGATGGATTTTTTAAGTTTACTTCAACATGAACAAACGTTGTTGCTACTCAAATAACAAGTTCATTGCGGTGCTCTCATGCAAATTTTACCCTCAATAGCTGCATTTTATGAATGATTTTATTGTCTATTACTCAGGGAACGTTGAAGATAGAACGGTTTTTTGTCACATGCCATTCTTCTGCGCAGAAAAGTTCCAGTATGTTTCAGTATCCTTAATGATGTTAAATTAAATTTTTAAAGGAAATACTTTCATAATAGCAAATTATATTTTTACTTAGCATAATGTAACAATGATATATTTTTCTCTGAAAAATAACATATTTACAAAAATTGGAAAATAAAAATATCTAATTCAAACAAATGTTCTTACTTACAAAAAGAAATGCAAATCAATAGACAAGGTTAATGCATTACTAATTTCCCTACACATTCATTCATGGGGTAATTAGTATTGTGAAAGACATCGCTATCAATGAAAGACGTTCATTGCTTTCAGTCTAAATCTATTTATACAATAACTAACTTAAACATCGGAAAAAGTGTTTCTAATGCTAAATGCATACGAATATATTTGTACAGAACAGAATATTGTTATTCATTAGGTTCGATCTAAATAAATACAAAAAAACTCGATGAAATCCAGTGAAAAGAGAAAGCAAACTAAGCCAATCATGATAGTTTAAGTAAATAAAGACAAAATCAATTAACAGAAAGACCCCAAATGATACCCTAGAGATTTTGTTCATTTGTTCTACGCGTCAAAGTCTCGAAATCGTAAAAGACTGTTAACAGAGACTATTTATATTTATTTATGATTACAAGTTTTCTACTAGTTTAGAATGAATTGTTATTTTCCATTGCATTGAAAAAAGTGCAAATTATTTCCAAATATAATTTTTTTAACATAAATTGGAGAAAAAAAATATTTTAAGCGTAAATATTTAGTTTATTTTCATCAAAATGTATATGAAATATAAAAAAAATAGTAATTTCAGATAAATTGTTTTGATAATTCTTTGTAAGTAAAAACTGCACAAAAAGTGAAAAAAAATGATTTGATATGCCCCTATATTTATTTTAGGTTTCTGGAGATTATGATGTCAGATTATTTACGGCTACGACAACTTCTGTGTAACAAATTCAGCATTACCTGGGTTGTGACTTGAGGCGACTGCTGCTTAACATCCTCATTTTGTAACTACAGTTTGAAAGAAACAATCTGAAGATCATATCCAAGAAGTTCAGGCAATATTTCGCATTTCCTTAAACTTTAATAATTAAAATTTTTGCGTATATATTTACCATACATATTGCAGGTATAGTCAAGTAAATTTGCAATTCAGCATCATTTAACCTGTTTCGGATCAAACTCTCTCAACTTGGAAGAGCAACGGAATATCCAATTGGCCATTTTGGTTTATTTTACACATTTGGTGGAAATATTTCTTTAATTATAAATCTTAAATTTCATGAAAAAAATTAGAGTCGCTTGATGATTGGCGTTCATTGATACCCTGACAGTCCAGCAAGCAAGTGAAACCATAATTTCCTGTGTTTAGGCCGGGGATAGACACGACATGTCTTTATGCTGTAAAGTTTGTTAGAGGTAGGAGGGTGAAAATTTTGTAAAATTTTAACTAAGGGATGTTCGTTCTTAACTATTGTGACAAAAGGAATGATTGTTAGCCAACCGAAGTGATGGTTTCTTTGTAATGTGCTCTAATAGCTATATGCTAATAATAAATACAAAAATAAAAGTTAAAGTTAGAATGTTAGAATTTTAAATTCTTTTGTAACGAAAGTAAATGGTACAAAATGCTTTTCAGACTTAAATATGAATCTGTTTATATATTTAAATGAAATGAAAATGTATAAATATAACTGTTAATAATAGTAAAATTTATATTATAAAAATATCTTCCAATACTCTGAAATAACTACCGGGTTTCTTTTCAAAATATTGACTCGTTTTTCGCCAGTAGAACAGTAGACATGAAGAATATTTTGCCTGGCCGAAGTTTCACACGAATATAATAATTCCCATTATGCAATTACACTTAGGAAAGAATACCTTTCAACGATGGTAACTGAGAGATTCATAATGCCCTCCATAGCCTTCAGTGCCTCTAGCTGATTTGAAAAGATTTTAATACAAATTTAAGGAGTCTGTTGTCTTTTTCAATTTTCTTGTCCTAAAGTACTTCATGAAGAAACATATAAATAATAACTTTTAGCCTTACCAAGAGTGCACCAAGATTATCCTTTATCTCTGTACATAAAATACACCCTAAAAATTTGAAATAAATGTCATCAGAAGTTTCTTGTTTAAGGAATTTAAAATATTTTTTCTTCACCTCAACCAAATCAAAAGACTTATCATGTACATACTCGGAATAGACAGCAATTTTTACTTCAGCTACGTTTGTCGCTTTTTGAACAGAACATCTCTTATTATTTTATACCGTCAGTGCTCCTCGTATTTTACTAATATATGCCTTGAACAGCCCACGGATGGATGAATTGAGTTCGTTGAGAACTTTTAAGGGTAATTGCCTCGTACTTGCTTAACATAATATATGGCAGAAAATCCAGAAAATTTCCCCAAGGCAGTTTGGGTTTTTTTCTTCTTATATTGACTAGACAGCCCTTAGTGGATCAAGGCCTTCCGTAGAAGATACTTCCATTTCAATCTCTGATTTGCGACTGTTTTAGAAACTCTTAAAATTTAATATATGCTTCCATAAAAACGTCCATCTCAACTTGGTTCTACCCAACCAAAATGCTTTACACATATTATCACAATCGCCAATGAGTCTCTTCATTTATAATAGCAGTGGCTACAATGGACTTTCCCACCAGAGCTAACACGGACACGCTAGCTCCGCATGTTTCTATTAGTCGGACACTGCTTTAGTTAGTTAATAAAATAGTTTTGATGACTACTAACACTCTCCCGTTTTAATATATCTCTATTAATAATATTAAAATTAAAATATTAACGATTAAATTTAAAATAATATGTGTTAATACAACTTGATATTATACTACATATAATTTAACCACATTATTAAAAAATGTGATTTTAAAACATTTCATTGTTATTAATTTAAAAATAAAAAATAAAAACATCTAATGATGAAATAGCCTTCTTATTCCAGATTATTGTGGCAAAATCTGGAACAAAAAGGCTGAACGATAGGGGCTGGTGAGTTTGCAAATGTTCACCTTCTCTGTTTCTTGAGGCTAAAACAAGAACTGTCTATGGATTTATGTTTCAAATCCGCAGCTTAGATGCTTTAGCTTTCGGTGTGGCTTTATTTATCGGTTTAAGAACTGAAATATCAGTTATAAAATCCACTCGGTATTCCAAAGCACTATGCAACAAGCTGTTGAATCGAACTTTTTTTATCAAATGCATAAAAATTCCATAATCTTTCCAGTAACATAAATAATAAAATTCTATAAAATAAAAAGGATTTAGATTTAATTAGATTATTAGAATATAATCAGTATACAGGTTACCCATAAAATTTAGAATTTAATGTAAGAACAAAATACACGACAGCAGTCTTAAAAAATAAAAAAAAAATTACAATTATAAAAGATATATATATATTTTTTTAAATATTTTCCCTTTGAAATAAAAGTGTCTTTGATTTCACCAGACGATCTTTTAGAACAGTTTTACAATATTTAATTATACAATTTATTATCTCGTGAAAGAAATATAAATTAATATTATGTATTAAAAAACTCGTGAAAGAGATTTAAAAAACATTACTGATGGAAACAAAAATTTCAAAAATTGAATTTGTTCAAAGAAGCCCTGAACCCAGTTCCCCAATACAATATGAGTAATTTTATGGACAAAAAATTGCTTAATTTATTTTATTGCATTAACTTTCATATCTGCAACAAATTATCGCTTTTTTTTTCAACAATTCATAATTACAAAATGAACATAGTTTTCATTTTTTTTTAGAAACATAAATAGGTGATGAAAGTAAACCTGATGAAATGTAATGAAGTTGAATTTTTGATTAAGTCAAAAAAATCAACAGGATAACATAGAAAAATATATTTTATGCTTTTTAGGACTAATGATGTATTAATTATTATAAACATGATTACTTATTGTAATTCAGTACGAACATCGGAGCAACATTCACATAATAGAAAAAAATGTACTTTTTCCTTGTATAAAAATCCGTGCCATAAATTTGTCATTGGGTAGGATATTTTTTTCCTCAGGTAAGAAAGGAGAAAAAAGTATCCAAGAATAAGCATTGGGAAAAAACTTCACTAATTTATTTCAGAAATGGAAAAGACTTATTACCATAAATATATGATTGCATAAAAACAGCTGAAAAGACATAGTTTTAATGCTCATTCTGATTTGGAATTATTGATTTAAGTGCAAATAAATATAATTATATTAAATAAATTGTCATTTTGCATTTCTTGAAAAGCTTGATATTATATTGTTATTAGATAAGTATAAACATTTTGTGAGAATACTTTTACACAAAACATTAAAATACAGATTTATCTTTAATTTATTAATGTTTAAGATGTTATTTAGATTTATTTTTAAATAGAGTTGCTGTTGCAATATGTATAACGAAACATATTTGACTTGTGAAAAATATAATCGTTCATAAAAGTATTTTGAATGATAAAGCATTGATAAAGTTTATAGATTAATGTGGCAAAATAATACCTGGCTCATTTTCTAAAGAGTTTTGCTGTTTTAATACAGGAGGGGAAAAGTTTCATTTGTAGGTGCACTCTGCTGAATTCATTGCTTTCAAAACTGAAAAGATTTGTTCGCGAATGTTATAGTGTATGTAAAACCTGTCGATTCGATGATCAGGCTATATTGAGGGGGGTTGTCAAATTTTTCTCATGCGACACTTAAATGGGGAACAAATTATCACCAGAACTTCAAAAGGCTATGCCCTCCCAATCCTACCATAAAGGTGAACTTTTTGTAATATCCGATAGTGGAATATGAGGTTCCCTATGTAAAAGAAAAAAAAATGAGTTATAGGTTTAATAGAACGGAAGTTTAAATTCATTTCCAGAATGCTCTCCTTTTACTAAATTCTGAAACTGTAATCGGTCATGAGTTTGAAGAGTGCGGTATGTTATTTGCAGAAACCTTGCTTGAAATAGTAAACCTGACTTAGTTTGCTTTAAGTGAGTGGGTGTATGCATTACTTCAACTTAGACGTATTATTCAAACTTTTTATCAAGTACGGCACTCAGACAGGGTACTAACGAGACTTGCACTAATATTAACGTAATTGTTATTCTAATTATCTTGATGCGAATTAGCTGTCAAATTCAGTTAAAGAAAAGAAAGATTAAGGGTAATATTTGACAGTAATAGTAATCAACCTCGATTCTAGATGGCGTTAAGTGAGGCGCTAATATTAGCTCCGGTTGAATTTCACTTTTTGGAAAGAAAGGATTTGGTATTGTGGTTGATATAATAATGTTTCACTGTCTCTGAGCTTGGTGGCGCTAAGAGTAGCGGTAATTTTAATGCTGCACATTGGGGCAAAATGCTTGAAAAGTAGAAAGTCAAAAAACAAAATTTGGATGATGAAATATTTTTTCTTTTTGTTTATTTCTTGAAACTCTTATATTTTCCACATCCCTTGTACTTGGAAAATGTTTTTGTGGTGGAATAAATTCCTCTTTGCACACTCTCAAAAAATGTATGAGGTCACACTTGTGCTCGCCAGAAGACGTTTGTAAGTTTCTGATCACCGTAGCTTTTTAGCGCTAAGAATTTCAAGAATAGTTTTTATTTCATGGATTGCAACCCTATAGTTCAATATTAAAAGTTTTTGCACATTATTTATGTTTTTTTTTTTTTTTTCAAATTATGATAATTTATTTTTGATATAAAATGGTCATGTTTTTAAAAATTTCAGAAATTCAGCAAATAGAAAGATAAAATTTAATTTCTTCCACTTCATAGCTGAATTATTTTGCATAGCTCCTAAGGGAAAGAATCTAAAGCACAGGTAGATGACTGTTAAGGTTAATTTTGTTCATAATGATTAATTTAGGTTAATTTTGATCATTAAGTTATTAAGTTAAGATTAATTTTGATATTTTTATTGCTTAACACGTGCTTATTAATAATAAACACATTTTATTAATTTAGTTCGGTCAAGAGGGAAAAAGCTATTTATTTTCTAAATCATACATTTATTCTTCTATTTTGCTATTATTTTTAATTTTTACAGTTTTTTATTATTAAAGAAAATTAAATGACGAATACTTTAAAATTATAATCGAGACTTCCAGTTGTTTGTAAGACGTTATTTTAATTGAAAATAAAATTACATTTCTCTATTTAGCTGATAGATTATGAAAAAAAAATATTTAGTGATAAGATCCTAATTAGTCATTTTGAAAGTGGATAAAATAACATGTATTCAAGGGAAATAATAACAAACTTATTCTATTTATCGACACATTGATTTCCATTAGATCTTAAAGATCAGAATTTTTTTTTCAAATGTGTTTGCCATAATTTTAGGATTCATTGCATTAATAGACTATAACTATATACAATGATTTTTTAAATATTTATTTTTATATTAAATTTATATCAATATTTAGTAAAATTAAATCAATTTATGCTATTAATAATTTATTTTTGTACTTATGGAATATAATTAATACTATATATTATTTTCATCAATTAATTAGTTGTATAGGTAATGCAAATGGGTTGTATTGATGCTGAAAAAGTAATAATTATAGTAAATAAACTCCGAAAAACAAATAACAATTAATAATATTTTAAGGATTGTTCTTATTTGATGTAATATATTTGGACCAAAGTGAGGTTAATGCAAATAATTTCCACATTTCTTTTTTCTCTAGAAATAATTAACACCCGCAGGCAATAAAAGCAAATAGTTTCTGATTACAAAAAATTATTACAAAACAATTGCTAAATATAAATAATCATTTACAAATAATTACCACATATAAACCATTATTTACAAATAATTGTTGTACTTAGTGCTTATCTTTTTTAAAAAAAGAGGACATATTTTGAAACATTCATATGAAAAATAAAACCGAAAAGAAAATTAAACATATTTAATATGCCTCTGTATTTAGAATATAGCTCTACCTGGAAATTAGACGAATATGAAAGAAACATATATTCTTAATGATGCGAAATGCATGGCATTGCTCTTTTAACCTTTACCGCATGTTAAATAAGGAGAAAATGATATGTCAGCATACTTTCATGTTTCATTGCGTTTATTCGCTTATAAACGGCTGGTAATGAAATGCCTCCTCAAGAAGGCACAAATTAGAAACTTGCATTTAATTGCCTTTACCTTCCAACGGTTTCTACACCAAGAACTATAAATCACTGTGTGAATAACAGGATATTATCAAGTTCCCCATTTTCAACCTCAATTACTTGAGGTGTTTAATTAGAATAATTAATTTCTATGTGTCAAACTAGTAAACAAACCAGGAGGGTTCTTACCTTCATACTAGGTAATTGTTGGCAAAGTAAGGAATCGTACTGCATACCGTAGGACATTATTAAGTAATTGTTAATGGTAATAACACTTTTAAATGTTCATAAAACAAGCGTTGTGCTTATTTGCGAATTTATTACAGTTTTAAATTGAAGCACAGTTACATAATATATATCGTCCGTGTTAGTTAGGGGCTGAAAAATTATAGTGTTTAAAGCGATGGATTTGTTAACTCTGTTGCTAAATACTGAGCGAAGTATAATTATCCTATTAGGTGTAAATTTCAGTAAAAGATGTCAATTAAATATCTACATACTTAATTAATAATCTATTTATTAATCCTTAAAAAAAACTAAAGCCTTACAAAAATACATCAAGCTACAAATAATGAGTAACTAGTAATTTTAAATGCCAATTTGAACTGAGAAAATTACGTGCAAGAGAAATGAGGTTCGAATTCCTCAGATATTGACTCTTGCACTTACTATTTTAAGAAATGAAGTTACTCTATAGAGATTTTGACATCGTGTAGAAGCGTCTCGAATCGACAGCGAGGCTGTCTGGCTGGAGATTTTTTTAGTCAATTAAATTTCCCCCAATTCAAAATGTGAACTGCGGAAATGAGCTTGTTCAAAGTCACTAAAAAGAACAATAAGGTGGGAAATGTTTTCTCCATGATCATAATGTGTCAAAAAATTTGGAAAGACAAATATAAAGGATGATTCTGTAGAATGTACCCTTTTCTTACAGCCCCCGCCCCCCAAACAGGACACAACGACCTATAGATTTATCATGGATATGCTCTTTTATAAGCCGAATCCTTCGGTTTGCCATCGGTTGGATAGCTTTGAATAAAAATCCGTCGGTCGCTATTGCCCTTTACGAACAAAAGATAAGAAAAAATTTGAAGCAACACGAATTCAAAGTAGAATGAACAACAATTAGAAGATCACGAATTAGAAAAAGAATAAAGAACAACAATGTGAAGCAATACGAACAAGAAAAAGAATGAAGAATAGAAATTTGAAGCAACACATTCATGAGAAAAATAAATTATTACTTACTACCCATAAAATATACAGATATTTTTTGAGAGAGCGAGGTTTTCGTGTCCTTTATCACTTTCAATTTTGTTTAAATTTCTTTCTTTAAATTTATTTCACGCAATTTTTATACCTAATATTTATTAACAGTACTATTGAATTATTAATATATAATAATAATAATTCAGAAGAAAAAATAATGTAAAGTAGTTTTGAAAAGTTTGTATGGTGAAAGAAATGAAATATTTATTCCAAAGTAAAAAAGAGATTTTGTAAATATTTTGAAAATAGAAAATGAAATATTTTGGAATTTTATAGTTTTATTTTGTAAGATTGCTATTATGCTTTTTGTTCTTATATTAAATGTTACATTTTATGTGTAACCTACATCTAGCCCCATTAGATATTGTTTTTAAAATTTTTCCTCATATTAATTTGCTGCTAGACTATAATATTTGCTGCCATTTCATGCGCTGCTATAGAGATTTATATTCTCAGTACCTTTTGAAAAACTGGAACATAATACGAATATTGAAGCTTTTATTTGAAAAATGTGCGTTAGCAAAGCTATTTGAGTAAAGTGCAAGAAAATTGATTTAAACTGTCATCATGATACATTTCCGATGTACATCATCGCCTGTTTTCAGACTGTAAGAATAAAATATCCTTTTTAAAAGGAAAATTCCGTAAGGTAACCCTCTTTTAAAAAGACGTGAAATCGTTTAAATGCCGAGGTATGACGATGGAAATAACCCAGGGGAAATTTCGCTGAAACACGGGCAAAATTCGTCATTTCGAAAGAACTGAGGAGTGTAGGAAACAATCACCATAACTCGAGGAAACCTCTTAGAAATAAATTTCTTTCGCTGTGCCGCTTGCAATAGTCAGACTACATTCCATTGGACATAATTTTCAGTCTCGTTCCTTAAAATGGAAATAAATGGTGAAAAACGAAATGCATCAAATAAATGGAGCAAAATTTACTTATTTACAGGTTACTGCTTCCCAATGCGTAAACTGTGCTCCATTTATTTGATACAGAACATTTGAAATTTGTTTATTTTTCATTTTTACAGTTTTGGAGTAATTTCGATTGTGGAATATTTTATATTACAAAACGCTTTACTGCTCTTTTGCAAATTCAGCAATTTTATATTAAAATTTAGTTAAATCGAAAAGAAATGTTTTGTTTATCTCGCAGATAGTTTATTACGTTTTTTTTTTAATATCAATATATTAGTACATTTTAAGAAACAGGAACTCCATTTTCTATTACCAGGAACTGACGATTTTTTAAAAATTTAATTATTATAATTGTAAAAATTTTATTTATTATAACTGAAAAATATGTTTAAATTTCGTGAAATTAAATATAATAAAGGAAATTTGAATTTAACAAAATAAACATTATTATTTAATTTTATAACTTCTAAATAAACGTTTTATTTCTACATGCAAAATGCATACTCGTATCAGCAGCATTTGCAATATAAGAAGCCATAAATATTTTCCTACTATTTATTTTTTTCTGTTGTTTTGGAAACAGTAAAATAATGGTTTCACAACGAATTCGCAAATGAATTCACAATTAAAAAAATAATAAATAAATCCAATAAAATTCTAAATTAAGCAAAATTAAAATTTACTAAATGCAAAGAGAAAAATTTTGATATCTAAGATAGAGTTAAAACGAGATTTTGAATCAATATATTAGTACATTTCACGAAACTCCATTTTCAATAAACATTATTTATTATCACATTTTATATTTATTTTTTTTAAATTTATTTATTATAACTGAAAATGTTTTAAATCCATAGGACAAAATCTGCTTTTTACAGCAAAATGTGTCTACTAATGCAAAAGCATGTGTTACATATAATAAAAGTTTGTGCTGAAACTATATCATTTTATTCATATCAGTAGCATTTTAAATGTGAGAAGTGATAAATATTACTCTATCATTAATTTTTTTCAGTTCTTTTGAAAGAATAAAATGAGCTTCACAATTAAAAAAAAAAAGGAATAATAAATAAATCCAATAAATTTATCTTTTATTCAGCATATACATGATGTCTAAGTACCACTTTTATTAGCATTTAGTGGAGATAAGATACAGTTGAGATGATTGAGGTGTATATTTTTAATGAAGGGTTTGGTAATACATTCAAGACACGGTTGATGACGTTGCCGTTAACTCTTCATTTCACGAAGCGGCTGATCATACGAAAGTGGAGCTATCGGTTATCAATCTAGTGGCTGCGGAATCATGGCTGGGCTACACAACACTACAGCACAGTACAGTCTACGATATTCGATTAATCCTACATCCAGTTATGGTCTCTTTGAATGTCTACATAAGTGGTTGTATAAAAAGGGTATTTTACAGGGCGACATTATGAGTTGTGAATAACCACTCATAATGTCTTGTCTTGGACTTCGGACATAGATGATACTGCATTAGAGCTGGTTCAAGGCAATTAAAGGTTCCATGGCAGGATGTCTCGTTGCAATATCATTATAAAAACTACATTCATCCGTAGTTCACCTTTCTTATTGTTTGCCATTTTACTTTTGCTAATGTGCTTTAATTAGTTCACTTACATGATGTTCTGGTAATTTTTGTGCACATTAACGACAGATGAAACATTTCTGATCTTACGATCCTGTATTTTAATACAATTCCAAATCGTCTAACTATATACTAAACCTCTATGTTGCTTGTAAATACTAAAAATAAATATGGTAATATAAAAATGGTACCCAAGTACCATTATGCATTATTAAAATCTCATTTGTAAAACCTTTTATTACTAGAAGCGAATTAGAGGGCGAGTTAGTTGTCAGAATTCTCCTCAGTTGAAAGTATAATGTTTTAGGTTTCTTCATACAATTTTTTAATAAATCCAAGAACGCGTTATGTCAATAACTACTGTGAGTTGTTATTCTCAACAACATAGCGTAAGAGTTGTTCTCATCATATAATCACATTGTTATATTAAAGTCAATGCGAATTTACCACAAATGCTGTCTGCTAAATATTTTACTTTTAACGTTTGTGGACAAGTTAGCAGACATAAAAGTTGTGTTTTGAGTCATGAGAATTCGAATGAAATGATCGAAATTAAAGGGATATACTAAAAGTCAACTTGTGATTAGATGCGTGAAAAAAAAAACATTAACAATTTGGTAGTTTTTTGCTGATCTTGCAGAACCATATTTAAGTAGAAATATTTAAAAACTTCACTATTAAATTCCAATTTGCAACAAGAGTGGGTCTTTCATCGCAAGTTAACGAGTTTTTAAATATCTTTTTTTTTAATTTTAGATATCTTTTTTTAAATATCTTTTTTTAGATCGAATAACGATTACCTACTTAACTCCCTGAAAAATACCTTTGAGTCATATAAATCTTTGAACATAGCACTATTGAACTATTTTCTTGGGTTTGTAGAAATATTTAACACAAAATCAGTCAATGAAGATAACAAAAAATTGGCACATTCCACCACTCAAAATATTTTATTCTATATAATATGCTTCGTAAATATTGTGTCATTAAATTATATAGTTCATTCTGTAAAACTTAGGTCTTGGAATTACTTTTTGTACCATAAGAAAAATATTTAAGAACCAAAATCAGAATGCTTGAGATGTATGGCATTTTTTTATTGATGCAATTTATTACTCCATGCCAAATATTTGTAGAACTTATTTTTTAATTTCTTTTAAGTAATTTCTTTTTTAATAAGAATAGAGAGAAGTTAATAGAAGATCAAGAGAAGAGTTATAGAGAATTCTTTTGTGATTAAAATCGATGCATAAACTGTTCAGCAACGAGTAAATGTTATTAAATTTTTATCGCAGTGAAAGATCAATTATTTATATTCAAAGAAAACCCCGCAATGTTTAGATGCCAAAGTATAGCTTAGCTATAATGTATTGGAACTTATTCACCTTCTTTAGAAGATGTGGATCAAACCTGAAAAAAAGGCCTATTATTATTCTAAAATTATTTTTTGTTTATTTTATTCAGTCCTTTGATGGCCTTTTGTATTTATAGTTTTATTAATGTGCTTTATTCTCTCGTTTATTAGTCATGTAAAAGGAATACAATTCAATAATTTTTTTTCATTTCAAAAACTATATACCAGAATAGATTTATTGTTAGACAAGATCAATCAAAAATTATCACGCATATACACATGCTTTATTATATTTTGATGCATTTAGTAAAATCCGTTGAGTTTCAACAAATTATTTTTCCCATAATGCCATTCATGGGAAGCAGCCTGTTGAATAACTATTGGTGCTTTAAATAATATTGCAATGAATCACCGTTTATTCTTATAAAACTTGTAGTTTATGTAAAATTTATTGTGCGGTGAATCTTTCACATTTATATCAAATTAACATTCAGAAAGGATTTTTACATCAGAGAATTGTAATTTTATTTTTGAAGGATACAAATTATAAGAATTTACTAGCTAAGTGTCTGAGAATTATCAAAGACATAATCTAAAAGTTAAAATTGTTAACTATCATTGATTCTTTGGTAACAGAAACAAAATTCTAATTTTGTTTACATTAGCAATGTTTCCATTACATTGTCATTCGAAAACCTAATCTTCATTTTATATTCTTTTTGTGCATACTGAATCTAATTTATCTCAACTACTTACTGCCTACTCTTCGAACATACGCAATTCTTTATTTAAATCACTTGCTTAAAACAACAGTTCTAACATCAATACACATTAAGTTCAACTCCACTCTGCTCTTTGCATTAAATACGCATGAGTACACACAATCAACTGAAAGCTTTAGTTTCCTTTCAAAAATGTCTCTAAATCTTGTTTCAGTATTGTAATTCGTTTGAGAATTTACCTATTTCGGAAGATTCTTTGATCGAAGATAATGAAAGATAGTTAATTTAATTACTAGAATAAAATGGAATTCAGTTTATTATTCGGAGCTTTGAAAGTTATTTTAACGGTAATTCTCTTACTAAGATTAATGTATCAAATCATTCAATTGTTGTAAAGTGAGATCGACACTGTTACACCGCAGTTTGAAATGGATTGTGTAGTGAACAATTAATTTTTACGCATTTACAATTGGAATGTATAATATTGGTATTAAATCTTAATATGATTATTTCTTTATTCTAAGTTAGTGAAAACAATAATAATATTTGGATTAAAAATTAAAAATATTTTTATACCATAGACAGATACTTTATCGTCAACACTTCGGAGAAATAGAAAAATAAATGTTGACATTAGGATAACTTTTTTAAATAAAAATATATTTCTATTTGTGAAAATATATTTTTTAAATGATAAAGGTGCAGTTACAATATTAAGATAGCTTAAATATTGGAAGCCGTAACTTTCACATTCATCTAATTTTTTGTAAAGCAATTACTATTACATTGGGTACAGAAAATTGGGAGTAAAACATTTTATTAAAAGTTATTATAGAAAATCTTTGAAGAACAAGAATCTTTCATAGTTTATATATGAATATATTTAATAATGTAACTTATAAAAACGTTATATAATTAACATTATTTAATCATGGTCGTATTATTGTAAATGACGTTGGTTTACAATATTACTGTTTCATATATAATAATGCTTTTAAATACAAATATAAATAACCATTTGAAAATCTGTAAGATACGATGGACATTAGTATTTAAGAATACTAAAATATGAATATAATAAAAATAGAATTATTATTAGAATGGTTATATAAACTAACAATTTTAGCTTTATTCAGCACATTGGGTAGTCACATCATATGCATTAAAATTTTATTTTTTTGCCATTTCCGTCATATTAACTTTTTTCTTTGACAATTCGCACAATTTATTTTGTCTTTAAATACTTATGCATAAAAATCGACTATATGTTTGTACTTTTATGGTGAGAATCAATCACAGCTATCAATAGTAAAACAATAGACAAGAACACTAAAAATATACTTTAAAATAAAACTCAACACTATATATAAAATTCACTACACTAAAACCATAAGAAATGCCTGTGCTTATAGTACGCCAAGTTTATTTGGTTGCCTCTTGTCTTTATCTGCCTACTGATATAAACAAGATCCAGCCAGAATCGATACCAACTACGGAATTTTATGCCGTTTCCGAGGAGAACACTTGGTTTTCTTTGCCTTTCGACTGCTGTATAACAAGCACATTATCTTGTCAGCAAACACGCTTAGTAAGGATTTATCTGTGCCATCATATATCATCAATGCTGCAAATTGCTGCATTTCGGTCAGTGAGTCAACTTCTACTGAAAGATTAAATTTGGGTGCATCGAACGCATTGTATGGATTTTAGTTGAGAATCACAGTGGCTGAATTAAATTTACGTTGTTCACAATGGCGCTGTTACTTTCAATTTAATGGCATACAGCCTTCATGTATTTCATTAATTAATAGAAAATGTTAAACTTTCAAATATGCAAGGCGAAAAAATAGTTTTTTTTGAAATTTCTTTGATCCAAATGCGTTTTTTTTTCAAATAGTTTTGGTTGACATACTTAGTTTATACTTAGGTGATTTTAGTTTGAGGAAAATCCTTTATTTTATTTATACTATTTCTCTTTCAATGCTAGACAAACAATGAAATGTTTTGACACACGTAGTGTATAAAGAAATTTTAATTGTATAATATAGTCGAAGCATATTGAACAGCAACAAGGCAAATGGTCTATTTAGAAGTCTCATTTTTGTTGTTTACAGTCACATTAACAATATTATTTTAAGGTGCTTACATATTTCACTTTCACACGGTTATTAAAATATGGGATTTAAAAAAACATTAATTCAAACAGGAAAAAAAATGTATTTCACTCAAAAACATTATCAGATTAAAATATAAATCGGAAAATATTATTTTATTTCATTTGAATTTTTTAGATCACTTAATACCCTTTAAAATACATTTACAAAAAATAGTTCATCAATAAAATGTTTTAACTTTACCAAAGCAATTTATTATGATTAGTATGTTTTGGCTTTTAGGCATATTTTTCATGGAAAATAAATAAAAATATTACTATTTTATACATACACAAAAGGAAAGTAGTAATAAATAAAAATCATACTTCTACTATTTTATACATACACAAAAGGAATTGAAGGGAAGGAAGCAGCTATGGAGCACCCGTAAAGCCTGACTTTTGCTCCGTGACGCTCTTACATCATAGAAGACCGAAATCATACCACTATACAAACATCCATGGCACCGCCGGGATTGAACCCGAAACCTGTGGCAAGAAAAATCCGCTAGACACTTTCCCAAATTTGCCAACGGCACGCAGTGTTTCCAGAAAATAATAATAAAATAAATACAAACCGGTATATGCAGCATAAAAAAAAATAATAAAATAAATACAAAATAAAAAAAAAAAAAAAATTGGAGAAAATAATAAATAAAAAAAAATAAAAATTGATAAAATAAATAAATAAAAAAAAATAAATAAATCAAACTAAAATAAAATACAAATAATAAATAATATAAAATTTAAGAAAACAATAAATAAATAATTGATAATTGAAAATTATCGGTAAATTGAAGAAATGTTAGTAATATAATAATAATTTAATTTAATGCCTTCGCTATTGTTATATTTTTACTTATATATATAATTTTTATGGACGTATTTAGGGACTACATGTGAATTTATAAATAATAAATAGACCGACAATGTTTTTATTCTTTTTGCCATACTTTCATATATTCTAAGTAAAAATTTCCGTAATGCTTATTCTTACGGAAAGTAAAAATAAAGTAAATATTTGAATAATAAAATAAATTAAAGTATACCATAAAATTGATATATTTACCTAGTTAATTGAATATTTTAGATTGAATATGGTAGCTTTATTATTATAGTTCGCATATAATTGAAAAATGAAGTATAAAAATATTGATATACGAAAATAGAAAATATTGAAGATTTAAAAATGGGGAAATATATATATATATTTTCAGGAATTCAAAATGAATTTTCAAGAAATCACAAAATGTCTTTATAGAAATATTATTACAATACGTAGAAAATAAAAACACTCTCATATCCAATAGCATAATAATAAAAATAACAAATAATAAGTAGACATTAATCAAAAATACGTATTCTTCTAAAATAAAATTTAATAAACGCCTTGATTGTTCAAAAACAAGAATTAACAAACTAGATAATTATGTATGTTAAAACTTAATTAGGTATTTGTTTTAAGAAAATGATTTGCTTTATTTTTATTAAGAGCGTCAGTTTTAAATTCCATTATTAAATTAAGTTAACTGTGAAGAATTGAACTATAAATTTTTTCTTTGCGCAACAACTATTAGCAAAATTTGATTAATTCTCCTTTTGAATTTTTTTTTTTTGCAAATAATATATATCTATATAAAATCAACTTGATAAAACTTTTGTATATAGATATATAACTTAAAACAATTTTTCCCACTTATTTTGTTCCAATTGTTCATTTTGTAACTATTTCTTAAAGAAATTTCAAAACTTCAAGAAAATTCTTAGCTTCTAATCTACGAATTAAATTTGTTTTGTAAAATATTTTAATAACAAAATTTTCCCCTTTGACAAAATAAGCAGAATAAGTATGAATAAAGAATTAATTTTCAACAAATAAACCTGAAACTAAATTATTGGAAGTAATTAAAAACATTGTATCCTCTTTTCAGAAACTTTCAGATTCTTATTGAAATTATTTTGTTAACTGAATTAAATCTTTATAAAAGGAAATATTTAATTCCTCGTTACTTTGAAAAGATACAATTATTAAATTTTAATTGTTCTGTCTGATTGTTCAATTATCTTGCTGAATAAATGTTAAACTCGAAGATTATCAAAGTAAAGTAACTTTGCTCACATAGTTTTAACAATGTCAAAAATTCATCATGATAAAAAAATAAAAATAAAAATAAAATATATCTTTACACTTCTTTAAAAATCAAAAAAAGGCAAAATTATCTTTAATTTTTTCAATCTATTATTTCTAGTGTATATGCTAAAGAAATTACCATTATGAAAACAATACTTCGATTTCAGTTCTAAATGTTATGCTTTAACAAATAAAAGGTTATAATGTCTTGGCATTCTTTCAAGTTATCTGACCAAAATATTTTGCAATAATCAACAAAAATTAGTATTTGTTTAATAATTTCTTTGGCAACTATTAGAATTTCTTAGAGTAATATTTAGTATCACAATTAAAACTAATAATTATGTTGTTGTTCTAATTCGGCTGGCAATACGGACAGTTAACACTTATGCCATAAGCCAGGGATGCACTGCTGTTACTCCTTTGGCACTACCCAGGGGGTACATTTAGCTTGATGATATGCTACGGATGCGAGTAACACTAACCCCCCCCACGACACTCTACGATCCTATTAGGACCGAGATAAAGTGGATTCCGAACCACTGCAAACATCAATGGCATAGCCGGGATTCGAATCCGATACATGTGGTACCAAGCGCCACAGAACTAGCCACTCTGCCATCAGGCCCTTCAAAAAAATAAATTATTGATTTTTGTATTTACATTGTAAAGGAATTGCATTTAATTATTAATATTCTTGTTTCGTTACATGTTTTAAAACCGTTTGTTATCTTTTAGTTATCTTTTAAAATAAATGAATTGAGTGTGGTTAAGATATACTTTTTAAACAACGAAATCTTGTAATTTCCATAAATATTATTTATACAAAAGAGATAATATTTTGGTTAAAGTAAAGTACATCATAATTACTGTATTACAAAATTGCCATATGTTTTGGTGAATTTCTGAAGAATAATGCATTAGCATTATTTTTCTGTATTTGTTTAGATGTTATCTCAGATTTGAAAATAATGAATATGTTAAGTACCTTTAGTTTGGACAAAAAGTCACGCGAAATGCAAATATTAGAAATAAACACACAAAAAAAAAAAGCAACTTTTGTGTCAGTAATGCGTTTCTTGCAGGAAAGTATTAAGGTATTAAGTTTCAAAATTGAAAAAAAAAATAGTGAACAAATAAACATTTGTCATTTTTTCATTTAAAATGATAAGAGCTTATAAATAAAGATAAGAGCTATATTAAGTATTTAAGCATCACAATTTATTGAAAATGGGTTAATTCTTCTTATAGAACAACAACATTTCATCAACATTAATCAATGATTGTAATCTATTTTAAGTACCCAATATACTTTTCCTTGCATGTTAACTTGGTTGTGTAAATCGGCTTTTGGTTGGATTTGACCATATATTGAGCACATATTGTGGAATATTTAATTACATTATTGTTATCGTTATATTCAAATATGGTATTTTTTAGTAGATTAGTTATATAATTGTCGGACCTAGCTCTTTGGTTTTTCTATCTTAAATGAATTATTAGAATACGACTTCAGTAAATTGATTGCTTCAGCAATCTACAGACCATTTTAAATTCTTGCAGATGCTCAAAATACTTTATAAGAGCTATATTTTTTTTATAATCAAATATACATTGTGTTTGCACTCAGATTTGACGTAGTATTTGTAATTCGTATTTTTAAGTTTTCCTCTTCAATAGCTTCTTTTGCAGCTGAGTCATAAAACTAATAATGACACGATTATGAAAATATTCTTCAGACAATACTAGAATATTGTACCAGATAACTATATCAGAATATTCTTCATTAAAAAAAGATATTTCGAACTGAAATTACACACACTCACACACGCATATATATATATATATATATATATATATATATATATTTACAGTTATATAGATGAATGTTTTTTTTTTCAAATAATTTTTAAATCAAACTAGCATGTACAAATTTCTTGAAACGTAAATTATTGAAGACATTTTAGAAAAACTTTTGTCTAAACAGAGGAATATGGAGAAAATATGTATTTGAAAATGAAATTATGTATATATATATATATATATATAATTGACACAGATTATACGATTTTTCTAAAAAATATAATTATGAGTACCAATCTTATCAGTTAAAGTAAAAAAAAAATTATTATTCAGGTAATATTTTCTTATTATGTGAAAAAATGATTGCCTGATTACAAAAACTTCCAAAAAAATAACAGAAAAGGTGTCCATTATTCAGTAGTCAATAATTACATAGGATAAACACCAAAAGAAAAAAAAAGAAAATGAATATAATAAAATATTTATAAAATGATAAAAGAACATTAGGATAATAAAATTGATGTAATAAAAGTAAGTAATCTAATACAAGACATTAAGAACGATCGAAAAATTCTACGTTATGAAAAAAAATCTTTTTGACATTTTTTAAAGGCTTATTGTATATTATGTTTGAATTTTATGAAGAAGAAACACTTTTCGATATATATTTAACTTGAATATATCAAAAAATAATAAGTTTATCTATTTTTTTTGTTAGCGCATGTGCTAATCATAGGCAAAATATTACTTGCTCTTTTAATCATTTCGTTGAGTTTATTTTTATAATTGATTTCTATTCGTTGTTTTTCTTCTTTCTACTAAACAAAAATGACAGAGTAAACAAAAATATAAACATATATCATTCATTTCTTTCTTTTTTGCTTTTGTGGTTTCTTACTGAAACTTTTTGAACGATGTCTTTCTTTTTAAAGATTCACAATTATAGAAAAATATTCAACGATTACACTAGTTAACTAATAGAATTTTGTAAACAATATTCAAATAAAAATGTAAGCCTATATTATAAATAATTTTAAGCATTTCGCTTTTCCATATTGGACTTTCTCTTGCAAATTTCCTTTATTCTGTAATTATTTACCCAATCCGTGCTCTTTTATTACTAGGTTGAAAAATTACGTTTTATAAATTATGGGATGATATAGAATAATAGTTTTCTTTTATTTAAAAAAAAAAATATATGAAATTTAGGATTTTGAATATTAAAAGTTTTTTTTTCAATCTATTCACAATTACTTATAAATACTTATTACTTATAAATACAATTACTTATTATTAATGCGAATCTTTTTTTTTAAAGTAATTCAATTACCTCCTTTGATATATCTGATAAATCGAATTAATATTTATTTGAACGAATGTAACAAGATTTAAAAAAAAAAAAAAAAAAAAGTTACGAATTACTAAGTATTATATTTGGATTCTAACTTTAAAAACCAAAAGTACATTCTATAATCTTTTACCTGTAACAATCCAAAATAAAATGCAAAAATTCAATTATGGACTTGACAACATTTAATTTAATTTGTAATTCCTTTTTCAAGAATCTATAAAAGTGAAATCTATGATTTACTGATAGTTAAATATCTCTTTGGACATTATGTAACATATATTTGAAGTATAAATTGTAACTGTATTCAAATACTAAATGAATAATTTTGTGACTTTTTGTACCATTTCAGAACATAAAATGAATCCACACCAGGCAAAAAGAATAAGAATGCAAAGCCTTTATTTATACAAAGGATAACCAATTGTTTTTATGTACGCTTCCAAGCTATTTCTGTGAATAGCTTGTAAAATACTGCATACATAACATTTGCAGAGTCCAAGTGACAGGATAATTTGGAAAGTTAAATAATTTGTATGATCAATGTAGCTGAGTTTAAGAAAGGACGTTAAAGCCCTGAAACAAAAAGACATCAGAGAGAAGATGTAATAAGAATCTATCTCAGTATGATCGAAATGACACACATTAGATGCCGATACAAATTTCGCGACCTGTAAATGTTAAATATCCCCAAGATTTTCCATTCAAATATCTCAAGAACATTAAATGTTTCTCTGTCACCAAAGGCAATTAATAAGATAATTTAAGTGAAATGAGAGGAACTAAAAAACACATATAATCTGAATAGGATTGGAATGAGATGCATGAAATGAAGTTAAAGAATAGACAATCTTTATATGTTAAATACTTGCAAGCCAACTCGTACTAATTCAACACAAAAGTTAAATATATTCCTATTTAAGTAAAGTACAAAATAAAATATTTTAAAGGGAAGACGAGATAATCTCAGGAAGAACATATCTAATTTTAATAGGACTGGAATGAGACTCGTTTCAGACATTACATGCTGTAAGGGATTAGCTGTCCTCCATATGTTATAATATGCCTACAAGGCAAGTACAAATTTCTTACAATTTACAATTGCTTTTTCGTATTTTTAAGCAAATGACTTTGAGCAAGAAATAATTATTAAAACGTGGCTGATTTCTGGTATTTGTTAAAATATGTGTGATGTTTTGATGAAATTGTTGATGAAGTATATTGATTTGAAAAAATATCTGAAAATTAATATATTTAATATTATATTGTGATAATTAATTGGAAATATTTATATATTTGATTATTAATCATTATTTAATTTAATATAAAATAATAATATGTAATTATATTAATTATAAAGTGATGATTAAAAATTATATTGAGATTAATCTACAAAGATCGCCTAATTTACAGTTGAAAAACGAAGGTCTTGCTAGTTTCTCAGATTTTCTCCAATACGACATTTAAATGAGGAGCAGATTATCTCGAGAAATTCAAACGTCTATGCCCTCTCAATCCTACTGTAAAGGAGAACTATTTGTGGTGAATAGGAGAGGAATATAGAGGAATAGAGGAACATAAAGAAATATGAGGTTCAACTAAAAAAAAAAAGCTCTACTGATTCAATAGAACGGAGGATTGAATTCATTGTAGAATGCTCTGCTTTTACTATTTTCTGAAACTGCAATCGGTCATGATTTTGTAGAGTGTGATGTGGTTTTGAAGAAATTTTGTTTGAAATAATAAAACTTGTTCTGTTTTCTTTAAAAGGGTGTATATATGACTTCGCCTTAGATGCATTCAACCTTTTTTCCACGTGCGGCACCCAAATAAGGTACTAACTAGACTTGTAATAATATTGACGTTTTTGTTTTTTTCTTGAAATGCTTTAAATTTCTACACCCCTTAGACTTTACAAAAGGTTTAGGAATAGTTTACTTTTTGCGCACTCTCAAAATCGACAAATGTATGAGATCACACTTGTACTCGTCAGAAGACGTTTGTAATATTGATGTCAGCGTAGCTTTTCAGCGCTAGGAATTTCTAAGAATATTTTTTATTTCATGGACTAGAACCCTATAGTTTAATATTTGAAGTTTTTTGCACAGTAATGTTTTTATTAAATTACGATAATTTATTTGTGACATAAAACGGTTTTCAGAAAATTCAGAGGAAATGGAAAGAAAAAAGTTAAATTTCCCTCATTAAAGCACATATAGGTAACTGCTAAGGTTAATTTTGTTCATAAATGTTAATTTAGGTTAATTTTGTTCATTAAGTTAATTTTGATATTTTTTTGCTTTTTGATAATAAGCAAATTTATTGCATAGCACGTGCTTATTAATGATAAATTTATTTTATTAATTTAGTTCGGTCTAGAGGAAAAAATGGCTTAGCAAAAGCTATTTATTTCTAAATCCTACATTAATTCTTCTTTTTTCTATCTATGTATTTAATTTGTACAGTTATTTTATGATTAAAGAAAATTAACTAAGGAATATTTTAAAATTATAATTGAGGCTTCCAGTTGTTAGCAAGACGTTATTTTAATTGAAAATAAAATTGCATGTCATATATTTAACTGATAGTTTATAAAAAAACTAAGATCCTAATCAATGATTTTGAAAATGGGAAAAACACATGTTATTCAAGAAAATAGTAATAAACTTATTCTATTTATCGACACATTTATTTCATTTCGAACTTAAAGATCAGAAGTTTTTTTTTTTTATTTTTGCCGTAATTTTAGGATTTATTGTATTAATAGACTATATTTATATAAATTGATTTTTTAAGAATTTATTTTTATATTAAATGTATATCAATATTTAGCAAAATTATACAATTTATGAGATTAATACTATTTTTGTGTTCTTATGGAATATAATTATTCCTATATATTATTTGCATCAAGCAATTAATTTCATTGACCTCAAAAAAGGAAAAATTATGGTTAATTTTTAATACGATGGCATGATATAATATATTTGAACAAAAGTAAACGTAATGTATATAATTTTCACAAAATTATTTTTCCTTCAGAAATAATTATCACCTGCATGCAATTAAAAGCAAATAGTTTTTGATTACAAAAATATTACAAAATTATGGTTACATATAAACAATCATTTACAAATAATTACTGCATAAAAACACATGTTTACAAGTAATTGTTGTATTTATTGCTTATTTTTTAAAGAAATATTTTAAAACATTCACATGAAAAAAGAGAAAATAAGTTTAAAGATATTTAATACCCTCTGTATATAGAATAGTCCTTTAAATAGAAATCACGTGAGTATGAAAGGAACATAAATTTCTTACTTCATGCGAAATGTACGGCATTGCTCTTTTAACCTTTACGGAATGTTAAATACAAAGAAAATGATATGTCAGCATCCTTTCATGTTTCATTGCGTTTATTCGCTTGTAAAAGCGTGGTAATGAAAGGCCTCCTCAAGAAGGCACAAATTAGAAACGTGTATTTAATTGCCTTTACCTACTAGCTGTTTCTACACCAAGAACTATAAATCACAGGGACTAAATAACAGGATATTATCAAGTTCCCCATTTTCAACCTCAATTACTTAAGGTGTTTAATCAGAATAATTAATTTCTATGTGTCAAACTAGTAAACAAACCAGGAGGGTTCTTACCTTCATACTAGGTAATTATTAGCAAAGTAGAAAATCATACTGCATTCCGTAGGGTATTATTAAGTAATTATTAATGGTAATAACACTTTTAAATGCTTATAAAACAAGCGTTATGCTTATTTGAGAATTTGTTACAGTTTTAACTTAAAGCTCAGTTACACAGTGTATAGCTTCAATGTTAATTACGAGTTTGAAAATTCTAGTGTTTAATGCAATAAATTTGTTAATTTTGCATCTTAGTGCTGGGAGAAATATAATTATTCTGGTAAGCTTATGTTTCATAAAAGATGTCAATTAAATTTCTGCTTAAATATAGTTATTTATCATTAAATAATATTAACGACTTTCAAAAATACACCAAGATGCAAACAATGAGCAACTAGCAATTTCAAATGTCATTTCTAACTGTAGAATATTTCGTACAGTAGAAATCAGGTTCGAATCCCTCTCATGGTGTCTGTTGCAGTGACTATTTTCAGAAATGAAACGTCTCTAGAGAGATTTATACAGCTTGTAGAAGCGTCTCACATCGACAGTGATTAATTCTTCTTTGGAAAAAAAATTTGCAAATAATATATATATAAATCAACTTGATAAAAACTTTCGTATATAGATATATAACTTAAAACAATTTATTCCCTCTATTCTGTTTCAATTGTCCTTTTTGTAACTATTTCTTAAAGAGATTTCCAAACTTCTTTAAGAAAATTCTTAATTTCTAATCTACGAATTAAATTTGTTTTGTAGAATATTTTAATAACAAAATTTTCTCCTTTGACAAAATAAGCTGAATAAGTATGAATAAAGAAATAATTTTCAACAAATGAACCTGAAACTAAATTATTTGAAGTAATTAAAAACATTGTATCTTCTTTTCAGAAACTTTCAGATTCTTATTGAAATTATTTTGTTAACTGGATTAAATCTTTATAAAAGGAAATATTTAACTCCTCGTTACTTTGAAAAGATACAACAATTATATATTAATTGTTCTGACTTCAATTATTAATTGTTCTGACTTCAATTAAATTTTAATAGTTCTGACTGATTGTTCAATTATCTTGCTGAATAAATGTTAAACTCGAAGATTATCAAAGTAAAGTAAACTTTTCTCACATAGTTTTAACAATGTTGAAAATTCGTCATGATAAAAGAATATAAATAAAAATAAAATAAATCTTTACACTTCTTTAAAAATCAAAAAAAAGCAAAAATATCTTTTGTTTTTTCAATCTATTATTTTTAGTGTATACTTTAAAGAAATTATCATTATTAAATCAGTTCTTCTATTTCAGTTATAAATTTTATGCTTTAACAAATAAAAGGTAATACTGTCTTTGCATTCTTTCAAGTTATCTGTCCAAAACATTTTGTAATATTCAACACAAATTAGTATTTGTTTATTAATTTTCTGGCAGCTATTAGAATTTCTTGGAGTAATAAGCATAATCACAATTATAACTAATAATGTTCTAATTCAGCTGACAATACAGACAGCTAAACCTTATGCCATAAGCAAGGGATGCAGTCCTGTTACTCCTTTAGCATTACCCAGGCGGCTCATGTAGCTTGACGATATACTACGGACGCAAGTAACACTGCCCCCCTCACAACGCAATTTATTCCATGTATTTTGTTTCAATTGTTCTTTTTAAAACTATTTCTTAAAGAGATTTCAAAACTTCTTCAAGAAAATTCTTAATTTCTAATCAACGAATTAAATTTGTTTTGTAGAATGTTTTAATAACAAAATTTTCCCCTTTGATAAAATAAGCAGAATATGTATGAATAAAGAAATAATTTTCAACAAATGAACCTGAAACTAAATTATTTGAAGTAATTAAATACATTGTATCCTCTGTTCAGAAACTTTCAGATTCTTATTGAAATTATTTTGTTAACTGAATTAAATCTTTATAAAAGGAAATATTTAACTCCTCCTTACTTTGAAAAGATACAACAATTAAATATTAATTGTTCGGACTGATTGTTCAATTATCTTGCTGAATATTCATTATTAAATCAGTACTTCGATTTCTGTTATAAATTTTATGCTTTAACAAATAAAAGGTAATACTGTCTTTGCATTCTTTCAAGTTATCTGTCTAAAATAGTTTGCAATATTCAACACAAATTAGTATTTGTTGATTAATTTCTTGGCAGCTATTAGAATATCTTAGAGTAATAAGCATAATCACAATTATAACTAATAATGTTCTAATTCAACTGGCAATACAGAGAGCAAAACCTTATGCCAAAAGCAAGGGCTGCAGTACTGTCACTCCTTTAGCATTACCCAGGCGGCTCATGTAGCTTGACGATATGCTACGGACGCAAGTAACACTACCCCCCACACACAACGCAATTTATTCCATGTATTTTGTATTTACATAAGTGTTATATTTTATTATAATCAATTGCAAATAAAATCATTCAGGCCATTAGCAAAATAATAGTGACTAATACTTTCTATCAGACAACGACCATGCATTTCAAAAAATAATGTGAAACTACATTTGACGTTTTGGAAACCTTATTCACTGACTCTGACGTTATTTGGGCCCCATTTTATTTAATTTTAAAATACTAGAACTTACAAGCAAATTAGCATGCATAATTTTCTAGAAATTTAGATAAAACACAGCAGGAATTCTACTTTATTAATCACTATGTTTATGATATAATGAAATAATTTTGGATTTTAGTGATATTTAATATAGAAACTATCAACGATGCCCGCTCTGCTTCCAATAGTTAAATTAGCGCAGATGCTGTTTTTTGATATTTGAGGGATTTTCTTTTGATGCATGGCTGATTAAAAAAATGCATTTTTAAACTTGGATACATTTTAGCCATACTCAGTAAATCCACTAATAATGTAACTTCAGTAAATGATTTCTCAAATAACTTTCATTTGAAAGCCGTTAATTTTATTAATAATTTTTGATTTAATTCATAATTTTTCCATAACTCTTAATATCCCGTATTAAAAATCATGAGAATTCTCGCCTGAAGTGATTTCTCTGAAAAGACTTTCAGGAAAAGCTGAAAGCAATTATTTATTTGTCGTTTAGGCCGCTAAATTGGTTAGTACATGTAATCATATTTTGTATAAAACTATTTATTGAAATATGATTTTCATTATCTTTTTTTTTTTTTTTACCAAATGCTTATAATTAAGAATTCCAACGAAGTTCGAAAGTCTATTTCCATCATAAAGCCTGCCATGTTACAAGCAAGATAATATCAGTTTCTTATCAGAATTTTCGGGAGGAAAGGACTTATATTGTCTTGCAAAGAAAGAAAATACCCATGCAGTTATCTCGGTATGTTAAGGTAAATGTTCATATTAAAGTCAGTGTAAAATATTTAAGTTACTATACCTAAACGAATAGAAATTCAGATTTGATATAATATTAATAGTTTGAAGCATTATCCATTTAATTTATGTCGATGCCTTTGGCGAGCTGATCTATCACGAAACTAAAAATATTTTAAAAAACTGAGTCAAATTTCTTGATTGTATGAAATGGGACTGCAGTAAAGCAAAAAATAAATAAATAAATAATGTTTAATAATAATGTTTAATAATAATAATGTTTTAAATATCCATTTAAAAAAAGTGGAGCTTATAAAATAATTTAATTTGTACAATTGTTAAATATATTAATTAAAAAATTGTTAAGTATATCACCAAACAAGGGCAAATGCAATAATCATATCCAAAAGCATTTAAAAAATGTATAGTGCAATCAACTGACTGTATATGTATAATAAGCCAATATATATATATATATATATGACAAAAGATAAGGCAGAAGATATGTGGCAAAAGATAAAAATTTGAAAAAATATAACTTTCCTGCATCTGTTTATTTAATTTGAATATATTTTCAGATTTATTTATGTCGTTTTTTTCAGATATCCATTACATGAACTAAAGTCATTTGCCACTATAGCAGCAGATATATAACATATTCAATATCATCTAGAACGAAATACGAAATTCAAGATATTTATGTCTTCTACTGTATTCATTCCCATTGTGTCGCCACAATTTGGAATAAAAAGGCTGAACGATATCGTCTGAGGATTTCGCAAATGATGGCCTTCACTCTTGCTTGAGGCCAAAAAAAAAGAAAAAGACATCAATTTTCCTGTTTACGGATTTATGGTTTAAATCCCCAGCGTAGATACCTCAGTTTTCTGTATGGCTTTATTTATTTGTTTGAAAACTAAAATATCACTTATAAAATTCATTCAGAATTACAAAGATCTATGCAACAGGTTGCTGAATCCACTTTTTACATAAAAATTCTATATTCTATCGAGGACAGTAAATATTAGTAATCTCTGAAATAAAAATAATTTATAATTAAATTAAAACACACTGAGGCCATGTACAGGTTACCCATAAAATTTAGAATTTAACGTAATATCAAAACGCACAATAGCAGTTTAAAAAAAAAAAATAAATAAATAAAATTAAAAAAATAATAATAAATTAGAATTCCAAAATATTTTCTTTTCTTGAAAAATCTTTTTAGTTTGAAATAAAATTGTCTTTGCTTTCACCAGACAGTCTGTTATAACTACAATACGTTATGTAATAATATAATTATTACGTTGTGAACAAAATATAAATAAATATCATGCATAAAAAACTCGCGAAAGAAATGTTTTAAAAAATTACAGATGTTAGCAAAAATTCAAAAATTGAAAGTGTTAAAAGAAGCCATGGACCCAGTTCCCAATACAATATCCATAATTTTATGCGTAACAAAATGTTTAATTTATTTTATTGCATTAACTTTCATATATGCAAACGAGTCCAATTTTTTTTCAGCAATTCATAATTACAAACTGAACATATTTTTTATTTTTTTTTTTGTTTAGCTAAATAAATAAGTGGTGAAATAAACCTGAGGTAATATAATGAAGTTCAGTTTTTGATTAAGTACAAAAAAAAAAATCAACAGGATAACATGGAAACATAAACTTTACGATTTTTTAAGATTAATGATACATTAATTTTTATTAGCATGGTTACTTATTGCTATTTAGAATGAAATCGGAACAAGAATCACATAATAGAAAAAAAAAATGTACTTATTTCTCGTATAAAAATCCGTGCCATAAATTTCTCATTTCGTAGAATATTTTTTTTTCCACACGTAAGAAAGGAAAAAAAAATATACAAAAATAAACATTGGAAAAAAAATCACTAATTTATTTCAGAAATGGAAAAGACTTATTACCATAAATATATGAATGGATGAAAGCCGCCAAAAAGACATATTCTTAACGCTCATTCTGATTTGGAATTAGTAATTTAAAGATAAATAAATATAAATATATTAAATAAATAGAGTCATTTTGATTTTTTTTTTAAAGTTAGATATTATATTTCAGTTAAATATTATAACCGTTTTTGAGCTACTTGTACAAAAACAAAAAAAAATAATTTTATCTTAATTTTATAAAATTTAATTTAATATTTATATTTATTTTTAAGTAGAAACATTGTAGATATATACATAGCGAAATATATTTGATATACTTAAAAATATATTTTTTCATAAGTATAGTTTGAAATATAAAGAACTGATAAATGCATAAACTAATGTGATAAAATAATGTCTGTCTAATTTCTTATTCTTAATACTTGCAGATGGAGTACAGGAGGGTAAAGTTTTATTTTTAAGTGTACTGAGCTGAATTCATGGCTTTCAGAAATGAAAAGATTTGAAAAAAAGTGAATAGTAATTTTGAAAGTGAAAGTTATAGTGTGTGTAATGTATCATTTCGATGGTTAGGCCGCATTGATAGGCGTTTGTTATATTTTCTCTCATATTAGACTTAAATAAAGAGCAGATTACCTCGAGAATTTTCCAATCGTACCCTAAAGGTGGACTCTTTGTGGTATACATTAGTGGGCCATGAGTTTCAGAAAATAACTTTAGGGAATGAAAAAAAAATGCTATACAGGTTTAATTGAATAAAGATTTGAATTCATTGTTAAAATGCTCAGACGGTTAATCTTACTATTCTGGTAAACTGAATCTGTCACTAATTTTAAAAAACAGCTAAAAAAATTAATTTCATTGCTTTGAAAAAAGGGACCTTATTGAAATAATAAACCTGGCTTTGGGAATAAACCTTCTGTTTTCTTTAAATAGTTTCATTATCCACTTTTCTTTTAGGTGGCGTTGTAACTGGTAATTTTCATGTTGTGTGAGGGGCGGTATTTCCTTTTAAAGATGGCAGAATGTAGATAACCCAAAATTTGGATGTCACACAGTTTTCAAAATTCTTTTACATTTGGTGGGATCCACCCCTTACATTTTGGAGTTTTTGGGGTAGAATAAGACCCGTTGAAAGCCTTCAAATATCTACGATAGTGCGTGAGCCTGTCACATTTTTGCACTCCTCATTCCTCCTCAATTTGTAATGGATTTGTCCATCTTTGGAATTGTCGGTGAGCATTTTTTTATAAAAAGAATGATGAGGCTACTGGTAACCCAGTGCCCAAGAGTTTGTTATTTTCGATTGAGGTATGCGTGCGAAATATTATGAATACTTTTGTAAACATTTCTTTTAAACATTTCTTAAAACATTCTGATAAAACTTTTTTTATTTTATGGCGATTTGCCAAATACAGTTAAAAATCCTAAATTTTTTGTAATAGTATTTATTCGTATTCATTAAAGAAAACATGGGGTAAATTAGAAGACTTGTTAAGATTATTTATTTTATTGAAGGTTTTTTTAGTTAATTTTTTCATCCTACGTTAAGTTAATTTTGATCATAAAGATTTCTATTTCGGTTTTTAACAAAGATAAAAGCTTATTTAACATGTGCATTAATACTCAAACATTTTATACATTTATACTAACTGGACTTGGATTTGTATTGACGTAACTTAATTTATTTAGTTGATAGGGAATTTAAGGTTAACTTCAGTTAAAGACAGTTAAAATTAACGGTTAATTTTAGCATTCGGTACTTATTTCGACGCTAAATGGGGAGCATTTATTTTCTTTGTTGAATTTCATATTTGGAATTTAAATGGTTGAAAATGGATTTTAAAAGAAAATTAAATATTCTGGTTGATTTAAAATAGTTTCATTGTCTCTTCTTCAGGTGGCGTTAGGTGTAGTGGTAATTTTGGCTTTGTAAAGTGGGGCAGATTGCTTTTAAAAGATGACAGATTCGGCAGCAAAATTTGGATGTCAAGAATTTTTTTTTCTAGAAATGCTTTACATTTCTACAGCTCTTACATGGAAAAAGTTTTGGGGTAGAATAATTTGTCCTCGTTGCACGAATTAAAAATCGACAAATGTATATTCACATTTGTACTTCTCATATTCCTCCTCAATTTGTGCTCCTTTTCAGTACTCCTCAGAAGACATTTTTTATAAAAAGATCAACGTAGCTTTTCATCCCGAATAATTTGTTTTTATTTCAACGATTGGAAACCTATAGTACAGTATTTGAAGTTTTTGTATGAATATTTATTTTTATTTCATTAAATTCCGATAATTAACTTGGGATTTAAAATGAAATAATTTCAAAAACACAGATGAAATGGAAAGAAGAACAAGTTCATTTTCCCCATTACACAAGGAATTTTTGCACAGCTCATGAGGTGGAGAAAATAGTTTTGCACATAAAAACTGTTAAGGTTAATTTTGATCATAAAGATTAATTTAGGTTAATTTTGTTCACTAAGTTAAGGTTAATTGTGATCATTTTTTATTGTTTTTTTTTTTTAATAAGCACATTATTGCATAACATGTGCTTATCAATAAATGAAAAATTTTTATAAATTTATTTCTGTCGACGGGAACCCCCCCTTGCTTTAAAAAAAAGCCCCTAGTTATATCTAAACCATGATCTATTTTGCTAAATATTTTATTTTTGTAGTTTGTTTAACACTATTAAATTTTAAATTAAATAACAATACATTTAAAAATTTCATTATAATTCCCGGTTGTTTGTATTGCGTCATTTAAATTGGAAATAACTTCATTTTCTCTATTTAATAAATAGTTTTAAAAAAAAAAGATATTTAGTGAAAAGATATAAATAAAGAATTTTGAAAATGAATAAAATACTCATTAAAAATAATAATAAACTTATTCTATTTATCGGCATATTTCTTTAATTTCGAACTTAAAGAACAAAAAAAATTATATGTGTATTTATATAATTATCACCGGCATGCAATTATTTTTGTTCGTAATAGGTAATTGTTAGCAAAGTAAAGAATCATACTGCATTCCGTAGGGTATTGTTAAGTAATTATTGATGGTAATACACTTTTAAATGCTCATAAAACCGGCAGTTATGCTTATTTGTGAATTTAAACAGTTTTAACTTAAAGCTGAGTTACACAGTGTATATCTTCAGTGTTAATTACAAAACATTTCTATTGTTTAAAATAAAATAAATTTGTTAATTTTGTCTCTTTGTGCTGGGAAAATTTAATTATCTGAAACTAGGCTTATATTGCAATAAAAGATGTCAATTAAATATCTGCTTAAATATAAATTATTTATCATTAAATAAAATTAAAGACTTTCAAAAATACACCAAATGATAAATGTGAGCAACTTTCAATTTCAAATGTCATTTATTCGCTTGTTAAAAATTTCGTGAAAGGCTTCTCAATCAGGTTTGAATAATTGTATGGTGTCTGTTGCACCAACATTATTTCAGAAATGAAGAACTCTATAAAGATCTTAGACACGTGTACAAGTATTCCTAAATGACAGTGAGGCTGGTTTGTGAAGTTATTTATTCATTCAATACCGCAGACCACGCCCAATTTAAAATTTGAATAAAAATTGAGCTGGTTTGAAGTTACTTAATAAACAAACCAGGAATGTTTTCTACCATGAAAATATTGTGTCAAAAATTTGTGAAGGAAACTCTCAAGGACATTTTAGATTACATTCCTCTTACAGCCCCCAAAAAGGGTATAATGATCGATTTTAATGGCTAATAACAAAACTTTTTTGCCGTCATTAAGTTTTGAACAAGCACCATTGGTTGCTGTTCCACTTTATAAACAAAAGAAAAAACAATTTCATGCCACACGAATTAGAAAAGAATTTGAATCAACACAATTAAGAAAAATAATCAAGAACAATTATTTGAAGCAACACATACACGGGAACAATGAAATTATTATTTTTATCCATAAAATTTGAGTATTGCTGGAGGAGCGGGATTTCGTGTCCTTTATCACTTTCAATTTTGTTAAACTTTATTTCTCGAGATTTATTTTTAAATAAAATGATCTTTATTATTGTTTTGAAAAGTTTGTAGGGTGAAAGAAATGACAAATTTGTTCCAAAGTGAACATGAGATTTTTCAAGGAAAGTAAATAGTTTGGAATTTTATAGTTTTTATTTTTTAGATTGTTGTTATAATTTTTGTTCTTATATTAAATTCTAAATTTTATGGGTAACCTACATCTACGCCCATTGGATTACATGTTTTTTATTTATTATTTTTCCTAATATTAATTTGCTGCTAGACAATCCAAATTTGCTGCATTTCCATGCGCTGCTAGAGAGATTTATATTCTCAATCCTTTTTTTATTTTATTTATGAAAAACTGGAACATAATACGAATATTGAAGCTTTTATTTGAAAAATGTGCGTTAGCAAAGCTATTTGAGTAAAGTGCAAGAAAATTGATTTAAACTGTCATCATGATACATTTAAGCAGTCTATCATCGTCTGTTTTCAGACTGTAAGAATAAAGTATCCTTTTTAAAAGGAAAATTCTGTAAAGTAACCGTCTTTTAAAAAGATGTGAAATCGCTTAAATGTCGAGGTATGACGAAGGAAATAACCCAGGGGAAATTTCGCTGAAACACTGGCGAAATTCGTCATTTCGATAGAACTGAGGAGTGTAGGAAACAATCACCATATCTCGAGGAAACCTCTCAGAAATAAATTTCTTTCAACGTGCTGCTTGCATTAGCTAGACTACATTCCATTGGGCATAATTTACAGTCTCGTTCTTTAAAATGAAAATAAATGGTGAAAAAGAAATGCGTCAAATAAATGGAGCAAAATTTGCTTATTTACATTTACTGCTTTCCAAATGTACAGTTTGCTCCATTTATTTAATGCAGGTAATTTTGAAATTTATTATTTTTTTTCTTTCTCTTTTGGAGTAACTTCGATGGTGGGATATTTTATTCTACAAAAAGCTTTATTCCTGCATGAAAAATTGTTTTATAATTGAAAGGCTTTAATATCTTCATTAAAAAATTCTGTATTAAAATTTCGCGATTTTGCTTTCAAAATGGCGTTTTTTGCTTATATCGTCGATAGATTTAATCATACATTTTTATTTATATCATAACATTTCTACATTTTTTAAAATCTATTTTTCGATAAACATGTACGTTTTTTTAGTGTATTAACATACAACAGTAAATTTATTTCTTTGCAAAATTTAATTATTATATTTTAAAACTTTTTAAATTCTTACGATAGTTTTTTTTACTGCAAAATCCATTCATTAATGAAAGCAAAATAATGTTAAATGTAACAAAAGAAACATAAATATTACAAAAGAAACATTATTATCAAAGTTTATAACTTAATGTTTCAAATAAATTATACCAGATTAGATTTATCTTTATGCAAATTAGTCAAAAATTATCATGCACATACGCATGTTGTTTTACACCTTGATGTAGTTAGTAAAATACGCTGAGTTTTAACAATTTTTTTCTGACAACGTCTTTTATGGGAAATAACCGGTTGAATAATCATTGCTGTCTTCAAGAATATTTGGAATGAATCACTTTTTATTCTTGTACAACCTGTACATTATGTAACATTTATTGCTCAGTGAATCTTTTACGTGATACAAAATTAACGTTCAGAAATAACATTTGCCTCAAATAATTGTAATTTTATAATTTAAAGATTCAAATTCTAATGATTTACAAGCTAAGCGTCTGGGAATTATCAAAGGCATAATCTAAAAGTTAAAACTGTTAAATATTATTAATTGTTTGGCATCAGAAATAAAATTCTAATTTTGTTTACAATAAACTAAGTTTCCATTACACTGGAAATTGAAAACCTAATCTTCATTTTATATTCTTTTTGTGCATACTGAAACTAATTTATCCCAGCTACTTACTGCTTACTCTTCGAACATACGCAATTCTTTATTTAAATCACTTGCCTAGAACAACAGTTCCAACATCAATACTCATTAAGTTCAACTCCACTCGGCTCTTTGCATTAAATACGCTTAAGTACACACAATCAACTGAGAGCTTTAGTTTCCTTTCAAAAAGGTCCTAAATCTTGTTTCAGTATTGTAATACATTTGAGAGTTTACCTATTTCGGAAGATTCTTTGATAGAAGATAATGAAAGATAGTTAATTTAATTACTATAATAAACTGGAATTCAGTTTATTATTCGGAGATTTGAAAGTTATTTTGATGGTAATTCTCTTAGTAAGAACAAAGTATCAAATCATTGGATTGTTGTAATGTGAGATCGACACTGCTATGCCACATTTTGAAATGGATTGTGCAGTTAACTAGGGAAATAATTAAATTACATATTTACAATTGGAATGTATAATATTGGTATTAAGTCTTAATTTTTTTTAATATGATTATTTCTTAATATTCAGATTTGAAATTAAAAATTGTTTTATATCAGAGTCAGATACATTGTCGTTAATACTTCAGAGAAATAAAAAAATAACTGTTGACAGCAGGATAAATTTTTTTAAATAAAATTATATTTTTAGTTGTGAAAATATATTTTTTAAATCTTAACGATACGGTTACAGTTTTAAGATAGCTGAAATATAAAAAGCTTTAATTTTCATACTTATCTAATTTTTTGTAAAGCAATCAGTATTACATTGGGTATACAGATTACCGTGTGAGGTATTTTATTAATAACTATTGTAGAAAATCATTAAAGAACAAAAATATTTTATAGTTTATATATGTGTATATTTCATAATGTAACTTATAAAAACGTTATATATTTAGCATTAATTAATAATGATCATATTTGCGTCATTGATCAACGATATTGATTTACAATATTTCTGTTTTGTATATAATAATGCTTTTAAGTTCAAATATAAATAATCATGTGAAAATCAGTACTATATGATTGCTATTATTACTTAAGAATACTTAAATTGAAATATAATAGAAACATAATTATTATAAGAATGTTTACATAAAGTAATAATTTTAGCGTTATGTAGCACATTGGTTAGTTTTAGCGTTATTCAGACATTGGTTAGCTACGTATTATGCTCAAAAATTTTAATTTTACATTTTTTCCACCCTATTAACGGAACTTTTTTACTTTGAAGGGAAATTCACAGTAATTCATTCTGGATTTAAAATCATACTGAATAAATAGTTACAAAACTTCTGTACTTTCATTGTACGAATCAATCACTGCTATCAATATTAAAACACTAGACAACAATACAAAAAATATATATTAAAGTAAAATACATATAATTGCACTACACTAAAACCATAAGAAATGCTTATGCTTATAGTGTACCAAGTTTATTTGGTTCTCTCTTGTCTTTATCTGCCTGCTGATATAAACAAGATCCAACCAGAATCGATACCAACTACGGCATTTTATGCCGTTTCCAAGGAGAGCGCATGCTTTTCGACTGCTGCATAACAAACACATTATCTTGTCAGCAAACATGCGTAGTAAGGATTTATCTGCACAGTCATATATCAGTAATGCTGCAAATTGCTGGATTTCGGTAGGTGATTCAACTTCTGCTAAAATATTAAATTTGGGTGCATCGAACGCATGACATTGATTTTTGTTGAGAATCGCAGTGGCTGAATTGAATTTACATTGTTCACGATGAAGTTGTTACTTTCAGTTTAATGGCATACACATATCATGTATTTCGTGGATGAATAGAAAATGTTAAACTTACAATTATGCAAAGAGGAAAAATATTTTTAATTGAAATTTATTTGCTTCACATACATTTTTTCTTCAAATAATTTTAGTTATAATATTTATGTGATTTTAATTTGAAGAAAATTACACATTTTATTTACAATATTTCTTTTTCGATATTAGACAAACAATGAATAATTTGGATACACGTAACATAGAAAGGAATTTTAATTGTATAATATAGTTGAAGCATATTGAATAGCAATAAGGCAAATGGTCAATTTGAAATCATATTTCGAATTCATACTTCTGAAGTCATACTTTTGTTGTTTACAATCAAATTAATAATCAGTTATTTTAAGATGTATATCCATAGCCTGATTACATCATTACAATATATAGGAAAAGAAAACACTATTATATCTAATAGCATAATAATAAAGATAACGAATAATAAGTAGACATTAATCATGATTGATTTTTGTTCAGAATCCCAGTGGCTGAACTAAATTTACGTTATTACTGTCAGTGTAATAGCATACAGTTTTCATGAATTTCGTTGATGAATAGAAAATGTTAAGCTTTCAAATATACAATGATGAAAAATAGTTTTTCTCGAAATTTCTTTGCTCTACTTACATTTTTTCTTAAAATAGTTTTGGTTGGTAATGCTTAGATAATTTCAATTTATAGAAAATCATTCACTTTTTTTATAACATTGTTTTTTTCAATTTTAGACGAAAATGCATACACTTAATGTAGTAATGAGTTTAATTGTATAATATATTTCAACAATATTGAACAGCAACAAAACAAATGGTTGAATTGAAATTCTTACTTTTGACCTTTACAGACAATTATTATTAACAATCAGTTATTTTAAGATGTACGCCTATGGGCCGATTTACACGCTACATTTTTGCACGATTTCACTTTTACATGGTTTTAAAAATATGGGATTAAAAAAATTTTATTAATAAGTTTGTTTTGATAAATTGAGATATTCAACAAAACATTTTCCGAGCTAGAATTCATTTCACACAAAACATTATCCAAATAAAAGTTACAATTTGTAATTTTTTTTTTTTTTACATTTGAGTTTTTCAGTTCAACACGTTAAAATATATTAAATTTTAAGATATACAAGTATTACTGAATTTTTGAATTTTAAGACATATTACTGAAAACTTGCACACAAATACATATAAAAATGTATCATCAATTTTTTTATTTTATTTATAGAACTTTTTAGTACGATTCCATATATTGCGGCTTTCAGACATAGTTTTCATAGCAAATATATAAAATTATTGCTTTTTTATACAAATGCAAAAGGAAAATATAGTAAAAATAAAGCAAATTATACAACCTACGGTGATGCAATAAAAATAATTTAAGGGCAGGAACTCGATAATTAAAGAAATGTTTGTAATATATTATTCATGTAATTTAATGACTTTACTTTTATTATATTTTTACTTATATTTGTAATCATTATGGAAATATTAAGGGAGCACATGTGAATTTATAAATAATAAAGAGACTGACATTTTTTTTTAATTTTTTTTGTCGTACTTTCAAAAATGATAAGTAAAAATTCCCCTAATGCTTTTCTTACAAAAAGTAATAATAAAGTAAATATTTTAATAATAAAATAAATTAAAGTATACCTTAAACTTGAAATATTTACGTTAATGGAATATTAAAAATATTATTTATCATATATAAATATTAAACATATAAATATACGAAAATAGAAAATATTCTAAGATTAAAATATGAAAAAAAAAATATATTTTCAGAAATTCAAAATGAATTTTTCCTGAAATCACAAAATGTTCTTAGAGGAATACTATTACAATACACTGAAGTGACAAAAGTCATGGGATACCTCTTATTATCGTGTCGGCCCTCCTTCCGCCCGGCGAAGTGCCGCAGCTCGACGTGGCATGGACTCAACAAGTCGTTGGAAGTCTTCTGCAGGAATATTGAGCCATGCTGTCTCGATAGACGTCCATAATTGTGAAAGCGTTGATGGTGCAGGATTTTGGGCACGAACAGACCTCTCGATGATGTCCAATAAATGCTCGATGGGATTCATGTCGGGCGATCTAGGTGGCCAGATCATTCGTTGGAATTGTCCAGAATGTTCTTCAAACCAATAGCGAACAGTTGTGGCCCGATGACATGGCGCAATGTCATCCATAAAAATCCCATCGTTGTTTGGGTACATGAACTCCATGAATGGCTGCAAGTGATCTCCAAGCAGCTGAACATAAGCATTTCCAGTCAATGTTCTGTCCAGTCGCACCAGAGGACTAAGTCCATGCCATGAGAAAACAGCCCACACCATTACGGAGCCACCACCAGCTTGAACAGTGCCTTGCTGACAGTTTGGGTCCATGGCTTCGTGGGGTCTGCGCCACACTCGAACCCTACCATCAGCTCTTACCAACTGAAATCATGACTCATCGGACCAGGCCACGGTTTTCCATTCATCTAGGGACCAACCGATATGCTCACGTGCCCACGAGAGTCGCTGCAAGCGATGTCGTTCTGTCAGTAAAGGCACTCGAATCGGTCTTCTGCTGGAATAGCCCAAGAAAGCCAAATTTCTCAGCACAGTTCTAACAGACAAGTTCCTTGTACGTCCCACATTGATTTCTGCGGTTATTTGACGCAGTGTTGCTTGTCTGTTAGAATTTACGACTCTTTACAGACGTCACCGGTCTCGGTCGTTAAGTGCAGGCGGTCGACCACTGCGCTGTCCATGGTAGGATGTTATGCCTGAAATTTCATACTCTCGGCACACTCTTGACACAGTGGATCTGGGAATGTTGAATTCCCTAACGATTTCCGAAATGGCATGACCCATTCGTCTAGCTCCAACTAACATTCCGCGTTCAAAGTCTGTTAATTCGCTTCGTGCGGTCATCATCACCTCAAAACCTCTTCACATGAATAACTTGAACAGAAATGAAAGCTCTGCGAAAGCACTGCCCATTTATACCTGTTCTACGCGATGCTACTGCCAACTGAAAATTTGCATATTGCTATCCCATGACTTTTGTCACTTCAGTGTATGTAAGAAAAGAAAGTACTTTCATATCCAATAGCGTAATAATAAAAATAACGAATAATAAATAGACATTAATCAAAAATATATATTCTTTTAAAACAAAATTTAATAAAGGCTTTCTTTTTTAAAAACAATAATTAACAAACTAGATAATTGTGCATGCTAATTCTAAATTTGGCACTTATTTAAAAAATGATGTGTTTTATTTTTATTATCAGCATCAGTTATTTTTATTTTGGTAACTATTAGAATTGTTTAGAGTAATATTCAGTATCCCAATTAAAACTAATAATTATTTAAATAATTGTATTTAAATTGTAAAAACATTGTATTTAATTATTAATATTCCTGTTTCGTTGCATGTTTTAAAAACATTTGTTATCTTTTAGAATAACTAAACTGAGTATGGTAAAGCTATACTTTTTTTAAATAACGAAATCTTGCAATTTCCAGAAAATTTGGTTTATAAAAAAAAGAAAATATTTTGGTTAATGTTCAGAACATCATAATTACTGTATTACAAATTTGTCATTTTTTGGGTGAATCTCTGAAGAACAGTGCATTAGAATTATTTTGCTGTATTTGTTTAGATGTTATCTCAGTTTTGGGAATAATGCATATGTTAAATACCTGTAGTTTGTACAAAAAGTCACGCGAAATGCAAATATTAGAAATAAACACTGAAAAAAACAACAACTTTTGTGTCAATAATGCGTTTTCTCGTAGGAAAGTATTAAGGTATTAAGTTTCCAAATTGGAAAAAAAAAAAATGAATAAATAAACATATGTCATTTTTCCAATTATAATTGTAACGTCTTATAAATAAACATAAGAGCTATATTAGGTATTTAATCATCACAATTTATTGATATTGGGTTAATTCTTCTTATAGGACGGACAACAATATTTCTTATAGATTAATCAATGATTTTAATTTATTTGATGTCCCCAATATACATTTCTTTGTATGTTAACTTGGTTGTATAAATTGGCTTTTCATTGGATTTGAGCACATATTGTTTTAAAATTCTTTTAATATTTAGTTACAATATTGTTATCGCTATATTCAATCTGATATTTTTTTAATATATTAATTATATAATTGCCTGAAATGGTTCTTTGTGGTTTTTATCTTGAATGGATAATTAGAATATGACTTCGGTAAAATGTTTGTCTTAGCAATCCACACACCTTTTTAAATTGTTGTAAGCACTCAAAATTTATTTTATGAAATCAAATGCTATGTATTTTAAATATCAAAATTAAATTTACACTCAGATTTGCCGAAGCATTTTTAATCTTGTCAATTAAAAAAAAATTGCTTTTCAAGAAATAAAAATCTTTTAGAGCAGGACCATAAAAAATTAATATTATTTTGTGGCCAGGATAGAATAAATACCAAAAAGAAATAAAATATTACATAAGAAGTAAGATTATTAAATAAAAGAGCGTTAATATAATCAAATTAATGTAATGAAAGTAATTAATATAATAAAATTAATGTAATAAACGTAATTAATATAATAAAATTAATACATTAAGAACAGACGAAGTAATCTACATTACACATAAAAGCATTTTTGTTCACATTTTTAGTGTGGATTATTTTAATATGTTTTGCTTTTATGAAGAACAAATTCTTTTAGATAAATATGTAATTTAAAATATATAAAAAATTATACATTTGTATCTCACAATATTTTAAATCATACACATTTTAATTCTTCACAATTAAAAATTTCAAATTAAAAAGTACTAGTAAGTTCTTAGCGCATGTGCTAATTGTAGGCAAAATGTTACTTTAATCTTGCTCAGGTTTCCTTATTTTTTTATAATTTATTTCTATTTGATGTTTTTTTCCTTTTTATTAAATAAAAATTATAAACATCAAACATCAATTTCTTTTATTTGTGGTTTCTTACTGAAACGCGTTGAACAATGTCTTTCTATTTAAGGATTCAGAAGTATAGAAAAATATTGAATGATTGCACAAATTAGCTAATTAAAAAATGTTAAACAATAATCAAATAAAAATGTAATCCTCTAAATTATATTATAAATAATTTTAAGCATTTTCCTTTTTCATATTTGACTGCCTCTTGCAAATTTCCTTTATTTTATAATTATTTAGCCCTTAATTGGTGCTCTTTTATTAATAGGTTGCAATTTTTTTTTAAATTACAGAAAAATATTTTAGTTGTATTTAAAAAAATATATCAATTTTATGATTTGGAAAATTAATACTATCTACTCACTATTACTTATAAATTAACTAGTGATTATTCATTTGAAAAATGCAAGTCATTATTGTAATTTTTCAAAAATTTGTTTGAATTTGGTCTTAATTTATGTCAAAAATTAGTAAATTAATTAAAAATTAGATTAAAATTAGTAATTAGTACTTTTCATATTATTGGAGAAGAAAAATATGTTTAATGTGAATCTTGATTTTAAAATAATGCAATTCCCATCTTTGATTTATCTGATAAATCTAATTAATATATATTTGAACGAATATAATCCGTTTTCAAAAGAAAGTTTTACGAATTACGAATACTAAGAATTAAATTTGGATTCCAACTTTAAAAAAACAAAATTACGTTTTCTAATCTTTTTACCTGTAACGATCCAAAATAAAATGTAAAAATTTAATTATGGGTTTTACAACATCTAATTTAATTTAGAATTCCTTTTTCGAGGTTGGAAGATTTAGTAAAAGTGAAATATATGATTAACTGATAGTTAAATATTTTTTGGACATTTTGTAACACATGTTTGGAGTATAAATTGTAATTGTTTTCAAATATCAGATGAATAATTTTGTACCATTTCAGGTCATTAAATTAATCTATACCAGGCAAAAAGAAAGGAATTAGAATATAAAGCATTTATTTATACAAAGGATAGCCTATCGTTTATGCACGTTTCCTTGCTATTTCTATGGATAACGTGTAGGATATTGGATAGATAGCATTTGCAGTATTTAAATAAGATAATAATTTGGAAAGTTTTAAATAATTTTAAAAAATGACGTGTAAGCCCTAAATTTAAAGGATATCAGAGAGAGCATGTAGTAATTTCGAAATGATAAGATTTAGCCTTAGCATGTTCGAATTGAATCACATTAGATGCCGATATAGATTTGGTAAAATTGAAGTATACCTACTATGATTTGATGATTCTCTACAATGACATAATTAAAATATTATATTATTAACTGATCGTTAAATATTTTTTTTTGGATATTATGTAATTTATTTTTGAAAAAAATATTATATTAAAAAAAATATATATATTTATTTTTTTTTATTATTATATTTTGAAGTATAAATTGTAACTGTATTCAAATACTCAATGAATAATTTTGAGACATTTTTACCGTTTCAGATCATAAAATAAATCGATATCATTATTAGGCAAAATTGATGAAATAAGAACGTAAAGCAATTATTATACAAGAAATAACTTATTGTTCATGCACGCTTTGGTGATATTTCTATCAATAAAGCGTAACATATTGCATACATAACATTTTGCTATGTCCAAGTGACAGTTTAATTTGGAAAGTTAAATAATTTGCATAATCAAAGTAATTGAGTTTAAGAAAGAACATGTAAGATCTAAAAAAAGAGGATATCAGAGAGAATATGCAATCATTTCAAAATAAGATTTAATCTTGTGTGGTCGAAATGAGACACATTAGATTTTTATAGAGATTTGGCGACCTTCAAATGTTAAATATCCGCAAGATTTCTTGTTCAAATTTCTCAAGAATGTTAAATATTTCTCTATTACCAAAGGCAAAACGATGAGATAATTTATGTGAAATAACTAAAAATGAACACATATAATTTCAAGGGGATTAGAATGAGATGTATGAAATATAGTTAAAGAATATGTAACCCTTATATGTTAAATACTTTCAAGTCAACTGTTACTAATTCAACACAAAGTTAAATATCTTCCTATTTAAGTAAAACATTATAAAAGAACAGATTTTAAAGAGAAGGCGACGTAATCACAGGAAGAACAGATTTAATCTTAACAAGACTTTAATGAGACGCGTTTCAGATATTAGATGCTGTAAGGGATTAGATGGCCTCCATTTGTTAAATGGCTGCAAGACAAGTACAAATTTCTTACTAGTTACAATTGCTTTTTCGTAATTTTCAGAAAATGACTTTGAGCATGATACAGTTATTTAAACTTGGGTAATTTCTGATATTTGTTAAAATATTTGTGATGTTTTGATGAAATTGTTATGAAGTATTCTTGATTTCAAAATTAATATGGTTAATGATATCATATTGTGATTATTAATAGAAAATATTTATAGTGAGTATTAATAATTATTTTATTTATTAGAAAATAATAATATGTAATTATATAAAGTATAAAGCGATGATTAAAAATTATATTGATATTAATCTACAAAGATCGCCTAATTTTGAGTTAAAAAACGAAGGTCTTGCAATTTTCTACATATCGTTTTATCAGAAGAACATTTGTAGCTGAATATATAAATGTGAGTAATATATTTTTGCAGCGAACATATTTCAAAAGTATATATGTTCCTAAATGAAATAAAATAATAGCATTTTAGATAATCTTGAGAAATGTAAGTACACTTTCAATTATCCTTAAAATATTAAATGTTATCAAACATTCCATGGATAATACATAAATAAAAGGTTAAAGTTATATAATATTAAAGTTATACATAAATAAATATTTTTTACTAATGTAAATAAAATTAATAAACTGTATTATTAATTGATCTCAAATTTCTATTTAGGGCATTTGTTTCAAGAGAAATATTTTTGTGTGCAGTGGTTTTCAAGAAAAGTACATCGACGTTCAAAATTTTGTATTCCATGAAAGCAATAACTTAAGAGGAAAAAAAACACTTTTCTAAAATATAACGGCTACATTATCTTTCAATAGTAAATTATTATTTTTTTTTCTTCCCTCTATTTCGTTAAATTTTTTTTTCTTTACTCCTTTTTTTTTTTGCTGAAAATTAAACTTTTTATAAGTGAAAAGACAGCAAGTTGTAATACCACCTTTAAATATTTTTTTTTGTATTTGCATTTGCTTCCTTTGCTTAAAGAAAAGAAATCCAACGTATACAGTCAAGAAAACTGTACCTTTTTGGAAAAAAAAATAGCTTCGAAAGAAAAGAAACAAAAATAAAATAAACTAGTCCTGAAAATTTTTGTGAGATTTCATTGGGGCTGCAATATCCCTATACAATTGTACTTTAAAGAATTGGAATTGATTTAGTTCTTGTTAAATGTACAACGTTAAATGCCTAATGCCAAAAAACATTAAATACCTAATGTCGAAAATCGTTAAATGTTAAATGCAACTAATTAAAAACAGCTGAAGAGAGGCTGTTCTTGTGAATAAAAAATTCATTTTTAGCTTTGTTCCAAGACTCTTCAGAAAGGAGTGGAAAACGTGCTGTAAGGTTTCATAATTAAAAGATTTATGTAAAAAAAATAAGCAGACATTTAATTTCTTTTTCAGAATAACATCTGAATTTTTCAATATAATATTCTATATGAAAATATTTTTAAATTAAAATATTCAATGAACAATATAATATGAAAAGTGTATGAAAAAAAATGGTGCATAAAGAATATAACAGAAAGCAGCTGTTTCTTTTCTCTCACAAAATAAAAATGGAAAGACAAGAAATATCAAAAATAAAAAAAATATTATATTAATTTAAGAAGATTCATATCTACAATTTAATTTTTTTTTTCTGATTTTTTTCTAAAAAATCCCGTATAAAATGGAAATTGCATGAAGTCATAGATACTAAGAATTTTTCAATAATTTATCCAGAAAAAAAGTAAAGATGTAATTTTTATTGATATAATAAAAGATTATATCGGATATTTTTTCTATAAAATGCAGTTTATTTATATTTTTTTACAATTATTTTTATTTCTTATTTTTAGACAAAAATTGGGCGAGTACCCAGGCCACTCCATATGCGCAATCTCTTTACTCTCCAAGTAATCGTGGACGATCATAGCAATATGGAGACATGTTTTATCATCCTTTGATACGAAAAGAAGACCAACTGCTGCAGCGTATAATCTCGCAGTGAGGTTTATAACTTCCTCCCCGTATCGGACAGTAATCACAGAATCCCGTCTAAAGACATGCAGGTCGGTGAGGTATTCCAACGAAATCTCTGTCCGCGCCAGGATAATTTCCCCTCAGAAGGCTTGATGTCCGCTGAGATCTGATGTTGATTGTACGGGCTTTCTCTTCTCCAGATTCTAAAATTTTCCCGTCTGTTTACAGGGCAAATTGCGACTCATCCGTGAACATAACATTGTCTCAATATGATACAGTCCAACTGACATAGTTTTGCCCATTTTAAACTTTCTCCTATAGATTGGATGGATAGAGAACACAAACTCGGGGTACCCGGATGTACAGTCTATTCATGTGCAGCATTTGGTGAACAGCAGTGTCAGGTATCCTCTTACCAAAGAACGTTGTAAAGTTGAAGGAATAGAGTGGAGGTTACACTTTGATTATGCTTGGCTACATCAGCAATATTTCGATATTCCATGTGGGTCGTAACCTTTAGAGGATCCGCCACTAGTATTCATACAGTTTTGACTGGTTAAGAATAGTTTCAAGAACCGTGAAATTGCTAAATAAAGTACACCAAAAAGAAGATCAAATTATGTGATTGATTGTCCTGTTTCATTACATACGACAGCATTCCAGCTCTAAAACTCTTCTATTCGTCTTCTGAAAATCATTGAAACATGTCTGTCAGGCGAACAAAACATATGAAAGTTCTAAGCACATTTTTATCAGCAATTACAATTGTATACACAACTCCTGTAACCCTTCACGATGATTGCTTTTTGTTCGACTGCCTTTTTTGCATATTTCTCAAGACGAAACTATGATTGACTCTCGCATAACTTAATCACATACCTCCAACTAACTCAGCAGTGAATTACAACTCTCCAATTCAGATTAGCTTCCGGAAATTAACATTTCCTCTGGGTGCTTATATTTTGGCAGGGAGGTGTTCTACCTATTATTTTTAAAATCATTAACTGCAGTGTAATGTGAACCGAATCTTATATCTGTTACAGACTAACTATTATGTATTAGTTGTGAGCATGATTGAAAACTTACAAATAGATAGTGAATACCTTAAACATGTCATATTAATTCCAATATGTCATTTAATATTTTGTCATTTAATATTACATAACATTACATGTCATTTATTATTAATGACAAACATACATCTTAAAACATGTCATATTTTACCTTATTATCTATCTTCCACTACATCTGTGTATTACTAAAATTCATCTCAGAAAGTAAAGATAGATTTTTTTTACCATGTTCTATTTTTATGTGTTATTATAAAAAAGTAAGATTTTTAGAAAAACAAAATTAATTGGTTTTACATCAGGATTGGCCAACCTTTCACTGTTTTGACATTTTGCGGCACTAGTTAAAATCCCGTCTGGTCACCCACACAAAAAGGATTAATTTGTCGATAAGATAAGTTAATTAAAATATAAATTATAAGTTACTAGTGATTAAAATTAAGCAAAAATATTGTAGCATAATAATCTTTTATTTTTTTTTCAGAGAAAAAAACTCTCATTTTTCAAGTCAACAAGTTTTAATCCCTGAAATAAAAAATGTGTCAAAAATATAAAATTTTAAAATGTTTCACACTTAAATATAAGCATTTTTATTATTGTTAAAATATGCTCTTTATATAAGAATATAATTTCAAAGATAAATAATATAAGAATACCAATGTTTCGCGAAAATATATGATTTCGAATTGATAATTCATTTGGTTGATGACTGTGCCAAATAAGTTGTGCATCCAATTATACATTGATTTTTTATAATCATAGAATATCGTTTTTATAATAAAATTTGATGATATATTTTCTGGTACGAGACAGTTTAAAATTTACCATAAAATATAAATTTCTTCAGCTATTAGCCATCCAACTAACGCGAAAATGCATACATAGTAACATACACGCTGAAGAAAAAGTATAAATAAACACTGAAAATATCTGAAACGAATGTAGAATAGTATTTCACAGATAGAAAAATAGCGGAAAATATGGAAACCTAAGTAAACAAATAGAAATACTGTTGGTTATCAAAATACTGGAAACACCTGTGAATAAGGATTGGATGGGATTTTTGTCACAAGTGTAAAATATCAGATCTCACAGACTTTTAAAAAAATCCAAATTTTAGAAGTCATCCCTCAACTATGACTGAAACATCCAAGGCGTTTTTAAAGGTGAGGTGTCAAAAGTCATAATAGCGTGCAGACAGCGCTGCAAGAAAATCTCAGCGAAGTGAAATAGTAGGTGGGAAAAGCTGAGTGAAAGAAACCGAAAATTGATTTCTCCGGGTATTGAAAAAGGTTTTCTTTTATTATTTCTTATGCAGCTGGCATAGAGAGACAGTTAACTTTATGCCATACACAGGTCCAGGAAATCAAAAAAATACAATAGATCACACAAAGAAAACAAAGCAAAAAAACATAGAAAAATTATACAAAAAGAAGTTAAATAGATAAGAATTAAGACAGATTAAAGTTAAAACATTAAAACGTCATTACGTCTTCAAACAATTTAGAAGGTCTCTCGCCTCCCAGTATCTGGAAAAAACACTGATCTCAAAGAAAGTTGAGCAAGCGAGGGGATGCTCAACGTTCATCGCTGCACCATTGCACCAGAGGTGGCAGGCAGGACAATCAACTATTTTGAACCTGTGAAAGTGTGCATATAAGCAGTTATTCATTGTAGCTAGACGGAAGACAGCAACGACACTGCTTCTGTGGTAATCTGGGAGGTTATAGAAGTTACCTTTCCAGCATTTATTTCTTGTTCTTTCTTTTAATTGTGACAATTGCTTGGCCGTAAAGATACAGAAGACCAATTTTTGAAGATACAGACTTGTAACTATTTGTTAATTTTAACTACAGACTTGTAACCATTTGAAAATTGAATAATATGACATCCCCTTTTTTGCCAGCTCATCTGCCTTTTCATTTTCGGGATGCCACAGAGGAAGAAACACACTGTTAAGCGAACATTTTATATTTTTTATGTAGTTCTCGTAGTGGGGATCTATATTGCATTACAGATAAAGAAATAGGAACTTGGCATCCATTGTCAATTGTTGCAAGAATTCTATGATAAACTGTTCAGAGAGGGAAGGACAAACATTTAGTTAGTCAAAGCAAGCTTAATCGCCTGATCTGCATCATCGAATGCGGTTTTGCCAGTTCCTAAAGGAAGGTAATGCGAGAAATGTCCACAGAAAATTCTGGCTCCTGGATCACCATTTATATCAGCTTTTCAGCCATCTGTATAGATGTGCTGCCAAGCATCGGGAGGAAAACGATTATGGATAGATTCCATACAGGCACTGAACAAAGCTGCAATACAGTCCTCTGTCTTTGAAGCATGATGTATTTACATATATTATATTTAGATGTATTGTCATATAGTACATTTAGGTATAAAGATTGGTGTATAAAGAGAAAGTCTGATAAACTATTTTTTATACATTAACAATCATATTGTTTCCAGAAGACCAGGAATAAAGTTTTAACATAGCTCTATTTAAGGACTCTTCAAGTCTTTGTTTAGATTTGTATTTAAGACTAGATTTCCAAAGGACTAGATCGTCTGCATACATACGTACTTCATTATCTCTTCCATCAGGGAGCATATTAGGCCATCCTCATATACGTCAAACAGCAAGCAATTTGACGCAGCTCACAGCTGAGGGAGATCGGTATGTAGTGCTCTGAAGCCAGATTGTGTTCTATCATAGAGGACATTTATAAGGTGTTGACCATGAAAATCACTAAGCCACCGGAGTATATTTCCAGATAAATGTTTGGTAACTAATTTATATAGGATCTTTGTTTTCCAGATGGATTCCTATACATCTTTAAAATCCACACAAATAATAATAAATACAAATAAATGAATTATTGTTTATTTATTATTTATAATAAATAATAAATAAATTATTATTTATTTATTTTTATATTTAAAAGGAATGTAATCTCTAAAAAGAAAACAACTGAAGTCAAAGTGGCCGCACATCCCAATGAGCATCTGGTTAGCATCTTCTCCAGTGTCAATAATTACAGTTAGGATGCACTTCCTTAAACAGGACAATTACGGCTAAGTAGCAATTCACAAACCACTTTCCCCATCTGTTAACTCCAAACATTGTCTACAGTGATAACACAATCCCAAACGCTAGTCGGTCGAAATGGAAGGCAGTTATATGGTCAAATGAATCATCTTTCCCACTTTTCTTCATAACAGGAATTGTGCACTTTTTGAGAACACCTGCTGAAGCATATGATCGTGATTGTCTCCTTCCAACTACCAAGCATGAAGGTGGATCTGTCATAGTATGGGTAGCCTTGTCGTTGTTTTCTGCAGACACAATCGTAATCCTGGATCACTTGGATCACTTGGAAGAACTGACCAGGTCCATCCAAACTTTGTTTCCTGTAGGACATGGAATTTTCTAATATGATAATTCTCCTATTCGTGCAGCAAGATCTGTCCACTCATGATTTGATGGATACGAAGGGTAACACCTACCTGGGCCCGGACACTCTCCCGAACTCAATATCATTAAACAGTTATGGTCTATTTTATAGCGATCAATCCGGAATCGATATACTCCACCGGCATCTCTTCCTGAACTTTCGCAATATATCTATGAAAAATGGTTCAACATTCCTCTTAACGCTATTTACCATTTGTATGATTGGATTTCCAGACTATTCCAAGCTGTATTACATGCCAAAAGAGGTCCTATGCCTTATTAGTAAAGTATTCCTTATAACTATAGAGTGTTTTCATTATTTTGATAACCACCTATATCTTAAGGAAATGAAATAAAAATGCCACGAGAAGTTGTACATAATAATACATTCCTGTTTGGGGAAATTATGCATTATTGTTTATTCAGGTACATTTTTAAATAGTATTAACAAGGAATGCTGTTTTTACTATTTGTAGATTTAGATTAAGTACTTTAGAATAAAATATTGCCAATTAAATATGAAAAATTAGTTTAATTTTTTTCGAAAATTTTTCAATTTCATAAAATATTTATTCAAAAATTTGTAGGATATAATGTCAAATTATTTAATCTTGTCAGAGTAAATATAAAATAAATGTGAAATAAAGATAAAAATAAATAATCCGTGCTTTGTTTTTATTGTATTGTGTATAATATAAAAAAACAAAGCACGAATAAAAAAAATATTTCAGAAACAAAGTTAATAAATAAATATGTTCTAGAAAAATACGTTTTGGATTGTCAAACTGAATTTTTTTTAAATATTTTTTTTTAATTTTTGAGCCTTTAATACTATGAATACAAAATTTCATAATCATACAAAATTAGATGTTTTTTTCTGCTCTGCATAAGTCTTAAGGTTTATTAAATACTTAGTAGCATTATGAGATAAAAAAAGTATGATGAAAATAAATACAGATTTAAAGTACTGTTTCCAATGGAAGTTTATTAATAAAATAAAACATGCTTCTACTATGCTTATTAAATTAAATTAAATTAAATAGTATCATATGCATTCCTAATTAAGATTATACAAATTAAATTATGTATAAATTAGATTGTTATCCAATTTTTATTAGAAATATTAATTTTCATGATTTTTTAATGTTCCTTAAACATTTTCGTATAGTTTCTTAAGGAGTTATTAAACACATAAAGATTTATGCATAAAATTATATGTATTTATTCAGTTTATGGACAATTTCATTTTGCTTTAATTGACAGATTAATAAATTATTTGGACAAATTAAAAAAAAAATCCAGTGTCCCAATCATATTAAAAGTATTGAAAATATAACATATATGTAACAAAATAAAAATTATATTTTGCGCAGAAATTCGCATGTATCAAACGCAGGAACCTGTTTTGCAATCATAGAAGTAGGGAAACTCATTGGGTAAAAGCAATATTCTCTAGAGATTCAAACACGGAAGACTGGAATATTACACCATTCAGGAATTCAATCTCCTTCGATTGTTTATGCAATGGTGCTTGTGAAGACTTATTGTAAAGGTAAAATAAATACATCATACGAACATATATATGTATGTATATACATTATAATTCGTATGCATATACGTTGTTATAATGCTTATATGTTAACCGTGATTCTTCACTTCCTGTTCACATACAAATCACATGAGAGTCTACGCGATATCAAAATTTAAATATTAGATTATAAATCTGTTTAATTTTTATTATTATTTTTATGTTAAATGAAATAAAGAAGTATTATGCGTTTTTATAAAAATGCCCAAAATGAATGTGTATTTAATATAAAATATAAAAATGAAAACTAAATTTAAAAACGGAATAAAAGGAATATTTTTTTATTCGCAGTTAAAAAGCTATTTTAATATTTTTAACTTAAGAAAGCATTTTCAAAACTGCTTATCCTCAGTACACGAAAATAACTTTCTAAAGTGTGCATATATAAAATAAAAAAATATGAAATTCTTGTCAGCTATAGCTCTTTTGAAAGATTTAGTAAATGCATAAAGCGGTGCTTTCCAATAACATTAAAATACAAAAATAGATGTCTATTACAAAGAACACTGAACAAATATATAAAGATATTTTCACAAGAATAGAAAATACGTACCCAGTATTGTTATTCAATTGTATAACAAAAATGAAAAAACAATATTCGTTATTTTTGGAAAACAAATTATGATCAAAAATGCATAACATTATTAATACAGTAGGCTACTTATGTGTTATATTATGTGTTAACAGAATAGAGCATAAAACGATTAACATGAACAGATCCATAAATAATATGAATTTGTCACGTTACATAAATTTACATTACAAAGCATAATATAGCAAACACAAGTCTTAAAAAAAAAAAAAAATAGAGCTGCTTTTTTTTTTTTTTTTATTAATTATTTTTTAAATATATTTTACATCCCATCCTCTGTGTCTAAATTTATAAGGCAGAGGAACCAAAGGGTTGAATAATTGTGGATTATTATACCTCTAAATCAATAATTTTCATTCGTCTAGGCAATCAATAATTTAAGAAAAAACGTTTCAGTAGACGAAATTTCTACTTACTGAAAAGAAAAACTTTTGTAGTGTATAATCCATACGAATAATACACCAGATGTGATATGACTGCAAGTTCCATATGTAACAGGTGGTTGCATTATCCTTATGGATGATGTAGCCACATCATTCAACATATCACAGGAACAAAAAATGAATTTATCACATGAATATCATTCTACTTATGACAGTAATCAGCCTACCGCAAGTATATGACATGACAATAAACGTCATGATATAATATTTATGCAGTGAAAAAGCGTATTCAGTTTAACAGACGTAAATAGAACAGATAATAAACAGAAATTCTGTATTATGTATTGCCATAGGGGCACATTATTTATAAGCATAATAATGGGTGTAATTGGGCATGATCACATTAATCTCTGGTCTCATACCTAGAATCTCATCATTCAATATTACATGAGTTTGGTTCCCCCAAATATCCATAATATTTTGGTCCATTTATCAGTAGAAGAAGAGGCCACCCAAGCTGCAAGCAATTTTCAATATTATTTGGGGGCATCGCGTCAAGTTTACAATGAGCATCACATTCATCAGATTTTTAATCAAAGATTTCATTAAATTTGATTTCATTAATTAATTTATTTTATTTAAATTTTATTTAAATTATTATTTTTTTATTTATTAATTAATTGATTTATTAAATTTGCAACTTGACATCATATTGATTGCAGTCTAATGCAGCTGGCAAACTCTTAAACAATTGTATTTGAAGCTTTAAGGCAAGCGTTGCACTGACGTTACTCACTAAACACTACCCAGGAAGTGCATGTAGTTTTAAGATAAACTACAATAACAATACCCCCGCAGCGATCTTCGATCATGTTAGACCGGGACCTACATACATCCATGTCACCATCGGGACTCGAACCCGAAAGTTGTTGTACCGTGCACCAGAATACTAACCACTCGGCCATTCAGGCCCTGCAAATCAAAGATAAAACTGAGGAAAAAACTTGCAGTTTTTACGATATTTTCAGATATCATTTAGAATGCCTTTCATATTATTTGAAGAATAGTAGCGGATTTTGTTGATGCCTTCAGTATATTTTTATTGTTGCATCTCGAATTCCACTTGCTCGTGAGATCAATAATTCACCAACGCGAAGAGAAATGGAAAGTCTTTGCTGCCATGGAGGTCTTTTAGGAGTAAGAGTGCTCATTTATGAATCGTATAGAAGAAAATCCAGAAAATGTATATCAGTCAGCCTGAAAACCAATGAGAGAAGTTCTTAAGCGCGTTATTACGATAGTTATGAGTCTACTTGTTGTTGAAGGCAGTGAGAGCAAGGGATGTCGTCAGTCGATGCGAACCGAACCCCTCTTGCAAGGTAAATTCGTACCTTAATACTGGATTACTATTAAGGCTATATTCAGTATTGATCCTAGAATATTGAATGGAAATAAAATGTTAATCATTTTATCTTCGTATTAAATAAACACAATTATACTATCTTTAGTCATTGTTAATGTCGTTATTTTAATATCCAAGTGTAGATTAACGATCATAATAATGATTAATGATAATAATGTTTTAAATGTGTTTACATTTTTTTTTCTCTTCCATCACTAATTGCATTAAAGCAATGCTTTAAAATCTTATATAAAGTAAACAAAATTCTATAACTTTAAAAAAAATTGACCTTAATTTTTAAAAATATTTTTACGTTAATTAACTTTTATACTGCTCTTGTTTTTAATCTCACTAAATTTGTCATTGGGCTGTCTTTACCTTGCACGATGCAATTGAAATTAAAAAAAAAAAATATTTTAAAGAATGCTTTGTATTATAAAAAAATTATAAATGAGTTTATTTCTCATTGAAAATACACAAAATTATTGCTGCTGAGTAACTGCTTTCAGTAAAGATGAGCCTCATTGGCGAGTGAGAAAATGTGCATAAAGTGCCTGCCATTGATGGTAAGGCTGTCTAGAGATATTTTACTGGGTTTCCTTTCGCATGACAGGCAAATGCTGGCTGTTATCACTAAATATCTCCTCAGAAGGCAATGTCCTCCCAAATCATCGGTGGGGTAATCATCATTGCTGTCATATAAAAATTCGAACTATATAAAAGTTGAACACTAGTGTGCATTATTGTTCCACAAATATGTACATATGTGGTAGTTACAATAATCACTAAAATTTTTAAACATGATTTTAGACTTTTACCTACATTTGATTCAATATTTACATTAGCGTTTTTTTTTTCAATTGATATTTGTTGTTCTGGTATAAAATAAAAGATACCACAGACACATTCAAAATCAATCCAATTGTAAATTACTTGACATTTACAAATCCCTTGAAATACACCTTTTTCTTAGTAGATTGTCAGAAAATCCTCAACTTTTCTATTTATCTGTAGATCATACATTTCTAGTTTTCCCTTGGGAACCAAATCCTTTTAGTAAACACGGGCATCAAATTTTTGCCCTCAGAAGTAGAGTGGGAAGCCCCGTTTCTTGCACTAAATGTCCCCCAGGAATAAGATAATAGAACTTCAAATAATATGTTGTTCAAGGAATCAGCGAGGGTGGAAATACTTTGCAAAAAGTGCGTGGATGCAAATCCCCGACTGTCATTTTGATTTTGTTGCAGTCTAGACGATAGTTACACAAGCATAGAGAGAGAAAATTGGTTTCTGTGAAATGCTTACATAGTTATGGTTTGCTGAGATTTCTAAGAGGAGTTTAAAAAATTGAATGTTTGTTGGAATATTGTAAGAAAGGTAAATATTACAACAAAATAATTTATATTGTATTATAACGAATTTGGATTTTGTTGTTGACATACATTTTCATGATAAATACAGCTTATTCCTTTTTTTTACTTACATATTTGTTTACTTTTTACGTCCTCGCTTAGGATACAGCAGTTTGAATATCAACAGCAAAATAGACAGTTGTAGCAAAAATAAAAGGAATAATTTAGAGAAATGGATAAAGTAATGCTTTCAAAATGTCTTTCTATCGGCTCAAAGCCTAAAACATCTATCATAGTTGGATTGACAATACTAGATTCTCCCTCACAATTACTGTAGAATATGTTAAGAAAATATTTCTTATATTCTGTATGCTAGGATGTGTTATGTATATATTAAGAATAGACCTCAAGGCAATGATTAAAGAAAAATTGATTAAATTACATCTCTCTCTCTCTCTCTTTACCTTATTTGCTAGTGCACATGCACATGTTTTATCATTGTAACAAGAATGATGACACAATTTCAATAATTTACACTATGTTTAAGCAATAAATGTTAGTTTTAAAAAATAATATGTACTCTATCTTTTATTTTTTAATAGTAAATATGTTTGAAGTTATGTACCACTTTTACATTTATTCATATTATATAAAATATGTATGTTCTAACTAGCATCTGAAGGGTTCAATTGGGTTATCAAAATACCAAATTAATTTATAGATGAGAAAAATGAATATAATTTTTCGTATTTATTTGTTCTGAATATTTCATTGAATATTTATAAATTTTCCATTGAATATTTTTGCTTCACATGAAATATTTGGTTTATTGAAGACAGGTGAATGAATATATTTTATGCCAACAATAATACATGATCTTTTATAAATAAAGAAGAAAAATGTATTAAATATATAAAAACTATGAATAAAGAGGAGAAAAATAAAAATTTTAAATATACAAATATTATGTTATGAATCAGATTGTATGTTAAAAAATACAAATCGAATGTAAGTCTAGTTCGGTGAAAAATAAACAATCACCATTAATGAAGCAAAAAAATTCATTATTAAAACAGAATGTAAAAAGTATCTTCAAAATATATTGCAACAATATTTAATTATTGTCTTCTTATGAAAACCCATGCAATGGCGGTTTTCTGCTATATACAAAAAATATGAATCATTGATGTCCATTAATGGGACGTTTAAGTAATATAGACAAGCTATTTCTTATTAAAAATTATTTAATTACAATGGTATTTTCAAAGTCAAAACGATTTTTTTAAAGCATTATACTCTTAACAAATTTATTCTCTTATTCTTTATGTGTATATTTTCTTTTTAAAGACCATGCATTTTAAATTCTGCAGAGTGTAACATTAAAAGTATCCTGAGCAATGTGCATAAGAGGTATGACAATGATATTGTGCATTCGCGGAAAAATGAAAATGAAAATGAAATATGAAAATGACATTAGCAATAAATTTAGATGTTTTTTTTAATAATTTAATATAATAGCTATATTATACAATGAAGTTGGCTAAAATTTTCACTTTAATAAAAGAAATAAAATGAAATAATTTTTAGTAGAAGAATTTTCATTTTTTTTAATTACGCATTTTAAAGTGTTTTCCATAACTTAATTGTGCCTTTCTTCATAATAATTCAGCACATATTAAGAAATTATGTTTCAAAGATTGTTAAAATTAACGAACGAAATAAAGAAACGCTGATTACAGTATAAGTTAAAAATATAATAGGGAATTTTAAAAGTTTAAGTATTATGTTTTCTAATCTTTTGAGAAATTTTAAATTACTCGTGTGCTATGAGCTAGAAAAATAATTAGTATGCCATTTCTTTACTTTATTGGGGTTGAATACCAATGTACAACGCAACTCAACTGCAGAAGTTTTCTGCAATATATATAAAAAAACATTTTACCAAAGGTGCTTTTGAAAACTGTGTACCCAACAGAAAATTTAATAGGTAGAAAATTTGAATTTTAATAATAATTTGAAGAGCCTATAAATATAATTGTGTGTGCTCAGAATCACGGAAATTAAAAATATTAATTTGAAAATTTTTCATTAATCTTAGCATCAATAAAAAATATCACTTTATTACGTTCTTTTCAATTTGTATTCCTTATTTTTATTAGAAAACCATGCCAGTTCAAAAAGGAACCGAAATAGTGATACCATTTTTCAAACATTTATGCAATTATATTGACAAAAACCGTTACTTTTTCTTTTCATTTAAATAATGACTAGTTTAGGTATAACTTCCATTTTTTAAAGATTAAATTTACATAAAATTTAAACAAATCAATGTTGAAAGTAATTACTTCAAATGTTTTCTAACAATATTATAAATTTGAAAAAAAGAAAGATACATAATTGATCCAAATGAAATGAACACCACAAAAGTAGAAAACTGCAAAGATGGATGAAGCGAGTAACAATATGTCAAATGAGTTTTGAAAAATGAGAATATTGAATCATTCATTGTTTCTCATTTGGATTTATTAGAAGTTAAAGAACATTCTTGTACCAAATCACTTTTATTCTGCTGAAGTGAAATTAGCTTCTATTCAAAACTTGAAAAAGATGAGACAAAGGAAGAAAAGTTTTCAATAGGCAACAAAAATTGCTATCAATAATTTCTATTCAGTTCAGCTTATTTTTCAATCGTCATAAAATAGCACAAATTGATAAATTATGCTTTTCAAAACTATTCTACTACTGAAAATGTAGTTAAAATAAAAAATAAAAATGCTGGTTATAATTTAAAAATTATGCTGGTTAATATTTTACAAATAAAAACAGTAAGTAGATCAATGGCTCACCACATTCACTGAATCATGTCTCGTGTGGTTCTCTCAGTTTAAAACGTTACCAGCATTTCCAATAAATATACTTTTAAGCCGGTCATTTTGTATTTATTATATGCCATATTAACTGCGTTTATGATTTATATATTTTTTTTCTAAAAGTATTCTTGATTTTGTTTTGTTTATATTTCGACAGAATATATGAGGTATAAGATATTTTTATCTCATTAACTTCATACTCATAGATTAAATGAATTTCCTTGTCCTTTAATTTAATAATAATATCATTTCATCTAAAGACACTTTAAGACTATTATCTAAAGTTGAATCAGAAATTACTACAGTAAATGTTTGTTGTATACAAATTTTCTATCGACCAATGGTTGTTTGCTGAAAAATAGCTAACAATTTTGTGGCTATTTTGTTGTTTCTTTAACAAGGTCTGTAATTAGCAAATTTTTAAAACTTCTCTAAATATATATCCAAAATCAATTCTTGACATTTGAGAAGTAAAATTATCTTGTGTTTTTAGAATGGTCTTTAGTCTATTCTTAAATAACAATTCTGAAGGACATTTGATGAAAGTTTCAAACTGTTTTTCATCGTTTTTCCCTTAGAGGCTTTACTAATTATTTTTAAAAAATGAATTATCTAAAGGGTACATAGTGAAGGATACACCATCTCAGAATGTACAATGTCTACTAGTCAGACAAATTGGTCTTTTTCAGTAATGTATCTTATTTATTAGTTCCAAACGAATTTTAGTTATGTATACAAAAATTATTTTTTAAATAGTTTCTTACTCTTAACAAATATAAAATCTTAACGGCACTCTAAATTCCACTAAAAAGAAAATTTAGTTCAATTTGAAAACATCGAACCAGTTTCGAAAACCCTTCGAAACTGGTTCGATGGTTCAATCAGTTCGACAAGCCAGTTTCGAACTGTTTTTCATAATTTACTTTTAGAAGCTTTAATTCTTTTTAAATAGTTCATTAGCTGTAGGATACACTATCTCAGAATATACAATGCGTATTGGCCAGCTAAATCGTTTTTTTTTTCAATTTACCTTATTTATTAATACCAAACAAATTTCAATTGTATATGCAAAACTTATTTTTTCTAACTAGCTTGTTATTCTTAACAGATATAAAAATTTTAACGGAACTCTAAATCCCGCTAAAAAGATAATTTACTTCAATTTAAAAACCATCACGAAAACTACTTGAAGAGAAAAATATTTTCCTGTAAAAAATAAATTAAATTAAATGGTTAAAAACAGATATGCTATGTTATAATTCTTAACAAATGTAAGATAATAATAACATGACATGCCTTAAAAAAAAAATATAATTACATACTTGAAAAAAAGCAATTATCCTTAAGAGAAGTCGTTATGAATTTGAATAACTATGTACAAATATTACTCATTTTAGTTCCAACTGTTTAAATGGAATGTTCAAATATGTTTCGTAATAAATTAAAAAACTAATTTTAAAATATTCAGGATATTGCATGTTTAAGTTCTGAAATTTTTTTGAAAATTTCGAGCTTTTAGTTATTACCAGTTTCTTTTACGTTTTAAGAGGAAATGTTAAAAAAACTATTTATATATATATTTGCAGTTTAGGAAAAGTTTATATATAAATATATGAAACTGTTTTACTTATTTAATATGTAGGAAAGGAATGCACAGAAAAATTTTCTTCAACTAAGAGCAAAAAGATTACGAATAAATGCTGCATATTTCAAAGTTACCAAGTAACTTTATCTGACCAGTATTCTTGAGATCTGAACATTATCAAACTATTTAATAAATGGAACCAAAAATCCCCTAATATATCATAGTTACGTTTAAGAAACATTTCTCTTAGTAAGTTTAAGAAACATTTCTCTCGTTTTTAGTGCAATTTACTTCTCTAAAGTATTATATATCTATGAAATTGAAGCAAGTAAGGAAGGATTTTTAAAAGCGCTTGAAACTCATTTTTTTTTGGAATAAAACTCTTGAACTACAAAAATGTACTTGAGTTACAAATAATGTGAATGGATATTAATTAGATAATATTAGACATTAGATATTTTATATGATATATAATAGATATTAAAATTATATATTAAAATAATATTAATACAAAAACTTTCAAATGGTAGCAATATATAATACATAAAAAAAATAAATTAATTTTTAAAAAAAAAAAAAAAAAAAACAAGAATTTTACTGCCAAATCAAATGAAACTGGAGTTGATGCAAAAATGAAATGTGATAACATTAAAAAAAAAAACAAAAAATAATATTTTTCTTATCAAATCATTGTTGCTGAAATTGTCTTAAAGTAAGAATTCTGTGTTATATCATTTATTGAAGAGGCTGTTGAACTCCAACTTACCCATAATTACAAAAACCCTTTGGCGTCAAGAGTAAATCAATGAAGATAAAATTAAAAGTTATGAAGCTTAATTAAAATTAAATTAATGAATGTTATCAGAAAATTGCTGGTATTTAATCAAATTAGAAATAAATAGGATATTTTTCTTGATCAAAAAGTTCTTATACAAAAAAAAAAATATTTCTATTTTCTTAGGGTACTATTTTTTAGATTTAATTTTTCTATGTGTAGTGGGGACTCAATATTTTTTAATTTGATTACGGTGATTTAGTTAACTGAAATATCAGCCGTTCCTTTAATATTTTTTCATTAAAATTATGCAATTTGAGTTTTTAAAGTAGATAGTCTTTCAGAAGCAGTAACATTGATATTGCAAATAGAAGCAGATGCTCAGAATGGCATATGGTGTTTTATATTTTCTTTTCAAAAAAATAATAATTAAAATAAATATAACTTAAAATTCCGTTTAGTAGGTAAAAAAATATTCATTACAGGTTCAATAAAAATAAAAGAAAATTTTAAAGCCATTTTTATGCACAAAAATGACCAAAAGTATTACATTTAAACTATTAAACTATTTGTATAAATATAATAAACTATTTGTACTCATTTACAAAACACTATTCCATAAACATGTTTTTCTTCTAGATTGAAGCGAATCAAAGTAATTATGCTAAAATCACCATTGTAAGACATGGTCCTATAGGCAAATCCTGTAAAATTATGTTACCTATGTGAAAGAGGCAGTAAAATTGAAATTGGCATATATTTAATCTAAAATATTAAAGTTAGCTTCAAACGTGTCTAAGGATAATACATCATATCAACTATTTTAAGTAGCTGAAACCTCAAATTGTTTTCGCGATTGTTTTATTTTGACCATATCAAGTCAATAAATTAAATTTTTAATCTTCAGAGCACAAATAAAAACATTTCTTATCACGGAGAAGCTTGAATTCTCAACCTCGGTATTCTTCAAAAGTATTTCTTGAATAATAACAAACTGTAGCACTTCGGATAATTCTTCGATATTTTTGAATAAATATGTGAAATATTTGTGAGATCATGTAAAAAACAAAATTCTTCTTAATAAAATAAGTAATTTATTTATGATTTAATTTTTATAATTTTTATCTTTATACTGATCAATAATTTAAATAGAAATTTTAAAGTTTAGGATAAAGAAAAAAGTCTGTCTTGTTTTTATTTTGCTTTGAAAATATTTTGGCTTCGTTTATTAAGTTTAAAAAAATATTAATTGAAATTGCGACATTAAATACTGCTGATAAAGATTTAATATTTTAAAATATCCATGCTTAGTTAAAAATTAAATATTTAATATATTTATAAATTAAAAAGATTTTCTCTCATGTAATAGACAACTGAATTATTTGTTTATTTATTGTTAAACATATTTCAAAAATAATTTAACTTGGCGAAAAATACATCATTAAAAATATACTAAAAAAAACTGATTTTTAATAAAGCACTTCAGCAAAAATATTTAATAAATTATATTTTAACTTAACTTAAGAAAAAAACATTTTTATTTATATTTTGAAAATATTATTTAAGTAAATTCATCTCAATTACAAAATTCTTCTTGTTGATACATTTTTCGACTTCCTTATGCATTTATTTCATAATAATCAAACAAATGTAAACATGAACATGAATGAAGTTTAAGCAAAGGGAACACATGAAGAAAAGTTAAATAAAGGAACTTAAACAACACTTTAATAAAAAGTGAGCAAACGTGATCTGTATTTCAACGAGTTAAATTAACATGAATGCCACTTCTAGAATAATACCAACGTTCGTAACTGGATTACAATATGACTTAAGTTCGGACTTCCCCAATTTAAATTGGTGAAGAATGTGTTTTGTTTGTTGTTGTTGTTTCTTATCCCACTTGGCTGGCCAAGCCCACGAGCCCATACATACTCATGATTGAAGGCGAAGGAAGCAGCTTCTGTTGTGATGGAGCACCCCCGTAGGTAGAAGTCTGATTTTGGCTCCGTGACGCTCTTACAGTCATAGGAGACCGGGACCTACGGCTTAAAGTGGATTCCGAACCACTACAAACATCCATGGCATCGCCGGGATTCAAACAAGAAACCTGTGGCACCGAGCGCCAGAGCGCCAGACACTCGGCCATTCAGGTCCAAAATTTGTGAATGCCAACGGCACGCGGTGTTCCCAGGTGGTCACCCACCCAAGTACTGTCCGCGCCCAATGATGCTTGACTTCGGTGATCTAACGAGAACCGGTATATTCAGCATACCACTACATGACCACTACATGGCCGTCCCAACATGACCGTTGGCTTAGAATGTGCTTTAAATGTATATATACACTAAAAAACTTTTTTTTTAATAAAGAACATAAAGAAAAAAATATTTAACAGATTTTGAAAATATTACTTAAGGAAATTCATCTCAACTATAAAATGTTTTTGTTGATACTTTTTCTGACTCTCTTAAGCATTCATTTCATGAAAGTTAAACAAAGGAAACACATGAACACATAAAAGAAAATTAAACAAAGCAAACAAATGAAGGACATTTAAATAAAGGAACTTTACAAACACATGAATAAAAAGTGAGCAAACGTGATCTTTATTTTCAACAATTTAAGTTAATGTTAATCCCACTCTTGGAATAATAGCAACGTACGTAGTTCACGTTTGTAGCTCGGGTTGCAGTAGAACTCAAGTTCAGAACTTCCCCGCCCGAATTTTCAGGGTTTTCTCTCATATAGAACGCAAACTCTTGTAGTTACTATTCTAAGTCTGCCTTTAAGACGATACACTGTGTTTATTTTAATTTTATTACTTAATATACTATCAGAGACCCTCTATTTCCCCACAAAATATAACGTAACAGCAGTATATATATTCCGATAAAAGACTTGAAACCATTTTTAAAAATAAATTATTATCGGATACTTGACTTTGAAGTTAAAAACACTTAGCAATTGTTAATGACACCTACCGTTAAAATTCTTTTAACAAACTAATTTCTCTCCAAACTTGTAATGGTTTAAATGGAGTTTCCGGAACTGAATGCATTTACCACTATCTTAATTAAAAAATTGAATTAGAATTTTAACTTATGTTAATTATTTAGGTTTTCCTAAAAGAAAATCTATTCGGCCATAAATTGAAATAGTTAAGGCACTTAAGAATTTTGTGTTTTATTTATTTCATCCAAACTTATCAATAGCTTATTACTAGTGATGAAGAAAGAACTATTTGTTTCTTTGATTCTACCTTAAGAAGTTAATTGCAAAATATTTTTTTTCTTTAAGTTTATCAGAAATAAAAAACTGCATTCATCCACAAGGAGTACAGTTAATTTAGAATCAATTAATATTTAAATGTCATTATTTATTTACGAACATAAACATACACTGAAGTGACAAAAGTCATGGGATACCTCTTAATATCGTGTCGGCCCTCCTTTCGCCCGGCGAAGCGCAGCAACTCGACGTGGCATGGACTCAATAAGTCGTTGGAAGTCTTCTGCAGGAATATTGAGCCATGCTGTCTCGATAGACGTCCATAATTGTGAAAGCGTTGATGGTGCAGGATTTTGGCCACAAACAGACCTCTCGATGATGTCCCATAAATGCTCGATGGGATTCATGTCGGGCGATCTAGGTGGCCAGATCATTCGTTGGAATTGTCCAGAATGTTCTTGAAACAAATCGCGAACAGTAGTGTCCCGGTGACATGGCGCATTGTCATCCATAAAAATCCCATCGTTGTTTGGGTACATGAACTCCATGAATGGCTGCAAGTGATCTCCAAGTAGCTGAACATAAGCATTTCCAGTCAATGTTCGATCCAGTCGCACCAGAGGACCAAGTCCATGCCATGAAAAAATAGCCCACACCATTACGGAGCCACCACCAGCTTGAACAGTGCTTTGCTGACAGTTTGGGTCCATGGCTTCGTGGGGTCTGCGCCACACTCGAACCCTACCATCAGCTCTTACCAACTGAAATCGAGACTCATCCGATCAGGCCACGGTTTTCCATTCATCTAGGGACCAACCGATATGCTCACGTGCCCACGAGAGTCGCTGCAAGCGATGTCGTTCTGTCAGTAAAGGCACTCGAGTCGGTCTTCTGCTGGTATAGCCCAAGAAAGCCAAATTTCACCGCACAGTTCTAACAGACAAGTCCCTTGTACGTCCCACATTGATTTCTGCGGTTATTTGACGCAGTGTTGCTTGTCTGTTAGAATTTACGACTCTTTGCAGACGTCGCCGGTCTCGGTCGTTAAGTGCAGCCGGTCGACCACTGCGCTGTCCATGGTGGGATGTTATGCCTGAAATTTCATACTCTCGGCACACTCTTGACACAGTGGATCTGGGAATGTTGAATTCCCTAACGATTTCCGAAATGGCATGACCCATGCGTCTAGCTCCAACTAACATTCCGCGTTCAAAGTCTGTTAATTCCTGTCGCGCGGTCATCATCACGTCAAAACCTCTTCACATGAATAACTTGAACAGAAATGAAAGCTCTGCGAAAGCATTGCGCATTTATACCTGTTCTACGCGATGCTACTGCCATCTGAAAATTTGCATATTGCTATCCCATGACTTTTGTCACTTCAGTGTATAAGGTAGAAAGGATTAAAAGTTAATTCAATAAGGAATGATGTATCTTAAAAAGAGTAAAAGCACATAATGCGGTGATCAATTAATTGTAATTGTTCAAAAGAAACCCTTTTGCACTATTTCTCAAAGGAATAGTGAGTAATTAAATTCACAACTATTTCTGAAATCAAACGCATGAAAAAGATCATTCACATTTCGATTATGAATTAAATTTAAAAATAATATATAAGGTGATTAATAAAGGTAATTCTTATATGAAACTTTTTGAAGTGCTTTGTAAATTGTACAATTTGTATCCAATTGAACGAAACTGATAACTGGTATACTTTGAATTTAGAAAAAAAAAATGATCCCCATATACTAATTTACAAAATCACATTTAGCCAATTTTATTCCGTTACAAAATAAGAAAAAAATTGTTATTTATATTTATATTTAATTACTTATTACTAATAAGAATAAAAAAATAATTAATTAAATAAATTAATCAATTTGAAATTTAAAAAATAAACCCAATATTTAACTTGTTTTATAACGCTTTAACAAAATACATTATATGGTTTGATAGGAAGGCAAAAATAAATATTAATTGAGCATTATACTCGTATAAGTGTGTGAAAATATCATTACATTTAGATTAATTATACGAAGGGATATGCATAATATTTGCTTTTTAATTCAAAAATTAATTTTAAATTAAATGTTGGTATGGCTTTAAAGATACGTTTCTTATCTAATATATATCAATACTAAAATGTTAAATGTTCAGTAAATTCAGCAATTGACAGTTAACACCACGTAGGTCTTGTTATCCTGCACCCATATTGTGCCACCAAACTTCGAAACAAGTTCTCAGAAATGAAGCCGTGGCGTCCCCAGACATCATTTAGGCGGGTGAGAGGTTCCACAATCATCTGCTTCAAGTAGAGCTAACACAAGAACTTTCCGATCTAAATATTTATGATACTAATCCTAATCTTAGAAACACTTGTCTAAAGACACTCCCTTGAACTGAAATTCTATATTCAAAATTCTATTCGCTTGAAACGTAAGATATCCATTTTTTTGGATAAAATATTGGATTTTAAAATACATAATAATTTAATCATCAGGTTTTTTTAAAAATATTGCAAGAATATAAATATGAAAGGGAATATTTTTGCTTGAATAAGAATTTTTTTTTCAAATCAGGAAGATATATATATATATATATTTATATATATTAGATAATGATGAAAATAATAGTTCAGCTAAATTGTATATTCTATAAACAGCATAAGATGTCTGTAAATTATATAATACAGAATATTTTATAATATTTACATAGAAAATTGTCTAAATAAACTTCCATATACTAAAACCAAACAGAGTAATGGACTGACGAATTTGAAATAAGGACAAAGTTGAAATATCACTTTCTTCTCTTTAAAATGTTTTTAGTATGTCAAAGATAGGGAGGTAAGTCGTATTTTCAAAACTACATTTTGTAATTTGTCTTGCCTTAACATTTGATAAAGCAAAATTTGTGAAAATAACATATTAATAATTGAAGAACTTAATAATAATTTATAATTACTTAGTAATTAAAAGAAATAATTTACAAAATCTGCATTTAGTGCAGTGGTTTCAAAAGTGGACGATACCGTGATGTAGAGTGTTGGAATGATCAAGAGGTACGATAATAACTTCGGCTGCAAATGGTGAGCTTCTTATTATAAAAAAGGGACGTTATAATAATAAAAATTGATTCGTAAATTGTAACTATATGTAACATTTGTTTTCATATAAACACACAAGAGGCAACGTATAACCATTTGGCATTCAACTCCGCCTACAAGTCTTAACACGCTAGCACTGTTAATCGTGAGTGTCATTTACTGCCAATGAACCCAGCGTAAATCAATAAGACTTACTATCAACAATTCTAGCTGCAAAGACTAACACTTAGAGTTTATCTTGAATTATTAATTGCATGTCCTTTTTATATTTAGCGGATCGTGGATTTAGTGTTGTTACAAATATAACAGAAAAAATAAGTTTAAATAGCGAATTATGTTCATTTAGGAATACTTTTAGCAAAATAATACTGGGGATTAATTCATTAATGGAAGAACACTAGGTTTATCCTTCTCATTAGGCATTTAATTATATTTGTAAATTTTATTTCCGTATTATCTTTCGCTATCTTAATTTTCTACCAATAATTTACTTTGGTTAATTTTAATAAATAATTTTATAATTTTTAGATTCAAACTTTCTTATTTACAATTGTATTTAATGTATTTTAATAAGTAGACTGATATATATATATATAATTAAAAGATCACATAAACTTTGCCAAACCTAAATATTACTGGGGATGCAAATATATGAGTAAATTTTACTTTTTAAAAATGAGGAGAAGAGTAAATCAATTTTGGAACCACAGATTTATTACAATGATTGGAAGTATTAATAAAGTATATTTTTTTTGAAATAATGTTTAAGTTTGAATATAATCTAAAACATAAAATAGAGCAAAAATACTTTTGTATTTCCATAAATCCAATGAGGAAACACAACTCAATATTTATTATAAATTGTATACAAATTAAATGCAGAATTTTAGATATTTTACGAAATGTACAATGACAATAACATGTATCCATTATATTTTTCTTATAATTTGAATATTTCTATAATCCATTCATTTATTTTTAATGCAACATCTCACTTATTTAAAAAAAATGAATTTATTTTGATTTTAATTTTCTACTTTTAATTTATTAACAAAATTTCGAATTATAAGTTTTTTAGTGAAAATATTGATGTTTAATTTAATTTCACTTGAAATGATCAGAGAAAGCTGATCTTTGAAAGCTGTCTTTCTATGCAAAATTAATTTGGTTTGAAGATGTTAAAAGTATTTTTTATTTCATTTTAAAATCGTCCTTTTTATGCTAATTTCAATATGCTTGCTCCTGAAAATATTTATATAGTGTTTTTTTTTTAAGTTATGTATGTATGTATATATTTAATGTTTCATAAGTAATTATTTATTTATGGGAATTTCAATTTTAGATCTTGCATATTTCTTACATTAAATACGGTTTTTAAACCAGTTTTGTTTTTCTTCCATGGATGCACATTGGCAGAAATAATTCAAAAAATAATCCTTATTTTTATTACGAAACTGTGACATAAAAATAAAAACTTATGCAGTCGACCAAAAATTTTTATTTTTTTATGAGCAAATACGAATATGAGATCCGTAAAGAAAAGGGTGAAGTTTCATTCGTAGCATATAAAGATTGTCATTCTTCCTCAAGAATCTCATACTTTTATTGAGCGTAACATGTTTATGGTGATTGTTTTTGTTTACAATAAAGAATTGTCAAAACATTACGTTTTTGAGCTGACACAAATTGTACATTGAATAATGTGCTGCATAGCAACGCAACGCAGCGCAGCGGAATTATTTTAGATTATTTATATGAGTGAACTTAAATATTTAAAGGTTTTTGCGAAGTGCGCTGTGAAATTGGATCGGTATTTTATTAAAACTGAATTCCTAGATTATGAAAACTGCGTTTGGATTTCGGAGAAATATGTTCCGTCTTTTGAAGGTTAAACCATTAGAAATTTAACCCTAAAATCAACGTAAATTAAATTTTATATTATTATAATAGAATATTTTTTTTTTTAAAGTACTGATTATTTTTAGTTTCTTTATGCTTTTTGTTTTAAAATATAATGCAGACAGTTATATTTTAAATTTATAGAAATATTTTCTAAATAAAGATTTAGATTGTAAGTAAGCATCAAACCTTTATACAAAATTATTAGGTTAGATTTCGGTTATGTATTTTGATTGGAATGTACATTTAAAGGATAAATAAGGCGCAAATAAAAATAAGTTTCTTATTAAAAAATTAATTTATAACGTATTTGTCTAATTCCTTAGAAAGATATAGATATTTAATACTTAATAAGGTTATAAATTTTACTGAAGTATCAATGTAATTTATGTTTAATACTATTTTAATTTTAAAAAAAATTCTGAAGTTTCTAATATTTTGTATGATATAATGATTGTTATATAAAATGTGCACGATTCCATATGCATATATTTTTTGAAAATAATTTTTAATGAAATTTTAGCTTTTGATAAACATTATTCATATATATTTAAAATTAGTAAAATTTTCCTTTATTATTTATTTAAATTATAAAGATAATAATATAATATTGGTTTAGAAGATTGGTAGTAGAAAAAAGGATTGGTAAACATGTAGTAATTATGCTATATTTTTTTTAAATTTTCTGCTTATAACGTATTCACATCATTATATTCTTATTCTAAAAATGTAAATTGTTTTTATATCTTAATTTTCTATTCTGTTATACATTCATGTATCTCACACTTTGACCTGATCATTGATTGGGGCAATTCAGTCATTAGTTTAGAAAATATTTTCCGTGAAGGAAATTGAAAGACATGTTAGTGTTCTTCCCAGAAGTCCTTCGAACAACTTCAATTCCCAAACAGCTGAAGACTTTACATGGAACAACACAATTACTTTTAATGTTTGACAAATAATTAAGAAAGTTCTCAATAGCAGAGTTTTGAATAGCTGATAATTTTTTTAAGCTATCATTCTAGAAAATATTCTAATTCAAAATACATATAGAAATTAGTGAAAGTTAAGACTAAATTTGTTTATAAAAGAAAGTTCTCCTATAATCAGCGCATATAGGGTTGTCCAACCTTATATTAAAATTCTAAGGCCGTAAAGCACTAATTTTGTCTAATAAATATAAATGTTGTGATTGAGGAAATAAGAACGTGCATGTGATAAAGACAAAAGAATTAACGGAAAGTTAAATAATAATAAACAAAATTTCGACGTTTGTTAGATAATTATTTCTGAAATATATTTCTGCGTTTCCTTTTTTTATAAATTTACTTGAATTGCCTATTTTAAATTTATTTCCTCCTAGTATGCTGACACGTATATTGTTTAAAAATTGATTAACAATCTAATTTTCTTTCTAAAAAGACAATAGAATCTTCAGGGAAATGTTAATAAATAACAAATGCATGTTGTCACAATCAAATGTCTTTGCAATAAATTGCTTTCAACCATTTAAATAGTTAAGTATTGATAAATTACCTAATTAAGATTCCGAAATTTGAAGTAAAAATTTTTTAAATGAATGCTATGCATTGTTTTAAAGTTGTTGGCTTTTTATAAATTGAAAAGCATTATTCAGCTGAGTATTTACAGCGATTATTGCAACTAACGTTTTTAAAAATGGCTATCATTAAAATGTTATACATTATTAAAGGTTCACAATATTTTTCAACCTAAAAAAATGACGAAAATAATAGAGTGTATATTCCTAAGTTCAATTTTACTACTATTGAACCAGGAATCATAACTTGAAACTGGATAAACCGGGAATAATATAAAGACGTACCCTACATATTAGTTTCTCGGAATTTAGGAAAACGCATCAAAATAAAAGAATTTTCTGCCCTCTAGGAATTTTTAGGTATTGTCAACAAATCTATGTGGAGTAATTCATGTCATATAAAATAAAGCTGAGAATCCTGTCTTTATATAGATTCCTATCTACTTTCTGAACCAATTTTCAAAAGACACGCGCAGTTTATTTGACATAAGCTATTTGAAATTACAAGCGAAAAAAATCACTTCAAAATTCGCTTTAATTTTTTTCATTAATTTTTAGAATCATAAATATTGTTGAGTACCAAATGAAATATCATATGGTATGCAAATTATGTTTCTAATTCTACGAATCGCAAACTTAATAAAATGTTTGCATTCCAACATACATTGGATATATACATATATATGTGTATCCAATAGTATTTACCTGTAACTGTTACCTTACCAGTCGTTGTTAGCATGTTACGAATTTGAACGTATTGTATTGTATATATATATATATATATATATATAATCCAAAATACTAACAGCTAACACCTTGATTTAGCGACATTTGAACATTTTAAACAATTCAATAAATTTAATTGTATTATATTAATATTAATATTCCAACATCAATTATAGTTATTTCCCCTTTATTATAAATAATTAAATATATGTTCATAAAATTCCAAGTTTTCATAGTTTTCAGAAATGCAAATCTAATTTTGAAGATATATATATTTATTACGACCATTGCTATATATTCTTGATTTGGTTTCAGCAAGTAAGAAAACCTTATCATTTTTTATGTAGCATTGGGGTCTAGATTTATTTATTATCAATATATAAATTTTACACCAGGCACATTATTATTCCACAAATATGTACATATGTGATAGTCACAGCTATTACTTAAATTTTTAAACACGATTTCAGACTTTTTCCTACCTTTGATTCAATATTTACAGCAGCGTTTTTTTTAATTATATATTTGTTGTTTCGGTATAAAATATTAGATATTTTATATCAGAGACACATTCAAAATCAATTCACTTGTAAGTTACTTGACATTTACGAATCTCTTGAAATACACGTTTTTTTAGTAGATTCTCAGAAAATCCTGAACTTTTCTATTTATCTGTAGATCGTGTACATTTCTAGTTTTCCCTTCGGAACCAAATCCTTTTAGTAAACAAGGGCATCAAATTTTCGCCCTCGGAAGTAGAATGGGAAGCCCCGTTTATCGCACTAAATGTCCCCAGGGAGTAAGAAAATAGAACTCCAAATAATGTATAGTTCAAGGCATCAGCGAGGGTGGAAGTACTTTGCAAAAAGTGCGTGCATGCAAATCCCCGACTGTCGTTCTGATTTTGTTGCAGTCTAGACGATAGTTATACAAGCATAAGGAGAGAAAATTGGTTTCTGAGAAATACTTACATAGTTATATGGTTTGCCGAGATTTCTAAAAGGAATTTTAAAAAATTTGAATATTTGATAGGATATTGTGAGAAAGACAAATATTATAACAAAATATTTTATTGTATTGTAACTAATTTGGATTTTGTTGTTCGCATACATTTGAATGAGTATTACAACTTATTACTTTTTCTAGTTGCAGATTTTTTACATTTAACCAATGATGCTATTTTGTTTTCAGGTTCGCGGTTGTAATACAACAGCTTGAATATCAACATCAATTCTTATCGTTATCTTATTTCAACTTCTTATCGTTTCAAAACCTAAAAAATCTATCAGATAGTTAGATTGAAAATGCTAGAATCTCGGCCAAAATTATTGTAGAATATGTTAAGAATATATTTGAAGCAATTATTAAACAACCAGTCTCTTCACCCTGATTGCTAACACACATGCGCACGTTTTGCCATTGTAACACTAATGGTGACACAGTTCCAATAATTACCAATATGTTTAAGCAACAAATAATAAATTAAAAAATAAGATGTACTTTACTTTTAGTTTGGTAATAGTAAATATATTTGAAGACTTTTTAACATTTTGACATTTTTTTTTATATTGTATAAAAGATGTATATTCCAATAAGGGTTAGAAGGGTTAAATGGGTTATCAAAATACCCCAATATAAATTATTTAACAGATGAAAATGGGAATGTAATTTTTCATATTTATTCATTATATAGTATTCATTGTATTGATTATTTCATTGAAACATTTTCATGTTTTCCTATATAATTTTATTATTTATTGTTTCACATGAAATATTTGGCTTATTGAAGACAGGTGAATGAATGTACTGTATGCCATCTAAAATAAATGCTTTGTTATAATAAAGGAAGAAAAATGTGTTAAATATGAAAAAAACTGTGAATAAAGAAGAGTAAAATAAAGATAATAAATATACAACTATTAGGTTTCGAATCGGATTATATGTTGGAAAATAGAAATCGAATAAAAATCTAGTGCAATTAAAAATAAACGGCAGCTAACTGTAACAAATAATTCCTCAGTAAATAGAAAGCAAAAAAAGTATTTTGGAAAGGGAAAGTAATATTTATGTAGTGTCTTTAAATGAAATACCGTCAAATGATGTTTGTGTGCTGTATATATTACAGACATTATCAGTTAGTGATGTGTATTAACAGAAAGTTTAAGTAATATACACAATCTAGGTTATTACTTATTAAAGATTATTTAATTATAATTGTAATTTTGAGGATCAAAACTAAATATTTTTAAATACGTATACTCTTCACACAACTAATATCATGTTTTTGATCTGTATATTTTCTTTTTAAATACCATAACTCTTAAATTCTGCAGAGTGTAACTTCAAAAATATAGGAACAATTTGAATAAGAAATATAAAATGGCCTTGTGGCTTAGAGATATGAAAAGGACATTGTGCACAAGAGGTATGAAAATGAACATAAACAATAAATTTAGATTTTTTTTTTTAATATTTCACTGTAATACTAGTATTATATAATGAATTTAGCAAAATTTTCTTCCTTATTTTTTTTTTCATTTTAATTTTTTTTTAAACTACACATTGAATTACACATGATTAACTATTTGGCATAACTTAATTGTGACCATTTTCATAATGTTTCAGCACATATTGAGAAATTGAATTTTTACGCCGTTTAAAATTAAAGAACTAAAAAAATAAAAGTTCTTTACAATATAATACTTCTTATTATTAAATAAGCTATCAATAAATGCAAAACGGAGAATTAGAGGTTAGTTAAAAAATAAAAGAAAATTTAAAATTGTTTAAATATTATGTTTTTAATTTTTTTAATATTTTGATATATTTTAACTTAATTTTGTGTTATGATCTAGAAAAATAATTAGTATGCCATTTTCTTACTTCATTGATACTAAATACGAATGGACAATACAATTCAACTGCAGGTGCAGCTAAGTGATTCTGCACATGTATAAGAAACATTTTATCAAAAGTTGCTTTTAACAAATATATGCCCAACGGAAATAAAATAGGTAGAAAATTTGAATTTCAATAATAATTTAACACCTTACGAAGATAATTGTGTTTCCTCATAAAAATGTCTAATTAGTGAATTTGTAAGAATCATTGAAATTAAAAATATTAATTTGAAAATTTTTCATAAATCTTAGCATCAACAATTAATACCACTTTATAGTAATCTTTTCATTTTTATTCATTATTATAAACAACCAAATCATGTTAGTTTAAAATAGGGAATGAAATATTGAAACAATCGTACCATTTTTCTAACATTTATGCAATTATATTGAATAAAAGCGTTACTTTTCTTTTCATTTAAATAAGGACTGGTTTAGATATAACTTCCGTTTTTTTAAAGGTTAAATTTACATAGAATTTAAATAAATAACTTTTGAAGTAATTACTTTCAACATTGATCTAACAATATTATAAGTTTGAGAAAAGAAAGACGTATAATTGATCCAAATGAAATGAACACCACAAAAGTAGAAAACTGCAAAAGATTGATGAAGCGAGTAACAATATGCCAAGTGAGCTTTGAAAAATGGAAATATTAAATCATTCATTGTCTCTCATTTGCATTTCTTACAAGAGAGGGAACATTCTTGTAGCAAATCATTTTTTATTCTGCTGAAGTGAAATTAGCTTCTATTCAAAACTTGAAAAGATGATACAAAGGAAGAAAAGTTTTCAATAGCCAACAAAAATTGCTATTAATAATTTCTATTCAGTTCAACTTATTTTTCAATCGTCTTAAAAAAGTAAAATTGATAAATTGCGCTTTGTAAAACTATTTAGTCAATCAATTAACAATCAAAATAAATAAATAAAATAATAATAATAATAAAACCAACAGGATGTCGGTTAACACTTCTTGTAGAAATGGCAGAGATTTATTCTTTGAAATAAATATTTAAAATGCTTCTATTTCAAGGGAATAAAATAAAAATAAAAAAATAATAAATATGAAAATTAAAATTTCATATGTTTAATTGTAATAATGAATTATAATTAAAAACTTTCTTTTCAAATTTTTATTTCCCTTCTGGTTAATGGAGTAATTTTATTATTAATGGATCTAAAGTTATTCGGCTAAAAGTAACCAAAATTACTAATTTATTTTGATGTGGTTCTTTGAGAAAATTTTTAATTTCATTTTCATTAAAGGTCTTTTTAAAATTCATTTCATGTTGACAATTTGTTCATCATTAATAATTATACAGAAAATCAGCCTTCCTTTTACGAAATGTTCATTTTTCGAAATGTTCATTCATTCAAAATTTCATTTTCATTAAAGGTCTTTTTAAAATTAATTTCATGTTGACAATTTGTTCATCATTAATAATTATACAGAAAATCAGCCTTCCTTTTACGAAATGTTCAATAACATTTCAGATTTTAATTAAATCGACCTTTGCAGAGACACGTTACAACAAACAAAATTTTAATAAAACCCAATCAGTAAGACAAAATGACTTTATCTACGGAGAAAGAGAGGTTAAGTATTGGGCCTCATTCTTCATATCCAATGTGTAGGAAAGGTATTATTCAAAATATTTAAGTTATAAAAATTTAGAGGAACGCTGCTGTGTGTTGAAATATGAAGTCTGAAGTTGATCTAAGTAAAAAGAAAATCCATCAACATGCCATTGACATGCCATTGTAAACATAATATTTCACTGAAAACTCTTTAGAATGATTCTGTATTTGAATATGTGTTACGGATGTTCAAAAAGAATCATTGGCTTCTTTTATACCGCCTTAATTTTGAATAAATTTGTTGGAATTTTCATTATCTTAAATCCAGCAAATATGCTGATTAATATTTTTGCAAATGTTGAGAGTAGGTAGATCTATGGAGCAGCACTTTCACTGATAATCATGTGTAGTTATCTCAACATAAACCATTACCAGCATTTCAAATAAATATACTTTTAGGTAGGACATTTTGCATATATTTTAGGTAATATTCATTGAAAATTATGCTTTATATATAAAATGATTTTTTTAAAAGTATTCTTGATTATGTTTTGTTTACATTTCAACAGAATATATATTTATCTACCATCCATGACCACATATAATTAATTTGCCTGTTTTTAATTGGAATAATAATGTCGTTTTCTTCTAAAGACTCATTCAATTACTCACTATTCCTGAAGTCGAATCAGAAAGTACAATCAAAATTTTGGTCTGTATGTAAATTTTCTATAGAAAAATTAAAATAGCTTTGTAAAAACAATTTTTAAAACTTCTCTAAATATATTTCTAAAATTAGTTTTTTGTTTATTTGAGAAGTAAATGTATCTTAAATACATCTTGGGTTTTCAAAATTGTCTTTAATCTATTCTTCAAGAGCGATTCTGAAAGACATTTAAAAAAAGTTTCGAATTTTTTTTCATCGTTTGCCCTTAGTTTATTTACTAATTCTTTTTAAATAGTATATAATCTGTAGAGTACACTATCTCAAAATGTGCAATGTCAACTACTCAGAAAATTGGTCTTTTTCAGTAATATAAATTATTTCTGAATTCAAAAGGAATTTTAACTGTATATGCACAAATTACTTTTTTTCAAAATAACTTCTTATTCCTAACAAATATAAAATCTCAATGGTACTTTAAATTCCGCTGAAAAGAGAATGTACTTCAATTTGAAAACTATCATGAAAAACATTTAAAGAGAAAAATATTGTCCTGTAAAAAAATAAATGAAATTAAATGGTTAAAAACAGAAAAGAAATATTATAATTTTTAATAATTGGAAGAAAAAATATAAGAGAAACTGCGTTTTAAAAAAACCTAATTACATACGTGAAAAAAAAGCAATTATCCTTAAGAGCAGTCGTTATGAATTTGTATAACTGTGTACAAATATTACTCATTTTAGTTTAAACTGTTTAAATGGAATGTTCAAATATGTTTCGAAGTAAACTAAAAAAACTAATTTGAAATATTCAGGATATTGCATGTTTAAGTTCTGAAACTTTTCGAAAATTCGAGCTTTTAGTTATTACTAGTTTCTCTTACGTTTTAAAAGGAAATGCTGAAAAACTAATTATATATATATTTGCAGCTTAGGGAAGTAGTGTTTACTCATAAATATAGCCAGAAACTGCTTTACTTATTTAATATGTATTAAAGGAATGCACAAAATTATTTTCTTCAATTAAGAGCAAAAATATTACGAATAACTGCTGTATATTTCAATGTTGCCATGTAACTTTATTTACACATACTTGAGATCTACACATTTTCAAAATATTTAATAAAACCAAAAATCACCTAATATATCATAGTTGAGCTTAAAACACATTTCTGTTAGTCGTGTTTAATGCAATTTACTTCTCTAAAATATTGTATATCTATGAAATTGGAGCAAATCAGGAAGAATTTTTAAACATATGGACTGAAACACTTACGTGAACTACAAAATTGTATTTGACTTACAAGATATTACATTAAATAGATATTAATTAGATAATATTAGATGATAAATATATTAGATAGTTAATATTATGTATAATAGATATTAAAAAAATTAATACAAAAAACTTCAAATGGTTGCAATATATGATACATAAAGAAGCCAAAATCAACAAAAACAAAATTGTTTTATGACCAGATCAAATAAAATTGGAATTGATGTAAATGAAATATGATAACATTAAAAAACAAACAATAAATAAATAATAAATAATATTAATAAAAACAAACAATTAAAATAAGCAATAAATTAAATTTTTTTTTATCAAATCAGTGTTGCTGAAATTGTCTTTAAAGTAAGAATTCTGTGTTAATCATTTATTGAAGAGGCTGATGGACTCCAACTTACCCATAATTACAAAAGCCCTTTGGCGAAAAGAATAAATCATTGAAGATAAAATTTAAAGTTTAATTAAAAATTAAATTAATGAATGTTATCAGAAAATTGCTGGTATTTTATCTATTTAAAAATAAATAGGATATTTTCTAGAAAAAAAAAGGTCTTAGACAAAGAAATGATATTCAATTTTCACGGGAATTTTATTTAAATTTTAGATTTAATTTTCCTATGTGTAGTGGGAACTCATTATTTGTTAATTTCATTACGGTAATTTAGTTAACTGAAATATCAACCGTTCCGTTATTATATTTTCATTACAACTATTTAATTTGAAAATTTTTTTTTAAAGTTTTTAAAATAGATATTGAATAGTTTTCAGCAGCAGTAACACTGTTCTTGCAAAGAGAAACAGATGGTCAGAAAAGCTTTTATATATTTTGTTTTCAAAATAAAAAAATAATAATGATTTAAAAGTTCCATTTAGTAGAAAAGATTATTCATTACAGGATAAATAACATTAAAAGAAAATTTTGAAGCTATTTTTATGAGCAAAAAGGACAAAAACATTATATTTCAAACTATTATAACATTAATTTAAACTATTTGTATAAATATATTAAATATATTAACAAATATAAATATTTGTATTCATTTTCATTTAGAACACACTCTTCCGAAAACATGTCTTTCTTCTAGATTGAAGTGAATCAAAATAATAATGATAAACTCAGCATGGTAAATCAACATTTCCCATAGGCGACTCCTCTAGAATTAACTATGTGGAGGAGGCAATAAAAAGGAAATTGACATACATTTATCTGAAATATTAAAGTGAACTTCCAGCGTGTCTAAGAATAATATCTCCTACTTTAAGTAGCTGAAAACTCAAATTGTTTTCACGATTATTTGATTTTGACCATATCACATCAATCCATATAATTTTCTAATCTTCAGAGGCATTTCTTATCACGGAGAAGCTTGAATTCTCTACCTCAGCATTCTTCACAAGCATTTCTGGAATGATAACAAACTGTAGCATTGGGAGCAATCCTTGGATAGTTTAGAAAAAATACGTGACATAATTGTGTTATCATGTAAAAAAACGACACTTCTTCATAATAAAATAGGCAAATTATTTATGTTTTAATTGGTAGTATTTATTATTTTTACAATGACCAATAATTTAAACATCGATTTTTAAGCTCAGGATAAAGAAAGAAATCTGTCCAATTTTTATTTTCCTTTGAAAATTATTTTGGCTTCATTTATTAAGTTTAAAAACTCTATTACATTGAAATTACGATGTGAAATCCTGCTGATAAAAATGTAATATTTTAAAATATCTATGCATAGTTAAAAACTTAAATATTTACTATAATTATAAATTAAAACAGTTTTCTCTCAAATAAAGAATAATTGACTTATTGGTTTGTTTATTGTTAAACATATTTCAAAAATAATTTAACTTGTTGAATAATGCATTATAAAAGTATATATATAGATTCTTAAAAAACTGAAGAGCATAAGCAAAAATTATTTAAATAATTTTAGAACATATTTTATTAAAGAAATTTTATTTATAAAATGCTTTTGTTGATGCTTTTTACGACTTCCTTATGCATTTATTTCATGGAAATTAAGCAAAGAAACACATGAATACGAGTAGGAAAGTTAAACAGAGGTACTTTAACAACACATAAATAAAAAGGGAGCAAATGTAATATGAACTTGAACAATTTAAGTTAATGTGAATCCCAATCCTGGAATAATACCACCGTTCGTATCTGGGTTGCAATAAAATTTAAGTTCAGAAAATTGAAAGTTTCAAGTTTAAGTTAATGTTTTCAGAGTTTTCAGTCATACGATACTCGAATTCGAGTGGCTAATATTCAAAGTCGTCCCTTAAGGAAATATCCTCTGTTTATTAAACATTGGTTGCTTAATATACTATCCGATATCCTCTATTTTCCCACAAAATCAGCAGTTACTCGACGACAGCATATACATTCTGATAAAAGAATATGAATCCCTTTTTTTTAAAACATTCTATTATTGGATACTATGCTTTAAAATTAAAAACACTTAGCGATTGTTAATGACATCTACAATTATAATTTTTAAAGAACTAATTCCTCTCCAAACTTGTAGTAATTCAATGGAGTTTCCGGAATTGTAGGCATTTACCACTTTCTTAATTAAATTAGAAATATAATTCAAATTTTTTTAAGTTAATTATACAGCTTTTCTTTAAAAATAAAATCTATTCTGCCTTAAATTGAAATAGTTAAAGCACTCAAGAACTTGAACTCAAGTATTTTTTTTTTTTTTTTTTTTTAATTTCATTCAAACTTACCAAGAGCTTATTACTACCGATGGGGAAGAACTATTTGTTTCTTTGATTCTACCTTAAGTAGTTAATTGCAATTTTTTTTTTAAATTAATCAGTAATAATAACAAAAATGCATGCATCCGAATAAAGTAGGGTTAATTTAGAATCAATTAGTATTCAAGTGTCATGGTTTATTTACGAACATATACGTATAAGGTAGAAAGGATTAAAAGTTAATTCAATAAGAATGATGTATCTTAAAAAGTAAAAGCACATAATGCTTTGATCATTAATTGTAAATGTTCAAAAGAAAACCCTTTGCCCTATTTCTCAAAGGAATAGTGATTAATGAAGTTTACTACTATTTCTGAAGCTAAACGCGTGAAAAAGATCAATCACATTTACATGACTAATTAAATTTAAAAAAGTTATTATGCGTTTAATAAAGGCAAATCTTATATGAAAATTTTTAACTTGATATGTAAAATTTTTATCAAATTGAGTAAAACTCATAACTGATTTACTTCAAATTTAGAAAAACAAACACCCGCGTACTATTTTGTAAACTCATATATTCACCAGTTTTTTTCTATTACAAAATAAGTACAATATATGTAAAAGATATATAAAAATAGATATTTATTTTTATGTTTTATTAATTATAATTAATAGGAATATTTTAACAAAAATAAACACTATATTTAACTTATTTTATAACATTTAATATAATATATTTATTATTTTATAATGTAACAAAATACGTTATAATGTTTTATACGAATGCAAAAATAAATATTAATTAAACGTTATATATGTGCATATTTATAAAGACATATACATATTTTTTGCTTTTTAATTTAAAAATTACATTTAAACTGTTTGTATGATTTTTAAAGATCGGATATTCTTATCTAAGATCTACTGGTACTAATATATTAAATATTTGTAAATTCCCCAATTGACGGTTAACATCACATAGATCTTGTTATTCTGTGCTTAAATCGTGCCATCAAAATTCAGAACATGGTCTCGACGACTGGCGATAGGGCAAGGGGTTCCACAGTGATCTGCTACAACTAGAGCTGACACAAGAACTTTCCGATCTAAATATTTATAATACTAACTACTAAATATTTATAATACACCACGGCAAAGACATGTGCTTTCGGTTTCTCTCACTTGTTGGGTCTCTAAAGGGGCACCCTTAAAATGGAATATAGATTCATAGATTTTTGAACTTTTTCATTATAGCTGCTTTAATTTTGCATGACGCGTAAGTTATGCCATTAACTTTTTGATGAAATATTGAATTTTAAAGTACATAACAATTTATTTAACAGACTTCATTAAAAATTATTGCATGTATATATGATTATGAAATGGAATATTTTTGCTTGCAAAATATTTTTTTTTCCAAATCAGGAAAAAATATGTATTAGGAGATCATGAAAATAAAAACAGCTAAATTTACTCTCATGTAAACGGTATAAAACGTCTGTAAACTATTCAATATAAAATGTTTTTAAATGTTTATACATAAAATGTCCTAAAGAAAATGCAAGGTACCAAAAATAAACAGAGTAATGGACTGACGAATGACAAGCAAAGTTAACATGACTCATTCCCTTTAAAATGCTTTTAGTATGTTAAAAGTATAGAGGTAAGTCGTCGTTTTTCAACTACATTTTATGCCTGCATACATTTTATATATGTTTTTTAATGTATTATTTCTTCCCTCAATATTTTAAAAAGCAAAGCTTATGAAAGTAACATATATTAATAAAATTAAAACTTAGTAATCTATTAAATACTTAGTAATTATAAGTAAAAACGTCATATAATTTTCATATAGCACAGCGATTTCAAAAGTGGACGATACTGTGCTCTAGACTGCGATAGAGCGATCAAGAGGGGCGATAATAACCTCGACTGTAGTTGGTTAACAACTTTTATTTAAAAAAATGTGACGTTGCAATAATAAGGATTGAAAGAGAAGAGGTGAAGATTTAGAAAAAAAAAACAAACAATTCCTGCATGTTAACTCTATGTAACATTCGTTTTCAAATAAACACACAAAATGTAATTCATAATCGTTCGGAATTCAAGTACAGGCGTCAAGTACGAGAGTGCCATGTACTGTCAATTAACCCAGCCTAAATCAATAAGACTTACTGTCAACTACTACTAATTAATAATTAAAGATACACACTTAGTGTTTGTTGTACACTAAGTGTGTATCTTTAATTATTAATTGTATTTACTCCTTTTTGTTTAATGGTTCGTGGTCTAGTGCTGTCACAAAATATATAACAGAAAAAACTGGTGTAAATAGCGAATTACGATGGTTTAAGAATATTAAAGAGAAATATCATACTGGGGATTAATTCATTAACAGAAGAGCACTAATTTAATTCTTCTTATTTAGGCCATTTTTGAGATTACTTCTATTAGCTCACACTCTCCCTAAATATATCTTGTTCAAATTTTCAATCGTCCATAAAATTCTTTTTATTCATACACTCAAGTTCAAATACATTTTTTAAAACTTGTAGACTTGTAGTGGATGACACTTGATGTTAATACAGTTTTTTTCAAATAATAATTCATTAATGAAGTTTAATTAATTAATTAATTTTTTTTTTTTTTTTAGATTTAAGTTGCATGTATCGAATAATAGATAGCGTCAGATGTAAAAGCAACATTTCAACTTTATTTGTAAAGGACTTTTCTGCAATATAGAGAAGAAAAAGTAGGAATTGACTTTAAAAGTTTTTTTTTTTTTTATGTTACTTGTTTAAAATTGTATCATTAATTTTTATTTGTGTTTATCTGTCTTAATTTTCTACTAGTAATCTAATAAATAATTTTGTAATTTCAATACTTAAAATTTCTAAACAACAATATAATTTAATGTATTTTAAAACGTAAGTAGATATACAGATGCATAAAAAGTCAAATATGCTTGCTATACCTAAATATTAAAGGAAAGATCTTAGTATTTTTTTTTTCTGAAAAGTACGCTGAAAGGAAAATAAATTTTAAAACCATTGATATAATACAATAATTGAATGTATTAAAACATATCTTCTTTTTAGAAAGACTGATATTAATGTTAGGTTCAAATTTAAACAAATTTAAAATGGAGCAAAAATATTGTTGCGTTTCCATAAATTCAATGATGATGCACTTTGATCAATATTTATCACCAGTTTCATATATATTGAATGAAGAGTTTTAGCTGTGTTGTCATTATCTTTTTTATTTTTATTTTTAATGTAACATCGTACTTATTTAAAACATAAATAATTTTTATTATTTATTTCCTATTTGTAATTTATTAAGAATATTTCGAATTATATTTGATATTGAAAAATCTTAAAATTGAATTGAATTTCAAATGAAATAGCCAGGTATTTCAAAAGTACTAGACAAAAAAAAAGTTTCTTTGATAACTGTTTTTAGGTATGATTTATTTTACTGTATGCCTATATATCTTTCAATGCAAAATTAATTTAATTTCAAGGTATTAAAACAGTTTTATTTATTTTTTTATTTCATTCTGAAATTGTCCTTTTTCTGCTAATTTCAATATGCTTGCTTATGAAAATATTTATATAGTAGTTTTTATTTTATGCATATATTTAATGTTTTATAAGTCAATATTTATTTATGGGAATCTTAAATTTAGATCTTGCACATTTCTTACATTAAATAAGGTTTTTAAACGAGTTTTGTTTTTCTTCCATGGATGTACATTGGCAGAAATAATTCAAAAAATAATTATTATTTTTATTATGAAACTGTGACATAAAAATAAAAACTTATGCAGTCGACCAAAAATGTTTATTTTTTTATGAGCAAATTCGGATATGAGATCCGTAAAGAAAAGGGTGAAGTTTGATTCGTAGCATATAAAGATTGTTATTCTTCCTCAAGAATCTCATACTTTTATTGAGCGTAGCATGTTTATGGTGATTGTTTTTGTTTACAATAAAGGGTTGTCAAAACATTACGTTTTTGAGCTGACACAAATTGTACATTGAATAATGTGCTGTATAGAAACGCAGCGCAACGGAATTATTTTAGATTATTTATACGAGTGAACATAAATATTTAAAGGTTTTTGCGAAGTGCGCTGTGAAATTGATCGGAATTTTATTAAAACTGAATTCTTAGATTATGAAAACTGCGTTTGGATTTCGGAGAAATATGTTCCGTCTTTTGAAGGTTAAACCATTAGAAATTTAACCTTAAAATCAACGTAAATTAAATTTTATATTATTATAATAGAATATTTTTTTTTTTTAAAGTACTGATTATTTTTAGTTTCTTTATGCTTTTTGTTTTAAAATATAATGCAGACAGTTATATTTTAAATTTATAGAAATATTTTCTAAATAAAGATTTAGATCGTAAGAAAGCATCAAACCTTTATACAAAATTATTGGGTTAGATTTCGGTTATGTATTTTGATTGGAATGTACATTTAAAGGATAAATAAGGTGCAAATAAAAATAAGTTTCTTATTAAAAAATTAATTTATAACGTATTTTTTTAATTCCTTAGAAAGATATAGATATTTAATACTTAATAAGGTTATAAAGTTTACTGAAGTATCAATGTAATTTATGTTTAATACTATTTTAATTTTAAAAAAATTCTGAAGTTTCTAATATTTTGTATGATATAATGATTGTTGTATAAAATGCGCACGATTCCATATGCATATATTTTTTGAAAATAATTTTTAATGAAATTTTAGCTTTTGATAAAATATTTAAAATAATTTGATATATATTTAAAATTAGTAAAATTGTCCTCTATTATTTATTTAAATTATAAAGATAATAATATAATATTGGTTTAGAAGATTGGTAGTAGAAAAAAGGATTGGTAAACATGTAGTAATTATGCTATATTTTTTTTAAATTTTCTGCTTATAACGTATTCACATCATTATATTCTTATTCTAAAAACGTAAATTGTTTTTATATCTTAATTTTCTATTCTGTTATACATTCAAGTATCTCACACTTTGACCCGCTCATTGATTGGGGCAATGATCAAGTCATTACTTTAGCTATAATACAATAATGATCAAGTCATTACTTTAGCAAATATTTGCCGTGTAGGAAATTGAAAGACGTGTTAGTGTTCTTGCCAGAAGTTCTTCGAACAACTTTAATTCCCAAACAGCTGCAAGCTTTCCAGGGAACAACACAACTATTATTAATGTTTGACAAATAATTAAGAAAGTTTTCAACAGGAGATTTTTGAATAGCTGATAATTTTTTTAAGCTATGATTCTCGAAAATATTCTAATTCGAAATACATATAGAAATTAGTGAAAGTTAAGAATAAATTTGTTTATAAAAGAAAGTTCTCCTATAATCAGCGCATATAGGGTTGTCCAACCTTATATTAAAATTCTAAGGCCGTAAAGCACTAATTTTGTCTAATAAATATAAATGTTGTGAAAGAGGAAATAAGAACATGCATGTGCTAAAGACAAAAGAATTAACGAAAAGTTAAATAATAATAAAAAAAATTTCGACGTTTGTTAGATAATTATTTCTGAAATATATTTCTGCGTTTCCTTTTTTATAAATTTAATGGAATTGACTATTTTAAAATTATTTCCTTTTAGTATGCTGACACGTATATAGTTTAAAAATTGATTAACAATCTAATTTTCTTTCTAAAAAGACAATAGAACCTTCAGGGAAATGTAAAACAACAATAAATAACAAAAGCATGTTGTCACAATCAAATTTCTTTGTAATAAATTGCTTTCAACCATTTATATAGTTAAGTATTGAAAAATTACCTAATTAAGATTTCGAAATTTGAAGTAAAACTTTTTTAAATGAATGCTATGCATTGTTTTAAAGTTGTTGGCTTTTTATAAATTGAAAAGCTTTATTCAGCTGAGTATTTACAGCAATTATTGCAACTAACGTTTTTAAAAATGGCTATCATTAAAATGTTATAAATAATAAAAGTTTCACAATATTTTTCAATCTAAAAAAATGACGAAAATAATAGAGTGTATATTCCTAAGTACAATTTTACTACTATTGAACCAGTAATCATAACTTGAAAATGGATAAACCGGGAATAATATAAAGACGTACCATACATATTAGTTTCTCGGAATTTAGGAAAACGCATCAAAATAAAAGAATTTTCTGCCCTCTAGGAATTTTTAAGTATTGTCAACAAATCTATATGGAGTAATTCATGTCATATAAAATAAAGCTGAGAATCCCGTCTTTATGTAAGATTCCTATCTACTTTCTAACCAATTTTCAAAAGACACGTACAGTTTATTTGACATAAGCTATTTGTAATTATAAGCGAAAACAATCACTTCAAAATTCGCTTGAATTTTTTTCATTAATTTTTAGAATCATAAATATTGTTGAGTACCAAATGAAATATCATATGGTATGCAAATTATGTTTCTAATTCTACGAATCGCAAACTTAATAGCATCTTTTGCATTTCAACATATATTGGATATATACATATATATGTGTATGCAATAGTATTTACCTGTAACTGTTACCTTACCAGTCGTTGTTACCATGTTACGAATTTGGAACGTATTGTATTGTATATATATATATATATATATATATATATATATATATAATCCAATATACTAACAGCTAACACCTTGATTTAGCGACATTTGAACATTTTACACAATTCAATAAATTTAATTGTATTATATTAATATTAATATTCCAACATCATTTATAATTATTTCCCCTTTATTATAAATAACTAAATATATGTTCATAAAACTCCAAGTTTTCATAGTTCAGAAATGCAAATCTAATTTTGGAGGGATATATATATTACATCCATTGCTATATATTCTTGATTTGGTTTCAGCAAGTAAGAAAACCTTATCATTTTTTTATGTAGCATTGGGGTCTAGATTTACTTATTATCATTATATAAATTTTACACCAGACACATCATTATTCCACAAATATGTACAGATGTGATAGTCACAGCTATTACTTAAATTTTTAAACACGATTTCAGACTTTTTCCTAACTTTGATTCAATATTTGCAGCAGCGTTTGTTTTAATTATATATTTGTTGTTTCGGTATAAAATATAAGATATTTTATATCAGAGACACATTCAAAATCAATTCAATTGTAAGTTACTTGACATTTACGAATCTCTTGAAATACACGTTTTTTTAGTAGATTCTCAGAAAATCCTGAACTTTTCTATTTATCTGCAGATCGTTTGCATGTCTAGTTTCCCTTCGGTACCAAATCCTTTTAGTAAACAAGGGGCTGAAATTTTCGCCCTCAGAAGTAGAGTGGGAAGCCCCGTTTCTCGCACTAATTGTGCCCCGGTAGTAAGATAATAGAACTCCAAATAATGTGCAGTTCAAAGCATCATCGAGGGTGGAAGTACTTTGCAAAAAGTGCGTGGATGCAAAGCCCCCAACTGCCATTCTGATTTTGTTGCAGTCTAGACGATACTTATACAAGCATAAGGAGAGAAAATTGGTTTCTGAGAAATGCTTACATAGTTATGGTTTGTCGAGATTTCTAAAAGGAGTTTAAAAAAATTTGAATATTTGATGGGATATTGTAAGAAAGACAAATATTATAACAAAATCATTTTATTGTATTGTAACGAATTTGGATTTTGTTGTTCGCATACATTTGAATGAGTATTACAATTTATTACTTTTTCAAGTTGCAGATTTGTTTACATTTAACCAATGATGCTATTTTGTTTTCAGGTTCGCGGTTATAATACAACATCTTGAATATCAACATCAATTCTTATCGTTATCTCAACTTCTTATCGTTTCAAAACCTAAAAAAATCTATCAGATAGTTAGATTGACAATGCTAGAATCTCTGCCACAATTACTGTAGAATATGTTAAGAATATATTTGAAGCAATTATTAAACAACCAATCTCTTCACCCTGCTTGCTAGCACACATGCGCACGTTTTGCCATTGTAACACTAATGGTGACACAGTTCCAATAATTACCAATATGTTTAAGCAACAAATAATAGATTAAAAAATAAGATGTACTTTACTTTTAGTTTGGTAATAGTAAATATATTTGAAGTCTTTTTATCACTTTGACATATTTTTTTTATATTGTATAAAAGATGTATATTCCAATAAGGGTTAGAAGTGATAATTTGGGTTATCAAAATACCCTAATATAAATTATTTAACAGATGAAAACGGGAATGTAATTTTTCATATTTATTCATTATTTAGTATTCTGTGTATTGAGTATTTCATTGAAACATTTTCACGTTTTCCTATATAATTTTATTATTTATTGTTTCACATGAAATATTTGGCTTATTGAAGACAGGTGAATGAATGTATTGTATGCCATCTAAAATAAATGCTTTGTTATAATAAAGAAGAAAAATGTGTTAAATATGAAAAAAACTGTGAATAAAGAAGAGAAAAATAAAGATAATAAATATACAACTATTAGGTTTCGAATCGGTTTATATGTTGGAAAATAGAAATCGAATAAAAGTCTAGTACAATTAAAAATGAACGGGAGCTAATTTTAACAAATAATTCCTCAGTAAATAGAAAGCAAAAAAAGTATTTTGGAAAGGGAAAGTAATATTTATGTAGTGTCTTTAAATGAAATACCGTCAAATGATGTTTGTGTGCTGTATATATTACAGACATTATCAGTTAATGATGTGTATTAACAGAAAGTTTAAGTAATATACACAATCTAGGTTATTACTTATAAAGATTATTTAATTATAATTGTAATTTTGAGGATCAAACCTAAATATTTTTGAAATACTTATACTCTTCACACAATTAATATCATGTTTTTGATGTGTATATTTTCTTTTTAAATACCATAACTTTTAAATTGTGCAGAGTGTAACTTCAAAAGTATAGGAACAATGTGCATAAGAAATATAAAATGGCCTTGTGGCTTAGAGGTATGAAAAGGACATAAACAATAAATTTAAATATTTTTTTTAAAAATTCCAGTCTAATGCTAGTATTATATAATGAATTGAACAAAATTTTCTTCCTTAATTTTTTTTTTAACTCACTGAATTACACATGATTAACTATTTTCCATAAATTAATTGTGACCATTTTCATAATAATTCAGCACATATTGAGGAATTGAGTTTTTACGTCGTTTAAAATTAAAGAACTAAAAGCATAAAAGCTCTTTACAATATAATACTTCTTATTATTAAATAAGCTATCAATAAATGCAAAACGGAGAATTAGAGGTAAGTTAAAAAAATAAAAGAATATTAAAATTTTTTAAGTATTATGTTTATAATTTTTTTTTTAATATTTTGAGATATTTTAACTTAATTGTGTGTTATGATCTAGAAAAATAATTAGTATGCAATTTCCTTCCTTTATTGATACTGAATACGAATGGACAATACAATTCAACCTCAGATGTAGCTAAATGATTCTGCGCATGTATAAGAAAAATTTTACCAAAAGTTACTTTTAACAAATATGTGCTCAATGGAAATATAATAGGTAGAAAATTTGAATAATAATTTAAACACCCTATAAAGATAATTGTGTTTCCTCAAAAACATGTCTAATTAGTGAATTTGCAAGAATCATTGAAATTAAAAATATTAATTTGAAAATTTTTCATTATACTTAGCATCAATAAATAATACCACTTTATAGCATTCTTTTCATTTTTGTTCATTATTTTAAACTAACAAATCATGTTAGTTTAAAATAGGGAATGAAATATTGAAACAATCGTACCATTTTTCTAACATTTATGCAATTATATTGACTAAAACCGTTACTTTTCTTTTCATTTAAATAAGGACTGGTTTAGATATAACTTCCGTTTTTTAAAGGTTAAATTTACATACAATTTAAATTAATCGATGTTGAAAGTAATTACTTCAAAAGTTATCTAACAATATTATAAGTCTGAGAAAAGAAAGATGTATAATTGATCCAAATGAAATGAACACCACAAAAGTAGAAAACTGCAAAAGATTGATGAAGCGAGTAACAATATGTCAAGTGAGCTTTGAAAAATGGAAATATTAAATCATTCATTGTTTCTCATTTGCATTTCCTACAAGAGAGGGAACATTCTTGTAGCAAATCATTTTTTATTCTGCTGAAGTGAAATTAGCTTCGATTCAAAACTTGAAAAGATGATACAAATGAAGAAAAGTTTTCAATAGGCAACAAAAATTGCTATTAATAATTTCTATTCAGTTCAACTTATTTTTCATTCGTCATAAAATAACACAAATTGATAAATTGCGCTTTTCAAAACTATCCACTCAATCAACTAACAATCAAAATAAATAAATAAAATAATAACAATAATAAAACCAAGAGGATGTCGGTTAATACTTCTTGTAGAAATGGCAGAGATTTATTCTTTAAAATAAGTATTTAAAATACTTCTATTTCCTGAGAATGAAATAAAAATAAAAATTAAAAATATAAGAAAATTAAAATTACATATGTATATTTAATTGTAATGATGAATTATAATTAAAAAAAATAATAATGAAAAATTTCGAAATAATTTTTTTTTAATATAAATAAATGCATAGGCTGGAAAAATATTTTTTGAAAAATTTTCTTTTCAAATTTTTCTTTTCCTTCTATTTGATGGAGTAATTTTATTATTAATGGATCTGAAGTTATGTGGCTAAAAGTAAAGAAAATTACTAAATTATTTTGATGTGGTTCTTTGAGAAAATTTTAAATTTCATTTTCATTAAAGGCCTTTTCAAAATTCTTTTCACGTTGAAAATTTGATCACCATTAATGATTATACAGAGAATCAGCCTTTCTTGTACTAATTGTTCAATAACATTTCAGATGTCGTTAAATCGACCGTTGCAGAGATACGTTACAACAAATAATAGTACACAATTTTAATGAATCCCAAGCAAAAATCTAAAGGACTTTATGTACAGAGAAAGAGAGGTTAATTACTGGGGCTTATTCTTCATATCCAATGTCTAAGAAAGGTATTATTCAAAATATTTAAATTATGAAAATATAGAAGAATGCTGCTGTGTATTGAAAGATGAAATCTGAAGTTGATCTATTTGAAAACAAAATTCATCAACATGTCATTGTAAACATAATCTTTCACTGAAAACTCTTTAGAATGATTCTGTTTTTGAACATGTGTAACGGATGTCCAAAAACAGAATCATTGGCTTCTTTTATAGCGCTTTAATTTTGAATAAATTTGTTTGAATTTTCATTATCTTAAATGCAGCAACTATCCTGGTTAAATTTTTGCAAATGTAAAGGGTGGGTAGATCTATGGAACACCACTTTCACTGATAGTCATGCTTAGCTATCTCAATATAGACCATTGCCAGCATTTCAAATAAATATACTTTTAGGTAGGACATTTTGCATATATTATAGGTAATATTCATTGAAAATTATTCTTGATTTGTTTTGTTTACATTTCAACAGAATATATATTTATCTATCATTCATGCCGACATATAATTAATTTGTTTTTAATTGGAATAATAATGTCGCTTTCTTCTAAAGACTCATTAAGACTATAGCTGAAGTCGAGTCAGAAAGTATTATCATAAATTTTGGTCTATATGTAAACTTTTCTACAGATAAATTAAAATAGCTATGTAACAAACAATTTTTAAAACTTCCTTAAATATATTTCTAAAATTAGTTTTTTATTTTATTTGTGAAGTAAATGTATTTGTGAAATACATCTTGGGTTTTCAGAATCGTCTTTAATTTATTCTTCAAGAACGATTCTCAAAGACATTTAAAAGAAGTTTCGAACTTTTTTTCATCGTTTGCCCTAGACCAGGGGTCGGCAACCTGCGGCTCTTTGGATGTAAAACTGCGGCTCTTTAGTTCCATACGCAAATATTATTTATTTTATCAAAAAAAGAAACATTTTAAAATCGTTCTGAATCGATTAACGAGGAATCTGAAGAACTAGTTCGTGATTTCAAAAACAAACCAGAAATCTTGGAAAAAAATCAAAGATTTGCCACTAACCGCTAAAACAGTACAAGATAGAATAGCTAAAATATCTCCAAATGTAACATATTTGCAGGTGGAAGATATTAAACTTTCTTCTGCCTTATCACTGGCTATAGATGAGTCTTGAGACATAAAAGACACGGCACAAGTTGTCCTTTTTGTCAGGTATATGTCTTCCCAAAGTTCAAAAGAAGAACTTCTAGGATTGCTACCGCTCTCGGGACAAACTAGGTGGGAAGATATAGCGAATGCCGTGCAAAAATGTCTTGAAGACAATAAGATCGATTTAAATGAAATCGTTTCAATAGCAACTGATGGAGCCAGAAGTATGACAGGAAAAAATAAAGGGGCAACAACGATTCTTCAGAGCGAAATAAACCACGAAATTCTTACGTTTCACTGCATAATACACCAAGAAGCGCTTTATGACCAAACATTTCCGGCCGAAATAGTTGAGGTCATGAATTTGGTAATCAAGATTGTTAACAGCATTTTGCCAAAAGCACTCTACCATCGTCAGTTTAAAGAATTCTTAAACGAAATGGAGACTCAGTTTTCCGACCTCCTTCTTCACAATAAAGTGTGATGGCTTTCAAATGGTAAGGTGTTGAAACGTTTTGCTTTGTGCTTGAATGAAATAAATACATTCCTAAATAAAAAAAGGCATTAATCACCCTGATTTAGAGAACGGCAAATGGTTGCAAACATTTTACTTTATGGTGGATATCACAGCGAAATTAAATTAGCTGAATCTAAAACTGCAAGGAAAGGGAAACCCAGACTATGTTTTGGTAGAAGAATTGATTTGTTTTGAAGAAAAATTAATTATTTTTGCAGAAGATATTCAGAGCAGTATATTACTTCATTTTCAATTTCTTCAAAATCGTGATAAAAATAGTGCAAGTTACAAAAGAAGTCAGCACAGTTACAAAAAAATTTAAAGATGAATTTCCTAATAGATTTGAGCAATTCAAAACCAACAAAACCATTCTAGCATTCATAGTAAATCCTCTCAACACAAATAGTAACGAAATCCACATTGAGCCATTTGGAATTGATACTGGATCTCTAGAAATGCAATTGATCGATTTAAAAAGTAAAGCTTTGTGGAGTGGAAAATTTACAGAGTTGAAAAGCAAGTTGGAAGAGTTGGAGGTCCAGAAATGTATGTACGTAATGCAATAAAAGTGGACAACTTTATAAGAAATGCCGCGAGTTGAGGCACTTATATTCGACGCGTGGAATAGTCTTAAAGATTGCTACAGTGAGGTGAAGAAGTTGGCATTTGGAGTGCTGACTATCTTCGAATCGACATATTCGTACGAGCAAGCGTTCTCTTGCATGAATATAATTAAAAGTAAAGTAAGAAGCCAACTAACAAATGAAAATTTAGAGTCGTGCTTAAAGCAACAAGTTATGAGCCAAATTTATCCAAACTTTCTAAAACAATACAAAGCCAATGCCCCATTGAATTTGTTTGCTCAAATGTATGTTTTTTTTTTCTTTCAAGTACAAATTACATTGTTTAGTAAAGTTTAAATTTTCTACCTGAATAACCATGCAAAGGCATCGCTCCCATTGAATTTGTTTGTTCAATTGTTTGTTATTGAAGTACAAGTTAGTGTTGTAAGTAAATGTTTAATTGTTTTAATTTTTTACTTAAATAATAAGTAATTATCTAATAATGAATAAATAATAAATAATGATATGATGAATAAATAGATATGTTTTCTTATGAATAAATAGATTAGTTTTTTTTTATCAAAAAAACTTTATTTATGCGAGTACTAATAGGTGGGCTAGTATTATTAAATCGGCGCTACTAGTATTAAATCAATATGATTTTTAGTTAGCCCTAACCTTCAAAAGGCACGTGTATAAATTTGACAGCTGTTTCACTATTAGTACGTGAGTTATATCCTTTTTAGTGAAGCAACTTTTGTCAGTTTGAAAAAATGGATAAAAAGGTATTTCGTGGTGTTAATGAAGCTTTGCTTTTAGGCGAATAAAAATACTATTGAAGCCAAGGCTTGATAAGCATTATTCTGACTTTGCACCAGGAAAATGAATCATAGAGAAGAGGCTTGCTAAATTTAAACGAGGCGAAATGAGCACCGAGGACGATGCACGTAGTGGACGCCCCAAAGAGGCTGTTATCGACGAAAACATCAAAAAAAGTCCACAAAACAATTTTTGATAACCGTAAAGTGAAGTTGATTGAGATAGCTGAGACCCTAAAGATATCAAAGGAACGTGTTGGACATATCGTGAATGAATATTTGGATATGCGAAAGCTTTGTTCAAAGTGGGTGCCGCGCGAGCTCACAATCGACCAAAAACAACAACCAATTGAGGATTCTAAGCAGTGTTTGAAGCTGTTCAATCGTAATAAACCCAAATTTTTGCGTCGATATGTGACAATGGATGAAACATGGCTCCATCATTTCACACCGGAGTCCAATCGACAGTCAGCCGAGTGGACTGCACGTGATGAGCACTAAAAATGCTATAACTTCATTAAAAATGCTATAACTCACATACTAAAAGCGCAACAGCTATCAAATTTATACACGTGTCTTTTGAAGGTTAGGGCTAATTAAAAATCATATGTATTTAATACTAGTAGCGAAATCTATGTGTCAGCCTACGAACTTTTCAGCACACCTGTTATTTATTGTTGGCAAGAAAAAATTTTGTGGCTCTTTAAAACTTTGAAATTTTGTAAATTGCCATTTTTGGCTCTTCCGACTCAAAAGGTTGCCGACCCCTGCCCTAGACTATTTACTAATCCTTTTTAAATAGTATATAATCTGTAGGGTACACCATCTCACAATGTGCAATGTCAATTGCTCAGACAAATTGGTCTTTTTCAGTAATTTAAATTATTTCTTAAGTCAAAATGAATTTTAACTATAAATGCACAACTTAATTTTTCTAAATAACTTCTTATTCCTAACAAATATAAAATCTTAACGGTACTCTAAATACCGTTAAAAATAAAATGTACTTAAATTTGAAAAATATCATGAAAAACATTTAAATAGAAAAATATTGTCATGTAAAAAAATAAATAAGTGGTTAAACACAGAAAAGAAATGTTATAATTCTTAATAATTGGAAGGAAAAATATAAGAGAAACTGCGTTTTAAAAGAAACCTAATTACATACGTGAAAAAAAGCAATTATCCTTAAGAGGAGTCATTATGAATGTGTATAACTATGTACAAGTACAACTCATTTTAGTTCAAACTGTTTAAATGGAATGTTCAAATATGTTTCAAAGTAAACTAAAAAACTAATTTTAAATATTTAGGATATTGCATGTTTAAATTCTGAAACTTTTCGAAAATTTCGAGCTTTTAGTTATTACTAGTTTCTTTTACGTCTTAAGGAGAAATGTTAAAAAAACTATTTATATATATATTTTCAGCCTTTTTTACACATAAATATAACCAGAAACTATTTTACTTATTTAATATGGAGGAAAGAAATGCACAGAAATATTTTCTTCAACTAAGAGCAAAAAAGATTACGAATAAATGCTGCCTATTTTAGTTTAGTTTATTTTACCAAATAACTTTATCTAACCAGTATACTTGAGATCTACACATTTTCAAAACATTTAATAAATGAAACCAAAAATTATCTTATATATCATAGTTTCGCTTAAGTGACATTTTTTAGTGGTATTTTGTGCAATTTACTTCTCTAAAATATTATATGTCTTTGAAATTGAAGCAAATGAAGAAGAATTTTTAAAACACATGAAATAAAGCACATGGACTACAAAAATGTGCTTGACTTACAAGATGTTAAATTAAATAGATATTAATTAAATAATATTCGATATTAGGTATATTAGATAGTTAATATTAGAAATAATAGATATTAATTTGATATTAAAATAAAATTCATACAAAAAACTTCAAATGTTAGCAAATTTCGATACACAAAGGAGCTAAAAACAATAGGAATTTTACGACCATATTAGATAAAAGTGGAGTAAATGCAAATGAATTATGGCTATATTAAAAAATAAAACAAATAGACATTTTTCTTAAAAAAAATCATTATTGTTGGAATTACGTTTAAAGTAAGAATCCTGTGTTATATTATTTATTGAAGAGGCTGATGAACTCCAACTCACCATTAATTACAAAAGCCCTTTGGTTTCAAGAATAAATCATTGAAGATAAATTTTAAAGTTACCAACCGTAATTAATAATTAAATTATTAATTGTTATCAGAAAATGGCTGGTCTTTAATCTAATTAAAAATAAATAGGATGTGTTTCTTGATCAAAAAAGGTTTTATACAAAAAAGATAATCAAATTTCACAGGATGATTATGCTTTAGATTTAATTTCCTATGTATAGTGAGAACTCATCATTTTTTTGATTTCATTACGGTAATTTAATTAACTGAAATATCTGTCATTCCATAATGATGCTTTCATTACAACTATGCAATTTAAAATCTTTTTTCTTTTTTTTTTAACTAGATATTGGATAATCTTCAGATGCAGTAGTACTGATCTTGCAAATTGAAACAATTGGTCCGAAAGGCTTTGATATTTGTTTTTGAAATAAAAAAAAATATTAATAACTTAAAAGTTCTGTTTCCATAAAAAAATACTATTAATTACAGGTTTAATAACATTAACAGAAAATTTGAAAGCTATTTTTATGCATAAAAATGACCAAAAGTATTATATTTAAACTATTAATCTATTTGTATAAATATATGAAACTATTTGTATTCATTTAAAACACTATTCCATAATCAATTTTTTGAATTTTTCGTTAGACATGTTTTAAAAAAGTGAACTGAATCAAAGTAATCATGGTAAAATCCCCATGGTGAAACAACATGGTCCACAGGCCATGTTGTTTCTCTCATATTGTTTCATATTGTCATATTGTTATATTCTATTGTTTCTATCATGTTGTACAGGCCATGTTGTTTCAAGTCAGCTTCAATCGGGTCTAAATATAATAGTTCATACCTTCTAATTTAAGTCGCTGAAACCTCAAATTGTTTTAACGATTGTTTGTTTTTGACCATATCGCGTCAATACATAAAATTTTTAATCTTTAGAGCACAAATATAAACATTTCTTATCACGGAGAAGCTTGAATTTTCAACCTCGGCATTCTTTATAAGCATTTCTTGAATGACAACAAAATGTAGCATTGGAGAAAAATTCTTGAATATTTTTGAATAATATGGGAAATATTTGTGAAGTCATGTAAGGAAAAAAGTCTACGTCCTAATAAAATAAGCAATTAATTTATGATTTAATTGTTATAATTTCTTATTTTTACAATAACCAATAATTTAAATAGCGATTTTAAAATTTAGGATAAAGATAAAAAATCTGTCAATTTTTTATTTTCCTTTGAACAATAATTTTGCTTTGTTCATTAAGTTTAAAAAATTCTTTTTGATTGATACGATGGCATGTAATACTGCTGACAAAAAATATAATATTTAAAAAAATCTATGCATAATTAAGAAATAATATAATTAAAATTAAAAGATTTTTATATTAAATAATGGATAATTAACTTATTTTCTTAATTATTTTTCAAAAATAATTGAACTTAGTGAAAAATGCATATAAATCTATATATACACTGAAAAATATATTTTTAGTAAAGAACATATGCAAAAAATATTCAACAAATTTTGAAAATATTATTGTAGAAAATTCGTCTCAATTATAAAAGGCTCTGTTTGACACTTTTTTCGTTCACTATTTGTCCACCTTATGTATTTATTTCATGAAAAGAGCAAATGAACAAATTTGATTCAATAATTTAAATTAACGTGAATGGACAACAAACAAATTAAATTAACGTAGTTCTTGGAACAATATTAACGTTCGTAGCTGGGTTGCAGTAGAACTTAAGTTCTAACTCCCCTCCCAAGTTTTCAGGGTTTTCTCTCATATGAAACTCAAATTCGGCAGTTACTATCCAGTCTTCCTTTAAGACAATATCATGTGTTTATTAAATATTAATTGCTTAATATATTACTCGAGATCCTCTATTTTCACACGAATTCCACTGCTATGCTACAAAAGCGTATATATACTGACAAAAAAACTGGAATCCATTTTATAAATTTTATTATTGTATACTCGAATTTGAAATTAAAAACACTTAGCGATTGTAAAAGACACCTACAATTACAATTTTTAAAGAACTAATTCCTTTCCGAACTTTTAGTAATTTAATGGAGTTTCCGGAACTGAAAGCATTTACCACTATCTTAATTAAAAAAATTGAATTAGAATTCTAATTTAAGTTAATTATTCAGCTTTTCCTTAAAAAGAAAATCTGTTCGACCTTAAATTAAAATAATTAAAGAATTTAAGAATTTTGTGGGTTTTTTTATTTCATTCACACTTATCAATAGCTTATTACTATCTATAAAGAATGAAGTATTTGTTTCTTTGATTCTACCATAAGTAGTTAATTGCATTTTTTTTTCTTTAAAATGATCAGAAATAAAAAATAAAAAAAAAATGCATGCATCCGCTTGGAGTACAGTTAATTTAGAATCAATTAGTATTTAAATGCCATGGTTTATTTACGAAAATATACGTATAAGGTAGAAATGATTAAAAGTTAATTCAATAAGAATGAAGTATCTTAAAAAGAGCAAAAGCACATAATGCGGTGATCAATTAATTGTAAATGTTCAAAAGAAAACCCTTTGCCCTATTTCTCAAAGGAATAGTGATTAATGAAATTTACTACCATTTCTGAAATCAAACGCATGTGAAAGACCTTTCATATTTCGAGTACTGGATGAATTTAAAAAGAAAATAATAATAATAATTATTAAGCGATTAATAAAGGTAAATCTTATATGAATATTTTTAAAATGCTTTTAAAATTTTTATCAAATTAAATAAAATTTAATCAGTAAAATTTTTATCAATATATAAAATTATGTTCTAAAAAGAAAAAAAACCCCGCATATTATTTTATAACACTCACATTTAACTAATTTTATTATAATACAAAATAAGAAAAATACATATACAAAATATTTAAAAATTAATATTTATTTTTACATTTAATTAATTATAATTAATAGGAATATTTAAAAAAAAACATTATATTTAATCTATTTTTAATGTAATGCGTTATCATATTTCATACCAACGCAAAAATCAATATTATTTCAGCATTATATAAACATATAAAAAAATATGTTTTGATTAATTATATGAGGGAATACAAATATTATTCCCGCTTTAATTCAAAACTTATATTTAAATTAAATGTTGGAATGGATTTTAAAGATATGACATTATTATCTAAGATCTACCGACAATAAAATGTTAAATGTGCAGTAAATTCAGCAATTAACAGGTAACATCACATAGGGCTTTTATTTAGGACATCACAGAGGACATATTCTTTATTTTATTAAAGTATAAATGAATTTGATTTTGATTTCCTATTTTCAATTTATTAAGGAAATTTCGAATTATAAGTTTTACAGTAAAAATTTTGAAATTTAATTTAATTTCAATTGAAATGATCAAAGATTTCAAAAATATCGAAAAAAAAGGTTTATTTGAAAATTGTTTTTTTATAAATAAATAAATAAAAAATTATTATTTATTTATTTATCTATATGTTCATATATATTTCTACGCAAAATAACTTGGTTTCAAGATATTAAAACAGTTCTATTTTATATTTCATTTTCAATTTGCTTTTGCTCTGCTAAATTCATTATTGTTTATTTACCTGTTTCTGAAAATACTTTTAAAGTGGTTTTTGATATATATATATATCCATATGAATACTGGAATATCCATTTTACATCTTGCATATTTCTTACATTAAATAAGGTTTTTAAACGAGTTTTGTTTTTCTTCCATGGATTTACGTTGGCAGAAATAATTCAAAAAATAATCCTAATTTTTATTATGAAACTGTGACATACAAATAAAAACTTATGCAGTCGACCAAAAATGTTTATTTTTTATGAGCAAATACGGATATGAGATCCGTAAAGAAAAGGGCAGAGTTTGATTCGTAGCATAAAAGATTGTCATTCTTCCTTAGGAATCTCATACTTTTATTGAGCGTGGCATGTTTATGGTGATTGCTTTTGTTTACAATAAAGAGTTGTCAAAACATTACGTTTTTGAGCTAACATAAATTGCACATTGAATAATGTGCTGGATAGCAACGCAGCGCATCAGAATTTGTTTTAGATTATTTATATGAGGGAACACAAATATTTAAAGGTTTTTGAGCTGTGAAATTGGATCGGTATTTTATTAATACTGAATTCTTAGATTATCAAAATTGATTTTGAATTTCGAAGAAATATATTCAATCTTTTGAAGGTTAAGCTATTATAAATTTAACCTTAAAATCAATGTAAATTAAATTTTATATTATTTTAGTAGAAATTTTCTGGAAGTTCCTAATTGATGTTAGTTTTTTTATGTTTTTTATTTTAAAATCTTATGCAGTTAGTTTTATTTTAAATTTATGAAATTATTTTCAATGAGGATTTTGTTTGTAAGTTATCATCTTACCTTTATACAACATTATTAGAATAGTTTGCAGTTATTCATTTTTACTGAAAAATTGGTTTTATTGATATTTATTGGACATTTAAAGAAAAGCACAATGTGCACATAGAAATATGCATTTTATTAAAAATAAATTCTTAATTTACATTTTTTTTAACTTTCTTACATAAAGATATCGATATTTGAAATTAAATGAGGCTATAAATTTAAATTTTAATATCAATATAAATTGAGTTGGACACTATTTTGGTTAAAATTATTTCTGAATTTTGTAATATTTTGTGTGTAGTATTGCTTTTTTAAAAAATGCTTTATATTACATTTTTTTAATATTTTTAATGAAATTTATCTTGCGTTAAGCATCATGCATCTATATTTAAAATTATTAAAATTGTTCTCTATTATTTATTTAAATTATAAAGATAATAATATTATATTGAACTCATAGAAAGAAGATTGGTAGAAGTAAAAGGTTTGGTAAACAAGAAGTAATTACGCTATAAGTTTTTAAAATTTCAGTATATAATATATTCACATCTTTATATTCTTATTCTGAGAACATTAAAGGCTTTTATGCCTTAATTTTCCACTCAGTTATTCATTCAAGTATCTTAAACTTTGACCTGCTTATTGATTAGAGCAATTCAGTCATTATTTTAGCAAATATTTGTCGTACAGGAAATTGAAAGACGTGTTAATGTTCTTGCCAAAAGTCCTTTGAACTATTTTAATTTCCAAACAGCTACCGGGCTTTCCAGAGAACAACACAATTTTGTTTGGCAAATAATCAAGAAAGTTTTCAACACGAAATTTTTGAATAGCTGTTAATTTTTTTTTTTTAAACTATTATTTCACAGAATATTCTAATTCAAAGTGCATAAAAAATTAGTGAACGATAAGACTAAATTTGTTTATTAAATAAATGTATCCTATAATCAGCGCATATATGGTTCCCTAAACTGTAATTGTAAAACACTTTTGTCTAATAAATATGTATGCTGTGATTGAGGAAATAAAATCATGATGTGAGAAAAGAATTAACGGAAAGTTAAATGATAAAAAATTTTGACTTTTTTTTATACAATTATTTTGAAATATAATTGTACATTTCCTTTTTAAGAATCTAATTGAACTGACTATTTGAAATTTCTTTCTTTCTAGTATGATGACAAATTTATTATTTAAAAATTGATTAACAAACTAATTTTTTTCTATAAAGACAATAGAATCTTCAGGGAAATGTTAATAAATAACAAATGCATGTTGTCACAATGAAATTTCTTTGTAATTTATTTGTTTTTCTACCATTTAAATAGTTAAATATTGATAAATGGGCTAATTAGGATTCCGCAATTTAAAATAAAAAAGTTTAAAGTGAAAGTCATGCATTGTTTTAATGTTGTTGGCTTTTTATAAATTAAAAAGCATCGTTCAGCTGATTATTTACAGCAATTATTATATCTGACATTTTAAAAATGGCTATCTTTAAAATGTTATGAATTTAAAAGATGTACATTTCTTAAAACTAAAAAAATGACGAAAATAATCGAGAGTATATTCTTAAGAAAATTTTACTATTTTAAACCAGTAACCATATCATGAAACTGGCTAAACCGAGGATAATATAAAAATGGAGGCTACAGATTATTCACTCGGATTCTACGAAAACGGATCGAAATAAAATAATTTTCTGCCCCCTAGGCATTTTAAGGAATTGCCGGCAAATCTAAATGGAATAAATCATGCCATATAAAATAAAGCAGAGAATCCTGTTTTATTATAATGTTCCAATCAACTTTCTATCCAATCCTGAAAATTTTCTAAAGGAATGAACAGCTTATGGGACATAAGCTATTTGTAATTACAAGTGAGACAAAAATCACTTGAAAATTCGCCATTTATTTTTTCATTAATTTTAAGAATTAATGCGAAAAATAAAAAAAAATAAGTAAATATTAAAAAGATATTTAGAAATATTGCAATAAAGTGTGCATAAATATTGTTGATTACTAACTAAAACATTATATGGCCATTTTCACTTCGATTTCTACGAATTTAAAATTTAATTACATTTTTGCAATCCAACTTTATATATATATATATATATATATATATATATAATGTGTGTGTGTGTGTTACTCAATTCAATAAATTTAATTATATTATATTAACATTAATATACCAAAGATATCTCAACTTTATCACAATTAATTAAAAAATATATTAAAAAAATTCACTTTTTTCAAAATTTAGAATAATTTTTTTTTATTTTCCATTCTTATTTCAATGGTATATTTAAAATCCGTAAAAATAAATTGACAGTTTTCATTCCGAGTTCTACGAATCTCAATTTTTAATTTGTTGCATTGCAAATTTTTATGAACAACAAATACAAATCTGCCATTGTCATTTCAAAAATATTTTACATAAACTAATTAAAATAACAATATTCGACAAATATGGAAAAAGCTGAATGAACGGCTAGATAGGGTGCAGAAAAGCTCAGGTGTGGATCCTTTTGTGGTAAGAGCTACTTTCTCAAATGCAGACACTCAATGCAGGATGTGAAAGCATGTGTACGCGTTTCACATCGATCGTCGAGCTCTTTGGTGAATATATTCTTGGTATATTTCAATAATCTATAGTATTGCAAATGCTGAAAATAATCCCGTAAATCCGTCCAGAAAGGCAATACCTATACTAAGAATTATTTACAAAACGGCGTATACCTAAAAATATCCCATCTTCCTTGGGACAGTTTGATACTTATTTCTAAGTTTCAAAGATTTATTTTGACTTTTACAAGTAGATTCAATATATTAAGTGTAAAGGAAACATAACAGTTGTTTTCGCACTAACAAATAGAAGATTTTTGTTTTTCATTGAGATGATATTTGATTTGGGACAGTGGAATTAGACTGACAATTTGATCAAGTTAAATACTGTTAGATATCTTGTGCAAACTTAGGTATAAAGATATTTTCTTTAGAAAGATATTTGATTTTAAAGTTTACTTAGATTATAAAGTTACATCGTTTTTAGTAATCAAGCAATAAAACATATGTGTTCAAAGTGCTCCAGCTAAAATTGTAATCATGCATAAAATAGTCAATGTAATAATCAGTATGTAATGAAAAAATAGTTTTATATTTTCAAAACATTTGAAATAATTTAGTACATAGAAAATTTGAAATATTTAGAATGGTGTTGTTATTTCTTTTTAAAGTAATAGTTTTTAAATAGGAATTCGAAGAAAAATTATATTGATACAATAGTAAAATATTTGTATAATTCTATGTATGGCTTCTAATATTTATATTTGAATATTTTCTGAAATGCTACATATTTTTGTATACGTATTTCCTTTTATTTTTCCTTTAGCAGTCATATTTATCTTAAAAGTAAATATGCTTTTAGAAATTCTAAAATTTATTTTCCATTTTTATTGATAAATAAGATAATAAAAATTACTTACAAATCATATTAAGAAGCCTGCTGAACGAAATTCTGTTTAGGATTATTATCTAATAACATACCCAATGTCTATAAAAAAGCAAGATTTAAAAAAAAATTGTTTGTAAAAATACTGCTAATTAAAATCTATAATCATTTGATTTATGTGGCAGAAGTAAGAAACAATGTTAAAAGAAAATTAATTTTAAAATATTTTTAATTTTTACTGTATTTAATTTTAATACTGTTTTTTTTTTTTTTTTTTTTTTTTTTTTTTATTTTGAACTCATTGAATTCCTCTATTTCTTTATTTTATATGATGCTGTTTAAATTAAAAAACAGCTTTTCTTTTAAAGATTCTTTTATTATTATTAAAAATTTATGATTAAGTGAGTTCATTTTTAATTGAATATACATAAAATCATTACTTTTGCAGTAACTGATTTCAAAAAAGATGATAATCAGTGGCCAATGTGTATAAAGTATCTGAAATCGATTGTCCTATTGTCTGGTGAAATATTTTAGATTTCTTTTTCTTACGACACGAAATGCTGGCAGTTATCACTAAAAGTCTTCTCAGAAGGCACTTTTCTCCACAATCATGCGTCAGTGAGTTGCTAAAGCCATATATAAACTGAACACTTGGCCCATCATCGTTCCACAAATATGTACATATGTGACAATCACAATATTGTCAATCTAATTACTTAAATTTTCAAACATGATTTTAGACGTTTTCATACCTTTGTTTCAATATTAATATGAGTGTTTTTTTAAATATGTGTTCATCTGATATTTTAAACTAGAGGCACATTCAAAATTAATTCACTTGTGAGTTACTTGACATTTACAAATCTCTTGAAATACACCTTTTTCTTAGTAGACTGTCAGAAAATCCTCAACTTCTCTATTTATCTGTACATCATGAATTTCTAGTTTTCCCTTCGGAACAAAATCCTTTTAGTAAACAAGGGGCCCACATTTTCGCCCTCAGAAGTAGAGTGGGAAGCCCCGTTTCTCGCACTAAATGTCCTCCGGGAGTAAGATAATAGAACTCCAAATAATGCGTAGTTCAAAGCATCAGCGAGTGTGGAAATACTTTGCAAAAAGTGCGGGGATGTTTCCAAATCCCCAATTGTCATTTTGATTTTGTTCCAGTCTAGACGATAGTTATACAAGCGCAAGGACAGAAAATTGGTTTCTGTGAAATGCTTACATAGTTATGGTTTGCTGAGTTTTCTAAAAGAAGTTTAAAAATTGGAATGTTTGATGGGATATTATAAGAAAGGTAAATGTTGTAACAAAATCATTTCCATTGTATTGTAACGAATTCGGATTCTGTTGTTCGCGTACATTTCACTCAGAATTACAACTTATTACTTTTTCTAGTTACAGATTTGTTTACTTTTTACAAATGTTGCTATTTTGTTTCCAGGTCCACGGTTAGGATACAGCATCTTGAATATCAACACCAAAGTGCCCAGTTGTAGAAAAAAAAAAAGGAACACTTTAGAGAAAATGCAAACTAATGTCTTTAAAAATGTCTTCCTACCGTTTCAAAACATAAAATAAATCTATCTGACAGTTGTATTGACAATGTTAGAATCCCAGCCATAATTACTGCAGAATATGTTAAGAATATATTTGAAGCAATTATTAAAGACACACCAATCCTTCACCCCGCTTGCAGCATACAAGCGTACGTTTTAGCATTGTAACACGAATGTGACACAATTCCTATAATTAGCTCTGTGTTTAAGCTATAAATGATAGTTTTAAAAAATAAAAATGTACTTTACTTTTAGTTTGCTAATAGCAATTGGTAAATACATTTGAAAACTTTTTATCAATTTACATTTATTAATATTATATAAAATGTATATATTCTATTAAGGGTTAAGTGTGTAATTGGGGTATTAAAGTATAAAATTAAATAATATATGAAAAAAGGAATTTAATTTTTGATATTTATTTGCTATTTTTATTTTATTGAAAGTTTTCAAGTTTTCCTATATAATTTGGTCTTATTGCATCACAAGCATTTGACTTAATGAAGACAAGTGCATGAATGCATTTTATGCCAACAAAAATACACGGTGTTTTATAAACAAAGAAGGAAAATGTATTAAATATATAAAGACTATGTACAATGAAGATAAATATAAAGATAATAACTATGCAAATATTAGGTTATGAATCAGATTGCATGTTGAAAAATTATAATCCAGTATAAGTGCAGTCAATAAAAATAAACATCCAGAACTAATGAAGCAAAAAATTATCAGTACATAGCACGTAAATAATGAATTTTGGAAATATTACAACAATATTTAATTAGTGTCTTCATATTAAATACCAAGCAATGATATTTGTTTGCTATTTATATCACAAAAACTATGAATTATTGTAGTCGAAATATTGATATCTATTAATGTGAAGTTTAAGAAATATGCATAATCTATGTTATTTTGTATTAAAGAATATTTACTTTTAACTGTAAAAATTGTGTAGGTCAAAAAAAATTTTACAGTTGAAACATTCTTCAAAGATACTTCAAAAATATCATGAACAATGTACATAAAAGATATGAAAGTGGCATTAACAATAAATTTCGATGCTTTGTTTTCAATATTTTATTATAATATTTATATTATCATAGGAATTCAGTAAAATTTTTTTCTTTAATAAAACAATTTTCACTTAATGTTTTTTTTACAAAACTATGCATTTAGATTACACATGTTTAAGCATTTTCCACAGCTTAATTGTGCCTTTTTTCATAATATGCACATATGAGAAATTGAATTTTTAAGTCTTTTAAAATTAAAGAAATAAAAAAATGCGATTGCAGTTTAATCTTCTTTGTATTAAATATGTCTTTACTATATATAAGAAGGCAAATTAGAGGGAAGTTAAAAAATAACAGAAAATTTAGAATAGTTTAAGCTTTTTTTTTTGAACTTTTCTAATATTGTGAGATATTTTAGGTTAATCATGTGGTATGAGTTAGAAACATAAAGCAGTAATATCCAAATTCAATAAAGCAACGGCATTATTGAAGTAGGATACGAATGAGCAATGCAACTCAACTGCAGATACAGCTAAAAGTTTCTATAGCATATGTAAGAAACATTTTACCAAAGGTTCTTTTGACAAATATGTGCCCGAAATATAATGAAATGGTAGAAAATCTGCATTTTAATAATAATTGGTACAACCTACAAAGATGATTGTGTCAGAAAAATGGCCAATTATTGACTTTGAAAGAATTATTGGAAAATTATAAATATCAATTTGAAAAAATTTCATTTAACTAAACATCAATAAAAAATATAACTTTATCAAGTTCTTTTCAATTTTTATTCATTATTTTTATTATCAAATAATGCTAGTTCAAAAAGGAAACGTGAAGCAGTGTTGCAATCATACCATTTTTCAAACATTTATTAAATTATATTGACAAAAACCGTTACTTTTCTTCTCATTTAGATAATGATTGGTTTATATATAACTTCCGTTTTTTAAAGGTTAAATTTACACAAAATTTAAATAAATCAATGTTGAAAGTAATTACTTCAAAAGTTTTCTAACAATATCATAAGTTTGAAAAAAAAGTAAGATTTATAATTGATCCAAATGAAATGACCACCACAAAAGTAGAAAACTGCAAAGATTGATGAAGCGAGTAAAAATATGTCAAATGAGTTTTGAAAAATGGGAATATTTTAAATCATTCATTGTTTCTCATTTGCATTTATTACACGAAAGGGAAAATTCTTGTACCAAATCATTTTTATTCTGCTGAAGTGAAATTAGCTTCCATTCAAAACTTGAAAGGGATGGTACAAAGAAAGAAAAAATTTCAAAAGGCAACAAAAAATATCTATTAAAAATATCTATTCATAATTCAACTTATTTTTCAATCGTCATAAAATAGCACAAATTGATAAATTGTGCTTTACAAAACTATTCAATCTATCAACAAACAATAAAAAATAAATACTAATAATAAAACCACTAAAATACTGAATAATAATTCTGAATAATAATCGTGTAAAAATGGCAGAGATTTATTCTTTGAAATAAGTATTTAAAATACTTCGATCTCATGAGAATTAAATTAAAATTAAAAAATATATATATATGAAAATTTAAATTACACTTATTTATAAAAGTAATAATAAATCATAATTAGTAGGAAAAACAATAGTGAAAAATTTCATAATAATTTTTCTTAGAAAATAATTAATTAAATATACTTTGAAATAAACTAATAGACTGGCAAAATATTTAAACAAAATTATATTTTCAAACTTTTTATGTCTCTTATGTGTGATGGAATGATTATATTATTAATGGTCTGCTGATCATCTAAAACTTAAATGTTGAAAGGGAAATATCCCAAAATATTTCAATCTGCTACTAGATTTGTGAATGAAAAGGTAAACAAATGATTTGGATTACAGCACACATGCTAATTATTAGCACCTCAAACGCCCTTTGTATACAACATTTAAATGTACATAAACAGCTGAATTTAAAAATTGTAAATATATTTCTCGTTAAATTTTTAGTGTTAATTATTTATGCCTTGTTAAATAATATATACAGAAGCTCCACCATCAAACAAAACGTTAAACATTTTTATCACGCCGTTATAGATCCTCCACAATAAGAATGAGTTTAGCAACTCAACAATCTCGTTCAACACTACAGTTATCTGCGAATAAGGAGTATTTTTTTCAAGGCTTCTATTACGACGATTGTCTTCTATGCTACAACATAGGGATCTATGTTTGTAATACTGAATATAATTTTGCACGATGTACAAACGGTACAGCAAAGCCTTTCTGGGCAAAATAGTTGATGTCAAACCATCTTTCCTCTCCTCTGCCTCCTATGCTTACTTTCAATTCCTATATAAAAAAGCCGCTTTCAGAGGTTGGTCGGTTAGACTGGTCATCAGTTGGAAAATGAGCAGACATTGTTTTATATAATTAATAAAAAATATTAATGCACTCACGTTTTTTTCTTTTAAAGATACTTTATTTATAAAGGTTGTCTGGCTAAAGGTAACCAAAATTACTAGCTTGTAATTTAGTGAATTTGTGTTGGTTAATGCAACTGCAATTTATAACTTATTTTATGTAGTTCTCTTACATAGGTTTTAAATTTCATTTGCACCAATCTTTAAATCAACTGTTGCAGAGATACGTACAAAGATACGATACTACAAACAATACAAATACAACAATACAATTTTTTGCTAGTACAATATTTTCACTATTTCACTAAAAACGTTTTTGAATGATTATATTTATCAACATCCTCAACACATATTTAACTCCTTGCGTCTAGTTTTATTTTGGAAAGATTATCATTAGCTTCAATGCAGCAGTTTGCTGGTTAATATTTTGCAAATGTAGAAAGTAGGTAGATAAATAGAGTACAACTTTCACTGTTACACATATGTGGTTCGCTCAGTATAAACCGTTACCAGAATTTCAAATAAATATATTTTTAGGCTGCATATTTTTCAATTATTATAGGTAATATTTACTGACGTTTAAACATTATATGTAAAATGATTTTTTCAAAAGTATTCTTCATTTTGTTTTGTTTGCATTTTAACAGAATATATATCTATCTATAAATATGATATTTATCTATGTCCACATAATAATGTCGCTTTCTTTTAAGCGACATTATATCTTTATAATACTCTCTCTTAGAAGACTATTATACTCTCTCTGTCTCAACTATCTTCTATATCTTACAGTCTCTTTACAACTATTATCTAAAGTCAAATCAGAAAATATTTCCATAAATATTGGAATGTATATAAATTTTCTATAGATCAATGATGAAGAAAACAATAAAAAAGTTCTGTAACAAGGAAATTTTTTAACTTCTATAAATATATTCCCAAAATCAGCTTTTGTTATTCGTGAAGCAAATGTATCTCCTGAAGATAATTTCATGTTCTTTTATAATAGATTAAAGAAAAACATACAGAAGGACATTTGAGGAATGTTTCGAACTATTATTCATCGAGTAATTTTAGAGGCTTTGCTAATGCTTTTTAAATAGTACATTAGCTGTAGGCTACACTATCTCTGATGTTCATCGTCTACTGTCCAGAAAATTCGTCTATTTCAATTTATCTTATTTATTAATTCCAAACAAATTTTAATTATACATAAACACTTATTTTTTCTAAATAGATTATTATTCTTAAAAAAAATATAAAATCATAACGGCACTCTACATTTCGCTAAACAGAAAATTTTCTTCAATCTGAAAACCATCATGAAAACCATTTAAAGAGAAAAATATTGTGCTCTAAAAAAAAAAAGAAATGTCATTTAGTGTTAAAACCAGAAATGCTACGTTATAATTTGTAACAATTGTAAGATAATAATAAGAGAAACTGCGCTTTAAAAAAAACATAATTACGCACGTGAAAAAAAGCAATTATCCTTAAGATTAAGAGAAGTCGTTATGAATTTGAATAACCATGTACAAATATTACTCATTTTAGTTCCAACTGTTTAAATGGAATGTTCATATATGTTTCGAAGTAAATTAAAAAACTAATTTGAAATATTCAGGATATTGCATGTTTCAGTTCTGAAACTTTTCGAAAATTTCGAGCTTTTAGTTATTACTAGTTTCTTTTACGTTATACGAAGAAATGTTAAAAGAAAAAACTATTTATAAACATATTTGCAGTTTTGGAAAGAGTTTATATATAAATATAAGAAACTGTTTTACTTATTTAATATGTAGGTAAGGAATGTACAGAAAAACTTTCTTCAACTAAGATTAAGAACAAATGTTGCATAATTCTAAGTTACCAAGTAACTTTATCTACGCAGTATAGTTGAGCTCTACACATTTCCAAAATATTTAATAACTGAAACCAAAAATCACCTGATATATCATAGTTAAGCTTAAGAAACATTTCTTTTAGTCGTTCTTAGTACAATTTACTCCTCTAAAATATTATATATCCATGCAATTGAAGCAAGTAAGGAAGATTTTTAAAACACTTTAAACAAAAATATACTTGATTTAAAATATTAAAGTAAATTGATATTAATTATATAATATTAGATATTAAAATGAAATTAACAGAAAACATTTTAATTTGTAAAAAATTTTGATACGCAAAGAAGCCAAAAACAAGAATTATACGATTAGATTAGATAAAATTGGAGTTGATGCAAATGAAATATGATAATAGTGGAAATAAAACATTATATAAATTATGTTTTTCTAAGCAAATCATTGTTGTTGAAATTGTTTTTAAAGTAAGAATCATGTGTTACATCATGTCAATACCATTAAATGTAGTATCTGTATATTCAATACCATAAAAAAATTAAAGCTATTTTTATGCTCATAAATTACCAAAAGTATTATATTTAAACTATTAAATTATTTGCATAAATATATTAAATTATTTGTATTCATTTAGAAAACACTATTCCGTAAGCATGTTTTCCTTCTAAATTGAAGTGAATCAAAGTAATCATGGTAAAACACCATGGCCTAATAGACAACTCTTGTAGAATTGCCTATGTGAAGGAGGCAATAAAAATAAATTGACATATATCATCTAAAATATTAAAGTAAGCTACATGCGTGTATCAGAATAATACACTAATGCAAGTAGCTGAAAAACGAAATTATTTTTACAATTGTTTGCTTTTGACCATATTACATCAACCCATTGAATTTTTTAATCTTCAGTGCACACATACAAACATTTCTTATTGCCGATAAGCTTGAATTCTCAACTTCGGTATTCTTCACAAGTATTTTTTGAATGGTAACAACCTGTAACATTGGAGATAATTCTTAAATAGTTTTTAAATATGTGAAATATCTGTGAGGTCATGTAAATAAAACTCATAATAACATTAGCAATTTATTAATGATTTAATTGGTTGAATTTCTTATTTTTACAATGGCCAATAATTTAAATAACGATTTTTAAGGTTTATGATAAAGAAGAAAATCTGTCTGTTTCTATTTACCTTTGAAAAATACTTTATATTTACTTATTAAGTTTAAAAATTCTATTTCATTGAAATGATTACGTGAAATACTTCTGATACAAATTTAATATTTTGAAATATCTCTGCATATTCTAAAAATTAAATATTTAATAAAATTTTAAATTAAAACAGTTCTCTCTCAAATAATGGACAACTGACTTATTTGAATATTTATTTTTAAGCATATTTAAGAATTAATTAAACTTTGGGAAAATGCATTATAAATATATATATACACTAAAAAATGAATTTTAATAAAGAACAAAAATCAAAAAAATATTTGACAAATTTTGAAAATATTTTATTAAGAAAATTCATCTCAATTATAAAATAATATGTGTTCATATTTTTTACTAACTCTGTTTGCATTTATATCATGAAAGTTAAACAAAGGTAACACATGAGCAAACGAGTGATAGTTAAATAGAGGAAATTCAAAGAGAAGTGAATAAAAAAATAAGTAATCGTGATCTTTATTTTCAGCAATTTAAATTAACATGAATCCCAGTAATGGAATAATAGCAACGTTCGTAACTCGAGTTGCAGTAGAACTCAAGTTCAGGATTTCCCCTCTAAGGCTTTCATGGTTTCCTTTCTACAAAACGCAAATACGGGTAGTTACTATTCCAAGTCTTCCCTTAAGACGATACACTGGGTTTATTGGACGTTGATTGCTTAATATACTATCCGAGATCCTCTATTTTCATACGAATTCATCTCTCACGCTACAACTGCTTATATACCCTGACGAAAGACATGAATGCATTCTTTAAAATATTTTATTACGGAATACTCGTCTTTGAAATTAAAAACACTTAAAGATTCTTAATGACACCTACAGTTATAGTTTTTTAAGGAAATAATTCATCTCCAAACTTTTTTTTTATTTCCAATGGCAGATTATTAACAGTTACAGCAAAAACATATAACATACAACAACAAAATAATACAACAAAACGTACTGAAACAGATTTCATTAATATAACAGTAATGCCAATTTGCAGACCTTTTAGCCACTAAAAAGTGTTACCAGGTGCAAAACGGGGAGGTAGATCTTCTGCGCACCAAACTTGTAAATGGAGGATTAAATGGAGTTTTCAGGAATTGAATAGATTTACCGCTATCTGGAATTAGAATTCTAATTTAAGTTAATTATTCAACTTTTCCTTAAAAGAAATCTATTCGACCTTAAATTCAAATAGTTAAAGTACTTAAGAATTTTGTGGTTTTTTTTTTTTATTTCATTGAAGCTTATCAATAGCTTATTACTGCCGTTGAAGAAAGAACTATTTGTTTCTTTGATTCTGCCTTAAGTAGTTAATTGATATTTTTTTCCCCTTTAAATTGATGAGAAATAAAAAAAACTGCATGCATCCACAAGGAGTACAGTTAATTTAGAATCAATTAATATTCAAATGTCATAATTTATTTACGAGCATAAACGTACAAGGTAGAAAGGATTAAAAGTTAATTCAATAAGGAACAAATTATCTTAAAGAGAGTAAAAGCACTTAATGTGGTGATCAATTAATTGTAAATGCTCAAAAGAAACCCTTTGCCCTGTTTATAAAAGGAAGAGTGATTAATGAAATTTACTACTATTTCTGAAATCAAACGCATGAAAACCTTTCATATTTCGATTATTAACTAAATTAAAAAAAAAAAAAACTATTAACTCATAAATGATATACTAAGAATTCAGAAATATGTATATATATATATATATATAATATTTCTTATTTTGTTGCGGAATAAAATTGATAAAATGTTAGCTTATAAAACAGTATGCTGGTGTCATTTTTTAAATATATAGAATATATATATATATATATATAAATTAATGTTGTATGTTACGCCGCTAAATATCCTATTATGTCCTTGCAGTGCTCCTGTCCTAGATCTGCTCAAACGGCTTTAGCTAGACTAAGAACTGGCCACACTAAGAGTTTGACCTTCAATGGAGACGAGAAGACACAAACCCTTTGTCATTGTTCGGCCATCGCGTCTCCCTCTCCTCTCATCGAATGTATTGGTGCCTCTGTGAGGCAACTGTTGAATGAGGGGAGGACCGTTTACGATCTATTGATGCAGCTTGATCTACTGGACTTTGTTAAGGATTCTAAATCAAGGAGATAAGCAACAACAACAAATTTAATGTTTATTTTTATATGCTATTAATAATAGTTAATAGGAGCATTTTAACAAAAATAAACACTATATTTAACTGGTTTTATAATGTTTTTAACATAATATACATTATAATATTTCATAGAAATGTAAAAATCATATTAATTGAACATTATTTAAGTGCAGGAAAAGATCAATATGTTTGATTAATTATATGAAGGAACATACATATTATTTGCTTTTTGGTTCAAAAAATTATATTTGAATTAATTGTTGGAAGGGCTTTTAAATATTGTACATTATAATATAAGATACACGGAATCTAAAATCTTAAATGTGTAGTGATTTCAGCAATTGACATTTAAAATCATTTACGACCTGCTATCCTGCCATCAAAATTCAGGAACAAGGTGTCAGAAATGAAGACAGGTCGACGGGTTCCACAATCATGTACTTCAACTAGAGTTAACACAAAAAGTTTCCGATTTAAATATTTATAATACTAATTTTCCGCATAGAAACAGGTTTCCGGTTTTTTCCACTTATTGTGTCTCTAAAGGGCTCCCTTAAATTAGAATATATATTCATATATTTTTGAACTTTTTCATTACCACTCGGCTTACAAGTCTTCCTTCAGGTCTCAACAAACTAGTACTGTTAATCGAGAGTGCCGCGCTCTGTTAATGAACCCAGCCTAAATCAATAAGACTTACTGTTAACAGTTCTGACTGTAAAAGTAACACTTAGAGTTTACCTTTAATTATTAATTGCATTTCCTTCTTTATATTTTGGGGATCATGGATTTAGTGCTGTTAAAAATTATACAACAGAAAAAGTGATTGTAAATAAGGAATTACGGTGGTTTGTGCATTTTACGGAATACTGTTGACAGAAATAATACTGGAGAATTATTCATTAATAGAAAATCACTAAGTTCATCTTTCTCATAGTGGTCTTTTAAAATTTTATTAGTAATTTTTATTTTTGTATTATCTTAATTTTTTATCTGTAATTCGAATGTTAACTGGTTAATTTAAAAATAATTTTATAAATTCAAACTTCAAACGTTCTTATTTACAATATTATTTAATGTATTTTTAAAATGGGGGCAGATATATGTTGTATGAAATGACACGTGTGCTTTGCTATACCGAAATATTACAGGGATAGATCTGATTAATTTTTTTCTTTCTGAAAGGAAAGTAGAAGAACAAAAAATTTTTGGAAAACATTGATTTAAAAGAATAATTAGTAATTGATTTAATACAATAATATTATTAATAATTTTTTTTTGTAAAAAGTCAATTCCTCCTTTTTTTCACTATATTGCAGAAAGTCCTTTATAAATAATTTTCAGTAATTTTTTTTAAGTTTATCTGGCGCCATCTATTGTAAGATATATGCAACTTAAATCTAAAAAAAACTAAAAATAATTAATTAAATTTAATTACTGACTTACTATTTGAAAAAACTATATTAACATCAAGTGTCATCCACTACAAGTTTAAAAAAATTTATTTGAACTTGAGTATATGAATAAAAAGTATTTTATTAACGATTGAAAATTTGAACAAGATATATATATATTGAGTGTGAGCTAAGATAAGGAATTGAAAAAAACATCTGCATTTTTGGAAGATTTTTTTTATTTGAACATAACCTAAAAATTTAAAAAAAAATTATGTTTCCATAAATTTAGTGATGATGCAAACTATCAATATTTATTATTAATTTTATACAAATAGGATTCAGAAATTTAGTTATTTTATCATGTACAATAACATTCCATCCTTTATATTTTTCTTATAATTTGAATATTTCTATAATCCTCTTATTTATTTTTAATGTTACTTAATTAAAATAAAAACTTAACTTAATTAAAATAAACTTAATCACTTAATTAAAATAAACTTAATCACTTAATTCAAATAAAAATGAATTTTGTTTGGATTTCGTTTTTATGTACTTAATTTTTTAAGTAAATTTCGAATTAAAGGTTTTACATGAAAAATCTAGTAATTTAATTTAATTTCAATAGAAATTTTCAGAGATTTCAAAAGTACCAGAAAGAAATGATTACTTTGAAAATTGTTTTGTGATAAAATATTACTTAAAAGATATAAATCAATTATTTAACAATATGTATATTACAATATGTATACGTTTTATACAAAATTAATTCGATTTCCAGTTATTAAAATAGTTTAAGTTTTATATATTTTAAAGTCATTCTTTTTTTGATTATTTCATTATACTTGCTTCTGAAAATATTCCTATAGTGATTTTTAAATCAATATAATAAATATATATTTTTAATGTTTAATAAGTAAATATTTATTGATGGTAATCTCAATTTTACATCTTGCATATTTCTTACATTAAGGAATATTTTTAAATGAGTTTTGTTTTTCTTCCTCGTCCTTCCTTCCATATACATTGATAGAAATAATTCAAAAATAATCCTTATTTTTATAAGAAATTGTGACATAAAAATAAAAACTTATGCATTCGAGCAAAAACGTTTATTTTTTTATGAGCAAATACGGATATGAGATCCATAAAGAAAAGGATAGAGTTTGATTCGTAGCATATAAAGATTACCATTCTTCCTTAGGAATATGTTGATTTTATTGAGCGTGGCATGTTTATGGTGATTGTTTTAGTTTACAATAAAGAGTTGTCAAAACATTACGTTTTTGAGCTGACACAAATTGTACATTGAATAATGTGCTGGGCAGCAACGCAACGTAAAGGAATTGTTTTAGATTATTTATATGAGCGAACATGAATATTTAAAGGTTTTTTCGAAGTGCGCTGAGAAATTGGATCGGTATTTTATTAAAACTGAATTCCTAGATAATAAAAACTGTGTTTGGATTACGGAGAAATATATACCGTCTGTTGAAGGTTAAAGTATTAAAAATTTAACCATAAGACAAAGTAAATTAAATTTTAGATTTTTTTCAGTGCAATATTTTTTTGGAAGCTGCTAATTATTTTTTTGTTTAATTTTGCTTTAAAACTAAAGGCCGTCTATTAACTATTTTAAATTTATGAAAATATTTTTATTAAAGTTATAGTTTGTAAGTAAGCATAATTTCTTTATACAAAACTGTTAGAATAGTTTTCAGTGATTTATTTTTAATGGAATATAAATTTAAAGAATAACACAATGTGCATATAGAAATAGGTTTTTTTTTTAAAAATAAATTCTTAATTTATAACTTATTTTTTTAATTATTTAGAAAAATAGGAACATTAGAAACTTAATAAAGTTATAAAGAAAAATTAAACATAATTAAGCAATATAAAAGGAATAATATAAATTCAAATTCAAATAAAATGCAATATAAAATCAATATAATAAAAATATAATCAAATTAATATTTTATCATATAAGTTAAAATACATTACTTAATAAAATTCAGTACCAATATCAATAAATAATATCAATATAAATTGAGTTTACTATTTTAATTAGAAAAAAAAATTCTGAAGTTTCTAATATTTTGCACCATGTAATGCTTTTTAATTAAACTACGCACGATTATATATAAATTTTTTTGAAAATAATTTTTAATGAAATTTTAGCTTGATAAAACATTATGCATATATATTTAAATTTATCAAAATTGTTCTCTATTGTTTATTAAATTAAAAAGATGATAATAAAATTGATCTATATAAAGAAGATTGGTAGTAGAAAAAAGATTGTAAACAAGTAGTAATTGTAATAAATTGTTTTCTGATATTTAAATAGTTAAGTATTGATAAATTACCTAATTAAGATTCCGCTAATTGAAGTAAAAATCTTTTCTTTCTTGGTGGCTTTTGATAAATTGAAAAGCAGTATTCAGCTGAGTTCCAGAACAACATTAACAATTTATTCAGCAATTATTAAAAAAGTTTTCAACTTTTTGAAAATTTTTTTTTTTAAAAACCTATCATTAAAACGTTATTAATTTTTAAAGTTTCACAATATTTTTCAACCTAAAAAAAATGACGAAAATAATAGAGTGTATATTCTTAAGAAGAATTATACTACTATTGAACCAGGAATCATAACTTGAAACTGGCTTAACCGGGAATAATATAAAGATGTACCCTATATATTAGTTACTCGGAATTTAGGAAAACGCATCCAAATAAAATAATTTTCTGCCCTCTAGGAATTTTTAGATATTGTCAACAAATCTATATTGAGTAATTCATGTCATATAAAATAAAGCTGAGAATCCTGTCTTTATATAAGATTCCAATTTACTTTCTAACCAATTTTCATAAGACATGAACAGTTTATTTAACATAAGCTATTTGTAATTACAAGTGATAAAAATCACTTCAAAATTAGCCATTAATTTTTAGAATCATAAATATTGCTGAGTTCCAAATGAAATATCATATGGTATGCAAATTACGTTTCTAATTCTAAGAATCGCAAAGTTAATGACATCTTTTGCATTCCAATATATATTACATACATATATATATATATATATATATATATATATATATATATATATATATATATATATATATATATATATATCCAATATACTAACAGCTAACACCTTGATTTAAAGACATTTGAACTTTTACTCAATTCAATAAATTTAATTGTGTTATATTAATATTATTATTCCGAAATCAATTACAGTTATTTCACCTTTATTATAAATAATTAAATATATGTTTATAATATTCCAAGATTTCAAAGTTTAGAATTGCAAATCTAATTTTTGAGGGATATAAATAATATGACCACTGCTATATATTCTTGAGTAGGTAAATAAGAAAATCTTATCATTTTTTATCTAACACTGGTCTCTTGATTTAACTTGTGGTTTATTATCAATATATAAATTGTACATTTGACACATCACTGTTCCACAATATGTACATATGTGACAGTCACAGTAATTACTTAAATTGTGAAACATGATTTCAGACATTTTTCTGCCTTTGTTTCAATATTTACATCAGAGATTTTTTTAAATAGATATTTTCTGATATTTTAAACCAAAGACACATTCAAAATCCATTCACTTGTAAAATACTTGACATTTACAAATCTCATGAAGTGCACGTTTTTCTTAGCAGGTTGTCGAAAAATCCTTTGCATTTCTATTTATCTGTAGATCATGCATTTCTAGTTTTCCCTTTGGAATCATATCCTTTTAGTAAACAAGGGGCTCGAATTTTCGCCCTCAGAAGTAGAGTGGGAAGCCCCGTTTCTCGCACTAAATGTCCCCGGGAGTAAGATAATAGAACTCCAAATAATGTGCAGTTCAAAGCATCAGCGAGGGTGGAAATACTTTGCAAAAGTGCGTGGATGCAAATCCGCAATTGTCATTTTGATTTTGTTGTAGACTAGACGATAGTCATACAAGCATAAGGAGAGAAAATTGGTTTCTGTGAAATGCTTACATAGTTATGGTTTGCTGAGATTTCTTAAAAGGAGTTTTAAAAATTTCAATATTTGATGGGATATTGTAAGGAAGGTTAATTTTATTACAAAATCATTTTATTGTATTGTAACGAATTCTGATTTTGTTGTCCTCATACATTTCAATGAAAATTACAGATTATTACTTTTTCTAGTTGCAGATTTGTTTACTTTTTACCAATGTTATTATTTGTTTCCAGGTCCTCGGTTATGGTATAGTAGCTTGAAGATCAACACCAAAATACACATTTGTAGCAAAAATAAAAGGAATACTTTTAAGTAAATGAAAAAGTAAGGCCTTAGAAAATGTTTTCCTATCGTTTCAAAGACTATCATTATCAATGGATTTCTTTAAAAACTCAATTTTTATTTTATTGATTATTTTAAAACAACACATTTGGATTAAACATTTTGCATAACTTAATTTTACTTTTCTTCATAATAATTCACTAGGTACTCAGAAATTGAGTTTATAACCCTTTAAAATTAAAGAACTTAGAAAGAATAGCTGATTATATTATAATACTTCTTTGTATTAAACACGATACCTCTAAATATAAGACGGATAATTAGAATCATTTAAAAATATAAGAGAAATCTAAAATAGCTTAAGTATTTTGTTTTGTTTAAGTTTTTGTTCAGTATTTTTCTATTGTTTCCATATATATATAGTTTAAGAGATATATATTTTATATATTTATATATGTATAAATATAATTTTAACTTAATCGTGTGCTATGAGTTATTAGTATGCCAGTTCATTTCTTTATGGAAGTTAAATACGAAAGAAAATTGCAACTCAACTGCAGATGTAGCTAAACGTTTCTGCAACATATGCAAGAAAGATTTTACCAAAAGTACTTTTGACAAACACGTGGCCAACAGAAAATTGAATAGGTAGAAAATTTGAATTTGAATACTAATTTGAACAGGCTATAATGAAAAAATGGCAAATTAGTGAATTTTCAAGAATCATTGAATTTAAAAATATTAATTTGAAAAAAAAAAAACATTAATTTTAACTTAAAGTATACTGGGAATTAATAAAAACTGATTTTAATAATATTTTAATTAAACAAAATTTTTTTTCTGAAATTTCTAATATTTTCTATGACGTAATATTTTTATACGAAATACACACGATCGTATGTATTTCTAAAAAAAAATAATGAAATTTTAGCTTGCGATAGGCTTAATGCATATATATTTAAAATTATTAAAACTGTTCTCCATTATTTATTTATTTATATTATAGAGAAAATAATATAATATTGGAATCATAGGAAGACAAGTGGTAGTAGAAACAAGATTGGTAAACAAGTAGTAATTGTGCTAGAAGTTCCATTTAATTGTAAGAAGTTCCTAAAATTTCCATTTATAATATATTCACATCATTATATTCTTATTCTGAAAACATTAATTGTTTTTATACCTTAATTTTCTATTGTGTTATTCATTCAAGTATCTGAAACTTTGACCTGCTCATTGACTGGGGCAAATTAGTCATTACTTTAGCAAATATTTGCCGTACAGGAAATTGAAAGACGTGTTAATGTTCTTGCCAAAAGTCCTTCGAACTATTTTAATTTCCAAACAGCTGCAGGCGTTCCAGAGAACAACACAATTATTTTTAATTTTTGACAAATAATTAAGAAAGCTTTCAAAAGGGACTTTTGAATACCTATTAATTTTTATGCTATCATTTCGCAGAATATTCTAATTCAAAAGGCATAACCTAATTAGTGAAAGATGTGTTTATGAAATAAATTTATTCTATAATCAGCGCATTTATGCCCCCCTAAGCTGATATTAAAATTCTAAGGCCGTAAAGCACTAATTTTGTCAAATAAATATATATGTTGTGGAAGAGGAAATAAGAAACTGCATGTGATAAAGACAAAAGAATTAACGAAAGTTAAGCAATAGAAAAATATCGATGTTTGTTAGATAATTATTTCTAAAATATATTTCTGCGTTTTCTTTATTATGAACTCAATTAAATTGACTATTTTAAATTTATTTCCTTCTAATATCCTGACATATATGTAATTTAAAAAATGACTAACAAGCTAATTTCTCTTCCCAAAAAGACAATAGGATCTTCAGGGAAAAAGATAATAAATAAAAAAGGCATGTTGTCACAATCAAATTCATTTGTAATAAATTGCTTTTCTACCATTTAAACAGTTAAGTATTGATGAATTGGCAAATTAAGATTCCGCAATTTGAAGTAAAAGAGTTTAAAATGAAAGTCAGGCATTGTTTTAATGTTGTATTTTTTTTTTTTTTTATAATTTAAAAAGCATTGTTCATCTGAGTACTTAATGCAATTATTATGTCTAACATTTTTAAAAATGGCTATCATTAAAATGTTATGAATTCAAAAGATGCACATGCCTTGAATCTAAAAAAGTGACGAAAATAATTGAAAGTATAATTTTAAAAACCATTTTACTACTATTAAACAAGGAACCATAGCTTAAAGCTAGCTAAACCGGAAATAATTAAAAAATGGATTCAGCAGATTAGTTACTCTGATATCAAGAAAACAGATACAAAATTTCTTTCCTCTAGTTATTTTGACTTATTTTCAACAAATCCATATGGAGTAAATCATGCCATATAAAATAAAGCAGAGAATCTTGTTTAATATAAGATTCCAATCAATCATCCATCCAATCTAGAAAATTTTTATAAGAAATGGACAAATCATGACACCTAAGCTGTTTGTAATAACAAGAGAAACACACGAAAATTCTTCGAATTCAATTCACGAATTCGTTCACGAAAGTCGAAAATTCTCCATTTCTTTTCTACGTTAATTTTTGAAATCAATACGACTATTTAGAAAATAAAGAAAAAATAAGAGAAGTAAATATAAAAAATATATTTAGAAGTATTGCAACAAGGTGTGCATAAATATTGTTAGGTTCTAAAAAAATATCATATGATAAGATCCTTTTTTTCACTAAGATGGCGGTTCCAAATTATACGTATTTTATGTATTAATCTATATGCAGCATTTAACATCAAGCACCTTGAATTGGAGACAATTCAACACGTTACTCAATATAATAAATTTAATAACATTACATAAAGATTAATATTCAAAAATAAATTTAAAAAGTAACATAAATTTCCCATAAATAATTAAAAATATGCTCATCAAAATAATAAAGTCCAGAATTGGAAAGGTCAATTAAAGGGAAAAATCCAATCAGTGAATTTACAAGAATCGTTTAAATTAAAAATATTAATTTGAAAAAAAAAAATAAATTTGGCATCAATAAAAACCTTTTTATCACTTCTTTTAATTTTTGTTCATTATTTTAGTTAGCAAATGATAATAGTTAGAAATGTGAAATTAAATATTAGATCAATTATACCTTTTTTGGAACATTCTTGCAATTATATTGAATAAAACTGTTATTTTCTTTTCCTTTTAAATAATGACTGGTTTCCATATAAGTTCCTTTTTTTTTTTATAGATTAATTTATTTAAATTTTATGTAAATTTAACGTTGAAAGTAATTACTTCAAAAGTTCTCTAACAATTTAATAAATTTGAAAAAAGAAAGATGTATAATTGATCCAAATGAAATGAACACTGCAAAAGATTGATGAATCGAGTAGCAATATGTCAAGTGAGCTTTGAAAAATGGGAATATTAAATCATTCATTGTTTCTCATTTGCATTTCTTACAAGAGAGGGAACATTCTTGTAGCAAATCATTTTTATTCTGCTGAAGTGAAATTAACTTCTATTCAAAACTTGAAAAATAATTACAAAGGAAGAAAAGTTTTCAATAGGCAACAAAAATTGCTATTAATAATTTCTATTCAGTTTAACTTATTTTTCAATCTTTATAAACAAGCACAAATTTATACAGTTTTCTTTTCGAAACTATTCAATCAAAATAACAATCAAAATAAATAAATAAAACAATAATAATAATAAAACCAAGAGAATGTCGGTTAATACTTCGTGTAGTAATGGTAATAATATTTAAAATGCTTCGATTTCATGAGAATTAAATTAAAATAAAAATATGAAAATTAAAATTACCTATATACATAATAGTAATAATAATAATAATAATGGAAAGGGGAAGCAATACTGAAAAATTTCATAATAATTTTTCTTAGAAAATAATTAAGTATATAGAATGGTAAAATATTTTTTTTAAATTATCGTTTAAAATTTTTATTTTCCTACCGTTTGATGGAATAATTTTATTATTAATGGACTGCTCACAAAATATTCAAATTCACTACTTGATTTATGAATGGAAAGGCAAACAAATGATTTGAATTACAACACACATGATAATTATTAGCACCATAAACGCTCTTTGTATACAATATTTAAATGTACATAAACTGCTTAATTTAAAAAAAAAAAAATTGAAATTGTGATTCCGGTTAAATTTTTTTGTTTAATAATTTCCGTGTTAATTATTTATGCCTTGTTAAATAATATACAGTTGTGTCACTCCATCATCAAGCAAAACGTTAAACATGTTGTATCAAGTCGTTATAAGTGGATTATCCGCAATAAGAATGAGATTAGCAACTCAACAGCCTCGGTCAACACTTCAGCTATCTGCTGATAAGCAGTATTTTTTTCAAGGCTTATATTACGATAAATCTACAACATGGGGCATCTGCATTAGCAATGGTGAATACAATTTCGCACTATACACACACAGCACGGCAATGCCTTTGTGGACAAAATAGTTGACATCAAACTATTTTATTTTTCGATATCTGCCTCCTCTGTCTATTCTTACATTCAATTACTATAAAAAAACACCGCTTTTAAATGTTGGTCGGTTAGACTGGTCACCAGTTGGAAAATGAACAGACATTGTTTTATATAATTAACAAAAAATATTAATGCACTCACGTTTTTTTTTTTTTTTTTCTTTTAAAGATACTTTATTTATAAAGGTTGTCTGGCTAAAGGTAACAAAAATTATTGGCTTGTAATTTAGTGGAATTGTGTTGTTTAATGCAACTGAAATTTATAACATATTGTATGTAGTTCTCTTAAACAGGATTTAAGTTTCATTTGCATCAGTCTTTAAATCAACTGTTGAACGTACTGCAATAAAGATACGATACAATAAACAATACAAATACTGCAATACAATTTTTTGCTAAAAGCAATTTTTTGCTCTTTCACTAAAAACGTTTTAGAATGATTATATTTTTCCATATCCTCAACAAATATTAAACACCTTGCTTAGCGATTTTATTTTGGACAAATTTGTTGGAATTTTAATTAGTTTCAATGCAGCAGTTATGCTGGTTAATATTTTCGCAAATGTAGAAAGTAGGTAGATAAATGGAATAGCACTTTCACTGTTAGTCATATGTGGTCCTCTCAGTATAAACCTTTACCAGAATTTCATATAAATATAATTTTAGCTCGGATATTTTGTAATTATTATAGTTAATATTTACTGACGTTTAAGCTTTATATACTCATGTTTGTGAAAATTGCTACACCATGAATGACTTACGCGAGTGAGCTAAAATTTTCAGGAAATGCAAATTAGCGCATGATATGCAAATGAGTAGAATTTCAAATCCGTAGCGCATGCGTATGCTGAGCAGCGCCCACTGAACGGTGGATGGATCCGAATAAATAGACGGCTGTAGCGAGGCGTGTATGGTTATCGGTGGTTATCTGCTAGTGGTAAACGTTAGCTCAATCGTTACTTATGCCTCTTCGACGTAAGAGAGCGAGATTTGAACAACTTATAAAGTTTGAACGGGGGAGAATCATCGGCCTTCGTGAAGCTGGATTGTCTTATCGTGCAGTAGCTGCTCGTGTGCCGCGTAACAGCAGCACAGTGATGCGTCTTTGGAAGCAGTGGACGGACGAGTGTCGGGCAACTCGGAAATCCGGGAGTGGATCCCGAAATGTGACGTCAGCTCGCGATGATAGACACCTGGTCCGCATGGCGCTGACGGACCGTACAGCTTCCTCTAGACAATTGGCAGCACAGTGGTCAATAGCTACAGGTGTTTTATTGTGTGCTTCATCAATTCGTAGACGTCTTCTGCAGCGTAGACTGCGCGCAAGGAATCCTTTATGCAGGATCCTTCTCACGCTAAACCATCGCCGCCTGCGGCTACAATGGGCCGCTCAGCATAGAGACTGGCGTGCTGGTTGGCACCATGTCGTGTTTTCTGATGAATCCCGCTTTAATTTGTGGTACCATGATGGCCGCATTCGTGTCAGACGCTATGCCGGTGAACGCCACCTTCCGGAGTGCATTATCGAACGCCACAGTGGACGAACACCCGGAGTTATGGTCTGGGGTGCCATAGCATATCATGGACGATCTCAATTGCTAAGAATTGTGGGCAATCTGAACAGCAACCGGTACATCAGTGAAGTTCTACAGCCCCAAGCTGTTCCCTTCCTTCAAAGCTTGCCAGACGCTGTATTTCAACAGGACAATGCCCGACCTCATATCGCTAGGACTGTTAAATCCTTCTTTGCAACGCGGCAGGTACAGCTTCTTCCTTGGCCTGCGTATTCCCCGGATATGTCGCCGATTGAACATGTGTGGGATTTCGTTGGTCGGCGTCTCGCTCGTGATCCTCGTCCTGTTGCTTCTGCAGACGAACTTTGGGTGCGCTTACAAACAATATGGAATGCTCATCCCCAGGCAGACATTCAAAATTTGTTTGATTCCATGCCACGTCGTGTAGCAGCACTTATTGCGGCGCGTGGTGGCTACACAAAATACTGATTCCAATCTCTTGTTATTGTTTGTTTGCTTTGAACATTTAATCTTTTATTCGTACTACTACCACTGAAACAGTGTATTGAATTTCATTCAATTATGACGATTCCTTCATGGTGTGGCCATTTTCACAAACATGAGTTTATATAAAATGACTTTTCCAAAAGTTTGAATTTCAACATAATATATGTCCACGTATTAATGAATTTACAATAATATTTTTAAATAATAATGTCGCTTTTTTCTAAAGACTCTTTACAACTATTATCTGAAGTCCAATCAGAAAATGCTACCATAAATATTGGCATGTATATAAAATTTTCTATAGACCAATGATAAAATAAACAATAAAAAAGATCTGTAACAAGGAAATTTTTAAAACTTCCTCTAAATATATTTCAAAATCAGTTGTTATTTTGGAAGCAAATGTATTTCCTGAAGATAATTTCTTTTTCTTTTATAATAGATTAAAAGATTAAGACTTCTCTAAATATGTATACAAAATCAGCTCTTATTCTTTGTGAAGTAAATGTATGTTGCGAAGCAAATTCCTTGTTTTTAAGAAAATATTAAAGATAATTCTGAAAGACATTGTGTTGTCGAAATGTTTTTCAGCTAATACTTATGGAGGCTTTTCTAATCATTTTTAAATAGTACATTGGCTGTAGGGTACAATATCTCAGAATGTACAACGTCTATTGGCCAGCAATTTCGTCTTTTTCAATTTACCGTATTTATTAATTCCAAACAAATGTTAATTATATATACAAAACTTATTTTTTCCAAATATCTTCTTATTCTTAAAATATAAAATCTTAACGGCACTCTACATTCCGCTAAATAGAAAATTTACTTCAATTTGAAAACCATCATGAAAACCATTTAAAGAGAAAAATATTGTCCTGTAAAAAAGTAAATAAAATTAAGTGGTTTAAAACAGAAATGCTATGTTTCCAACAATTATAATAAATATTAACAGGACTTGCGTTTAAAGAAAAACATAATTATGTACGTGAAAAAAAAAGCAATTATCCTTAAGAGGAGTCGTTATGAATTTGTATAACTAAGTTCAAATACTACTCATTTTAGTTTCGCTTCATTTAAATGGAATGTTCAAATATGTTTCGAAGTAAATTAAAAAACTAATTTGGAATTTTCAGGATATTGCATGTTTAAGTTCTGAAACTTTTCGAAAATTTCGAGTTTTTATTTATTACTAGTTTCTTCTGCGTTTTAAGAGGAAATATTAAAAAAAAATTATTTATATGTATATTTGCAGTTTAGGAAAGTAGAGTTTATATATAAATATAAGAAACTGTTTCACTTATTTAATATGCAGGAAAGGAATGCACAGAAAAGTTTTATTCAACTAAGAGCAAAATGATTACGAATAAATGCTACATATTTCATTTTTTATCAAGTAACTGTCCCACTAAAGAGATCAAGATATTTTCAAATTAGTTATTAAATGAAACCACAAATCCCCTTATATATCATAGTTAAGAAAGACTACTTTTAGGCGTATTTCGTGCAATTTATTTCTCTAAAATATTATATAACTATGAAATTGAAGCAAGTAAGGAAGAGCTTTTAAAACGCAAGGAATGACATGTGCTATAAAAAATTTACTTGATTTACGAAATATCAGTTTAGAATAAAATTAATATAAAAAACTTGAAATGGTAGCAATATATGAAACTCAAAATCAGTCGAAATCAACAAAAACAACAGTAATTTTACGAGCAGATCAGACAAAATCGATGTTGTTGCAAATTAAATATGATAATATTAAAAATAAAACGAAAATAATTGTGTTGCTATAATTATCTTTAAAGTAAGAATACTGTGTTATATCATTTATTGAAGAGGCTGTTGAACTCCAACTTACCCATAATTACAAAAGCCCTTTGGCGTCAAGAATAAAACAATGTCGATAAAATTTAAAGTTATCAAGCTTAATTAAAATTAAATTAAGAATGTTATCAGAAAATTGCTGGTATTTAATCTAATTAAAAATAAATAGGATATTTTTCTTGATCAAAAAGGATGCCTAGGCTCATAGAGAAGAAATATATTCACAATTTCACAGGATGATTATTCTTTAGATTTAATTTTCCTATGTGTAGTAAAAATTATTATTTTTTTAATTTTCATTACCGTTATTCAGTTAACTTTAAAAAATTAGGCTTTCCGTTATTATTTCTTCCTCTTTTTTCTATTTCTTCTTTCACTTTCCGTTAATAAATCTTCTTTATTTTTAATTTTTAAAGAAGATATTGAACAGTCTTCAGAATTAGTGACATTGTTATTACAATTAGAAACAGATGATCTGTCAAACTTTTATATTCCCTTGCAAAATTTAAAAAAAAACAAATAATAAGTGTTCTGTTTGATACAAAAAAATATTCATTATAGGTTCAAATTCTATTCATTAATGTTAAAAGAAAAATTTAAAACTATTGTTATGCACAAAAATGGCCAAAATCATTATATAGCAAATTTTTATTCATCTAGAAAGCACTAATTTGCAAACATGTTATTCTTCTAGAGTGAAGTGAACAAAAATCACGTAAAATTACCATGGTATCATGAATCACCATGGTAAAACAACATGGTCCCCTAGGTAACTCCTCTATAGTTATCAATAGCAAGGTTGAAAAAAATATGAAATTGACATTTATTTATCTAAATGTTAAAGTGAGTTTCATACGTAACAGTCTAACTGTAATACACTACTTGAAGCAGCTGACACCTCATTTTTTTTTTCACGATTGTTTGTTTTTGACCATATCGCGTCAATCCAATTAATTTTTTAATCTTCAAAGCACAAATATAACACATTTCTATCACTGAGAAGCTTCAATTGCCAAACTCGGCATTTTTTACAAGCATTTCTCGAATGGTAACAAATTCTATCATTTGGGGCGATTCTTCAATATATATGAAAAATATTTGTGTGCTCGTGTAAAAAAAAAAATTCTTCATCATAAAATAAGCAATTTATTTATGATTTAAGTGGTTGAATTTATTTTACAATGACCAATCATTTAAATAACGATTTTAAAGTTTAGAACAAAGAAAAAATAATCTGCATAGTTTTTATTTTCCATTGAAAAATATTTTGGGTTTGTTTATTAAATTTAAAAACTCTATTTCAATGAAATAATTACATGAAATACTTCTGATAAAAATTTAATTTTTTAAAATATCCATGCATAATTAAAAATTAAATATTTAATATATTTATAAATTAAAACAGTTTTCTCTCAAATAATGGATCATTGGATTATGGATATTTGCTTATTTATTGTTAAACATGTTTCAAAATCTAACTAGATAAAAAGTGCATTATAATAATATATATGTATACACACATACAAAATTGATGTTTTTGTAAAGAACATAAGCAAAAAGTATTCAACAGATTTTGAAAAGATTATTTAAGAAAATTCATCTCAATTATAAAATGCTTTTTTGTTGATACTTTTTTCTACTTCCGTATGCATTTACTTCAGGAAAGTTAAACAAAGCAAATACATGAACACATGAAGGTAAACTTTGGGAACACATGAATAAAAAGTGAACAAACGTGATTTTTATTTTCAATAATTTAAATTAACGTCAATCCCATTCCTGAAATAATAGCAACGTTCGTAGCTCGAATTGCAATAGGACTCAAGTTCAGGACTTCCCCGACCAAGTTTTCAGGGTATTATCTCATACAAAACGTAAATTCGGGTAGTTACTATTCTAAGTCTTCCCTGAAGACGATAGATACACTGTGTTTATTTGACGTTGATTGCTTAATATATTATCCGACATACCGTCTATTTTACCATGGAATTAGTTCCTATGCAACAGCGGTATGTATATCCTGAGAAAAGACATGAATCCATTTTCTTAAAATTTTATTATTGAATACTCGACTTTGAAATTAAAAACACTTAGCGATTGTTAATGACACCTACCGTTAAATATTTTTAAAGAACTAATTCCTCTCCAAACTTGTAGTAATTTAATGGAGTTTCCTGAATTAAATGCATTTACCATTAAAAAAAATTTAAATTAGAATTCTAATTTAAGTTAATTATTCACCTTTTCCTTAAAAATAAAATCTATTCAGCCTTAAATTGAAATAGTTAAAGCATTTAAGAATTTTGTGTTTTTTTATTTCATTCAAACTTATCAACAGCTTATTACTACCGATGTAGAAAGAATACCTGTTTCTTTGATTCTACCTTAAGTAGTTAATTGCAATTTTTTTTTCTTTGAATTGATCAGAAATAAAAAAATGCATGCATCCGCAAGGAGTACAGTTAATTTAGAATCAATTAGTATTCAAATGTCATGGTTTATTTACGGACATAAACGTACAAGGTAGTAAGGATTAAAAGTTAATTCTATAAGGAATGATGTATCTTAAAAAAGAGTAAAAGCACATAATGCGGTGATCAATTAATTTTAAATGTTCAAAATAAACCATTTTGCACTATCTCTCAAAGGAGTGGTGATTAAAGAAATTTACTATTATTTCTGAAACCCAACTCCTGAAAGAGATCATACATATTTCGATTACTAATTAAATGTTAAAAAAAATATATATATGCGATTAGTAAAGGTAAATCTAATGCGAATATATTTGAAGTGCTTTGTAAAATTTTCAACAAATTAAATAAAACACATTACTGATATACATCGAAATGTAAAAACAATAACGCTTACTATTTTATATACTCACATTATTCTATCACAAAATAATATATATATATATAAATTAATATTTATTTTTATATTTTATAAATTATACTTAATAGGAATATTTAAAAAAAATATCACTATATTTAACTTTTTTTATAACGTATTTAACATAAAAGGTTATAATATTTGATACGAATACTAAAATATATATATATATATATATATAGATATATTACTTAGAAATTATATAAATGAATTATGAAAAGATCAGTATCTTTTCATGTATTATAGGAAGGGGCTATGATATTATTATGATTATTGGATTTTTAATTAAAAAAATGTTCGCATGTTTTTAAAGATATGAATATTTATCTAAGATCTAAAGATCACTATTTTACATTTAATCTGCTAAACATTTATAAATATCTACTTTCTTATTAAAGACGTGTAAGATTCACTTTTAAAGAATATTTATCTATTATCTACGTATGCTAAAATGTTAAATGTGTACTAAATTCAGCACTTGACTGTTAACATCACATGGGACCTGCTATCCTGCCTTGTGCCACCAAAATTCGAAACAAGGTCTTAGAAATCACGCATCCGCATGAGGTGAGATTTTCACAGATCATCTGTTTCAACTAGAGCTAGCACAAGAATTTTCCCATCTAAATATTTATAATACTAATCGCCCCTTTAAGACAGTTTACCGGTTTCACTGATTTGTCGGGTCTCTAAAGGGAAATAGGAATAAATCGGAATATAGATTCATAAATTTTTGAACTTTTTCATTATAGTACTTTAATTTTGAATAAAAGGTAAGATATGCCATTTTTTAATAAAACATTGAATTTTGAAATGCATAACAATTTAATCATCAAGTTTCATTAAAAAATATCACGGGAATGTGAATAGAAAAGGGAATATTTTTGAATGGATAAGATTTTTTTTTTTTTTTCACATCGGGAAATTATATATGTTAGGAAATTATAGACATAAAAACAGTTAAATTGTCTGAACACATAAACGATATAAGTTGTATGTAAGTTATTCAATACAGAGCATATTTACATCGAAAATATGCTAAATAAACTTCCATATATCAAAAGCGAACAGAGTAATGGACTGACAAAAGAAAAAAAAAGTTCAAATAGGACTTCCAATTGATTTTTAAATTAAATTAAAGGTATATAAAGGTAAGCCGTTTTTTTTTCAACTACATTTTATACCTGAATTATTTCTTGCTTAAATATTTGATTAAGAAATGCTTGTGTAAGTAACATATATTAATGAATTAAAACTTCGTAATCACTTATATTTGCTAAGTAAGTAATAACCGCGTTTTCATTTAGCTGAGTGTTCCAAAATTGGATGAATCGTCCTCTAGATGGCGATCAAACGGTCAAGATGGACGATAATAACTTCTGTATGCAATTGGGGAGCATTTTATTAAAAAAAAAAAAGGGGACGCTGTAATAATAAGAAAAGGATGGAAATTTACAGAAACTATCCGTACATGTTAACAATATGTAACATTATTAAATTTCTTCTATTAGCTCACACTCTCCCTATATATATATCTTGTTCAAATTTTCAATCGTTAATAAAATACTTTTCATTCAACCACTCAAGTTCAAATACATTTTTTTGGACTTGTAATGGATGACACTTGATGTTAATACAGTTTTTTAAATATTAATTCATTAATTTAATTTAATTAGTTAATTTTTAGGTTTTTTTAGATTTGAGTTCCATATATATCTACCAATAGAAAAAATGAATGAAAATTATTTATAAAGGACTTTCTGCAACAGAGTGAAAAAAAAGTAGGAATTGCTTTAAAAAATTTTTTATATTACTTGTTTTACAGATAATCACTTAACAGGCAACTTATAACATTTCGGCTGTAAGTACTGTTAATCGAGTGCATTGCACCCTGTCAATGAACCCATCCTAAATCAATAAGACTTACTATCAACAATTCCAGCTGCAGAAGCTAAAGCTTAGAGTGTATCTTGAATTATTAATTGTATACGCTTTTTATATTCAGTGGATCGTGGGTGTAGTGCTGTCACGAAATATATCACAGGAAAAAGGAGAGAAAATATTGAATAACGGTGATTAACAATATTGTTGACAAAATCTATACTGGGAATTAATTCATTAATAGAAGAGTACTAGGTTCCCCATTCTCATCAGGTCTTTTTTAATTTCATCATTAATTTTTATTTTCGTATTATCACGCGTTATCTTTGTTTTCTATGTGTAATTTGATTGTCACCTGGTTCATTTTAACAATTTCAAGCTTTAAGTTCTTTTATTTGTAATATTATTTAATACATTTTAAAACTTAGGTATAAAATATATAGATACTTAAAAGATAACATATTCTTTGCCAAACCTAATTATTACAGATGATGAAAAGATCTGAGTAATTCTTTCTTTCTAAAAAGGAGGTAGAAAGATAAATAAACTTGAGAATAACTTATTTAATAATATGATTAAAAATATTAATAAAATAACTCTTCATTGAATACTGTTTAAATTTGAACATAATATAGAAACTAAAATAGATCAAAAATACTTTTGGTTTTCCATAAATTTAATAATGATGTACAATGATCTATATTTATAATCAGTTTTATATAAAGTGGATACAGAATTGTATCTATTTTGTCATGTGCAATAACATGTCATCTTTTGTATTTCTCTTATAATTTGAATATTTATATATTCATTTTATTTATTTTTAATTTAACACCTCACTTATTTAAAATATAAATGAATTTTAGTTTGATTTTGATTTTCTGTTTTCAGTTCATTAAGACTTATTATTTTCAGTTTTGCAATGAAAAATCTTGAAATTTAATTTAATTTCAATTGAAATGGTCAGAGATTTCAGAAGTACCAGGCAAAAAGATATATTTGAAAACATTTTTTTCATAAATAATTACTTAAACATTATAAATAATTTAGATAAATATATGTCTATATATATATGTCAAAAATTTGGCTTCAAAATAATAAAACAGTTTTATATGTTGTATCATTTTAAAATCTGGTAATTTCATTACATTTGCGTCTGAAAAAGTTATATAGGTTTTTTTAATATATTTATATTAGGCACACACACACACACACACACACACACACACACACACACACACACACACACACACACACACACAAACAAACAAACAAACAAACAAACAAACAAACAAACAAACAAACAAACAAACACACAAACAAACAAACAAACAAACATATATATATATATATATATATATATATATATATATATATATATAAAGTAAGTGAATATATATATAAGTAAATATTTATTGATGGGAATCTCAATTTCCCATCCTGCATATTTCTTAATTGAATAAGATTTTTAAACGAGTTTTGTTTTTCTGCATGAATTTACATTGATAAAAATAATTCAAAAATAATCCTTATTTTATTATGAAACTATGATATGAAAATAAAAACTTATATTGTCGAGCAAAAATGTTTATTTTTTATGAGATAATACAGATATGAGATCAGTAAAGAAAAGGGCAGAGTTTGATTCGTAGCATATAAAGATTGTCATTCTTCCTTAGGAATCCTACACTTTTATTGAGCGTGGCATGTTGATGGTGATTGTTTTTGTTTAAAAGAAAGAGTTGTCAAAACATTACGTTTTTGAGCTGGCACAAATTGTACATTGAATAATGTGCTGGATAGCAACGCAGAGCAACAGAATTGTTTTAGATTATTTATATGAGCGAACATAAATATTTATAGGTTTCTTCGAAGAGCGCTATGAAATTGGATCGGTATTTTATTAAAACTGAATTATTAGATTATAAAAATTGTTTCTGGATTTTTCAGAAATATATTCCGCCTTTTGAAGGTTAAACTATTACAAATTTAACCTTAAAATCAAAGTAAATTAAATTTTATATTGTTTCAGCAGAATATTTTTCTGGAAACTTCCAATTATTGTTTTCTATGTGCTTTTTAAAATGAAATGCAGTCAGTTATATACTTAATTTATTAAAATATTTTAATGAGGATTTTGTTTGTAATTAAGCATCATACCTTTATACAAAATGATTATAATAGTTTTCGGTTAATTATTTTTATTGGCATATACGTTTAAAGAATAACACAATGTGTACATAGAAATAAGTGTTTTATTAAAAATAAACTCTAACTTATAATTCATTTTCTAAAATTCTTTAGAAAGATATCCGTATTTGAAACATTATAAGGTTATATATTTTACTGTAGTACCAATATGAAGTGAATTTAATACTATTTTTAATTTTAAAAAATGCTGAAGTTTCTAATTATTTGTATGATGTTACACTTTATAAATAAATTACGCACGGTTACATACGTTTGTTTTTGAAAATAATTTTTAATGAAATTTTTTGCTTGCCATCATTCATTTGTATTTAAAATCACTAAAATTGCTCTCTATTATTTATTAAATTATAAAAATATCTTCTTTTTAGACTCTTAGAAATATGTCGGTATTAGAAACAAGATAAGGGCCTGATGGCCGAGTGGCTAGCGCTCTGGCGCTCGGTACCACAAGTATCGGGTTCAAATCCCGGCGTTGCTATGGGTGTTCGTAGTGGTTCGGAATCCACTTTAAACCGTAGGTCCTGGTCCTAATAGGATCGTACAGCGTTGCGGGGGCATTGTTATTCTGCGTCCGTGGCTTACTATCAAGTTACACGCGCCCCCTGGATAATGCAAAGGGAGTAACATTAGTGCAGCCCTTATGGCATAAAACATCACGGTCTACTTGCCAACTACATTAGCAAAAAAAGAAGAAAAAAATAGGATTGGTAAACAAGTAGTAACTGGAAGTTTTTAAAATTCCTGGTTATAATGTATTCGCATCATTATATTCTTATTCTGAAAACGCTAATGCCCGTATCATTGTTTTTATAACTTAATTTTCTATTCATTCAAGTATCTCACATTTTGTCCTGCTTATTGAATGGGGCAATTCAGTCATTACTTTAGCAAATATTTGCCGTACAGAAAATTGAAATGAGCTGTTAATGTTCTTGCCAGAAGACCTTCGAACTATTTTAATTTCCAAACAGCTCCAGGCTTTCCAGGGAACAACACAATTATTTTTAATGTTTGACAAATAATTAAGAAAGTTTTCAATGGGAGATTTTTAATAGCTGCAAATTTTTTTTTGCACTATCTTTTCGTAGAATATTTTAATTCAAAGCGCATAACCAAATTAGTAAAATATAAGACTAAATTAGTTTATTGAATAAATTTATCCTATAATCATCGCATACATGGCTCGCTAAGCTTATATTGAAATTCTAAGTACGTAAAGCGCTAATTTTATCTAATAAATATACTTGTTGTGAAAGAGGAAATAAGAACGTGCAAGTGATAAAGACAAAAGAATTAACGGAAAGTTAAATAATAAAGAAATTTCGATGTTTGTTAGGTAATTATTTCTAAGATATATTTATGCGTTTCCTTTTTCATGAACTCAATTAAATTGACTATTTTAAATTTATTTTCTCCTAGTATCTTGATATATATATTATTTGAAAATTGACTAACAAGCTAATTTCTCTTTCTAAAAAAATCAATAGAATCTCCAGGAAAAATGATAATGAATAAAAAAATCATGTCACAATCAAATTCATTTGCAATAAATTGCTTTTCTACCATTTAAATAGTTAAGTACTGATACGTAAAACGCTAGTTTTGTCAAATAAATATATATGTTGTGAAAGTAGAAATAAGAACGTACATGTGATGAAGACAAAATAATTAACTGAAAGTTAAATGATAATTATTTCTGAAATATATTTCTACATTTCATTTTTATGAACATAATTAAATTGACTACTTGAAATTTATTTCCTTCTAGTATGTTATTTAAAAATTGGCTAACAAGATATTTTTTTTTCCAAAAAGACAATAGGACCTACAAGGAAAATGTTAATAAATAATAAAATTCGTGTTGTTACAAAATAATTTCTTTGTAATAAATTGTTTTTCTGCCATTTAAATAGTTAAGTATTGATAAAACGGCTAATTAAAATTACGCCATTTGAACTAAAAAATGTTAAAATGAAAGTCATGCATTGCTTTAAAGTTGTTGGCTTTTTATAAGTTAAAAAGCATTGTGAAAAGAGCAATTATTATATCTAACATTTTTAAAAATGACTATCATTAAAATGCTATAAATTTAAAAAAAATGCTCATTTCTTAAAACTAAAAAAATAAAAAAAAATAATATAGATTATATTTTTAAGAACAATTTTACTACTATTATACCAGGTACCATAACTTGTAACTGGCTAAACAGTTAGTAATATAAAAAGCCTACATATTAGCCATTTGGAGTTTAAGAAAACGAATCAAAATAAAAAAATGTTCTGGATTCACCTGTCTTCATTGCCGAAAAACTTAAATGGAGTAAATCATGTTATGTAAAATAAAGCAAAGGATCTTATTTTTATTATAAGATCTTTTATAATAAAAATATAATAATCTATAAACTTTCAAGTTCGGATGGAAGGTTGACTGGAAAGTCAACAGTTGGTTTCAGTTGAGAAATAGAATCAGTGCTTTTACTTTTTTAATTAACATGTTTTGATATACCATTAGAACAGTTACCTTTTGTCTTTTAATGAGTAGAATTTTTTTTCGGATGGAAATTTCCAAAGGAAAAATTCCTTCTGGTGGTCTTAATATTTTTAAGTGTACAGTTTTATCAAATTTCAACATATTTTCCTGCTATCACTTTGACAAAAATATTTAAGCTTAAATGTTTAGTGTGATCACTTTTTATTAACACTACGTGATCCAATATTTTGAATTCAAACCACAAAATATATATTTTTTAAAAACCTACCAGGAATTCCTTCAATATATTTCAAACCAATCTTCAAAATTTCAAACATAAGTTTAAAGTAAAAAGTCTTAGGTGAAGTGAATCCCATTGTGTCAAATAATTCATGTGCAGTACCAAAAACAGTCGATTTCGTCATGTGATCGATGTTTGCTTCTTCTAACCACTTCATATTTATACGTCTATATAGCTATTCCATCTTAAGCCAAAAACATATGTTGTTTTTCCTGAATTATTTACCTCTTTCTTATGTGAAAACGAAGTTCGAATTCTTCTTTAAGGATAAAACTCGTTGACTAAGATCTAAAACATTTCATATCATCTCATATCCCTGTTTTTTGTTGAATATCTTGTTGCTCAGTTACGTTTGACACCGATATATCCCAATCAATAGAAAGTTTTTGCATACCGTATTTTAAAAATACGGTATTTTTTTCTTCCTAGCGCGCATGCTCATAGGAAACATTATTACAGATACTCATGCGCAATTTCCTATGTGCATGCGCGCTAGGGAGAAAAAAATACCGTATTTTTCAAATACGATATGCAAAAACTCTCTAATAACTGCATATATGTTATTACAATTCAAATTAGCTTCCAAAATTTCGATGCATGATCTAGTTTTTAACCTGTATAGTAGGGACTGATTTTTGTCAATAACTTTCTTTTATTAAATAAATTCAGTTTTTGACGTTTGAAACAGCGCAGTAGTAAATGTTTCCCATTACAAAGCCTGAATTTCTAAATTATGTGATTGAAATCATTCAAGGCAGTGGCAGTAAAGTTCGTTTAAACATACTGATGAGGAATTGCTTATCTTTTATGACTATAAATCTTAGACAGATTATTATTTGTTGAATCAAATCATGACCCCACTAATATTCACTTAGTGCTTCGCATTTAAAAAAAAAAAAATTCAAACTATATAGTGCATTATAGCCATTTTTAGCGCCAATGTTGATATTAGATACCAGGATTTCTAAAAAATCATTGTTTGAATAGAATTCAAGCAAAGGGAAATACATTGATGAACATGTGTCCGTATTTACACTTAGTTCTTCGAGAATTTTCAAATAAGTTATCATATAATGAATAATAAGTATTCATTTCAGTTTGATGTAATAAGTAATTTTTTTTTCTGATAAATAATTCATTACAATAATTTTCATACTTAAATCAATTATCGCCTTTACGAATCTTGATTATAAGGATTTATTTGCTTTTTGATAGTTTTAGAAAGTTCTCAGCTGCTTCTTTGACTCTCTAAATTTTGACAATAGTTTCTACATAATACTGATATTTATGTCTTCTGTACCCTCAACATTATGAAATTTTTGGAATGCTTCTCAAAAATTTGCAGAAATTCAATTTGCAGAAAATATAAAAGAATGATTGCAAATCATTCTTTTATATTTTCTGCAAATTTTAAGAATTCTAACTGGCAACTAACTTTAACTGGCAATTTAACCTTCTTTTTTAATACCTTTCAAGACAACTATCAATGTTTTCCTTTTTACTACAGGTTGATTTGTAAAACAATTGAAATTTCATTATAATTTTCAATTCTGGTTAATTCCGCAAAAAAATCAGCTTGATCGTCATCTAAATGAATGTATATAATTTTTTGCACATTTAACATTCTTTGCGTTCAGCATTTTTCTTTTCCAATATGGTCAATGAAATTTATACGAGAGACTTATACAGGAGAGTATTTATGTATTAAATTTATCGACTGAAAATAATCTGAGCAGCTGTTCTGAGTTCTTTCAGTTTATCGAGCTTCATAACACCAAAATAAATTCCATATATATATTTGGAATAGAACCAAAATAGAAAGACAGTGTCCTGTCTTGGACGCCAAGTGGTGAAACCTAAAAATATATATAACTTTGGTACTAATATTACTAATTATGGTATTAATGGTACTAATATTTTGGTACTAATATTAATTACATTTAATCAATGAATTAATATTTGAAAAAACTGTATTAACAGCAAGTGTCATCCAGTACAAGTTCAAAAAAATGTATTTGAACTTGAGTGAATAAATAAAAAGTATTTTATGAACGATCGAAAATTTTAACAAGATATATATAGGGAGAGTGTGAGCTAATAGAAGGAATTGGATAAGGATCAATATGCAACATATATAGAATAAAAATATATGGGCGGCTAAATAGAATGTACAAAAGCTCAGGTGCGGATCATTTTGTGGCAAACACTACTTTCTCAATGAAGAGACTCAATGGAGGTTGTGATGGCCTATGTAAACGTTTAACATCGATCCTCGGGCTCTTTGGTGGGCGTATTCTTGGTATATTTTAATAATCTTTAGTGTAGCAAAATGCTGGAAATAATCACTAAAATACCCCAGAAATCTGATATGTTTACTAAGAATGATTTATAAAATGGCTTACACTCAAAAATATCCCATCTTCCTTGAAATAGTTCTTTACTTATTTCTAATTTTGAAAGTGTTATTTTGACTTTCAGAAGTAGATTCATTATATTAAGTGTAAGGAAATCATAATAGTTTTCTTCATATTAATATGTAGAAGACTTTTATTTGTTTTCATTGAGATGATATTTGATTTGAGACAGATAAATTAAATTTATTAGTTGATTAAGCTAAATACTACTAGATATCTTATAAATCAAAATTTTGTGCAAATTTACCTATCATGTTTTTTTTCAGAAAGATATTTTATTATAAAGTTTACTTAGATTCTAATGTAACAGCTTTTTTAGTAGTCAAGCAATAAATCATATGACTTCAAATGCTCAAGCAAAATTGTAGCCATGCATAAAATAGTCAAGATGTTATGATAAAATAGTTACTTCATATTTGAAGAGATTCGAAATAATTTACCATAGAGCAAATTTTAATTATTTAGAATAGAGTGGTGATTTCTCTTTAAAGTAATAGTTTTCAAATATAAATTCTAAGAAAAATGATATTTATTCAATAGTATAATATTTTTATAGGTTTATGTATTGTTTTAATAATTTAAATAATTTATGAAATGCTTCATTTTTTATATACGTATTTCCTTTTATTTTTAACTTTAGCAGTCAAGTTTCTCTTAAAAGTAAATATGTTTTTAGAAATTCTGAAATTTATTTTATATTAAAGTTAATAAGTACGCTAATAAGAATTTTCTTACAAATGATTTTAATAAAATTGCTGAAAACAATCCTGATTACGATATGTAATAAAATATCCAATATTTCTAAAAAAGCAAGATTTAAAAAATTTGTTTGTGAAAGTACTAGTAATTAAACTCTATAATACATTGATTATTTTTTCAGAAAAGTATTAATTGAGATAAATACTTATGTATAATACAATATATATATTTTTTTTCAAAGTTTAAATTACCGAAACTATGATTTGTCATATTCTAATCCATTTTCTGATGAAAACGATAATGATCCTGTATTAAAGTTTTACTGATACAAATTATAAACAATCTACCATTTAGTATGAAAGTTTAGTTTATTTATTTAATTAAGTTCTTATTTAAATTTTTAGTGAATAGTATATATTGTTAACTTATTCTTCATTTTTATCAACTTATTATTAAATAAATTTTGAATTGATATCAATTAATTATAAAATTATATAATACAAGCAAATTTTACTTTGTATATAATGTTTATGATTTGGAGATAAATCTTGCAATAGTAATTAATTGTTTAAAATATATGATATATAAATGTAGAATAGTTGTTTGAAATAACAATATTCTTTATAATACGCGCTTCGTCTTTTACTTGTATAGATATTAAAAATTATGCTGCAGTGTAATATTTATTTCATCGCCTTTTTTCCTTTCAATTTTCTTAAATATGAATTTCTTAATTTATTTGATATTTGCAATAATTTTGTCAATATATACTGTGCAAAACTATCTAGAAAAATAAATTTGATTTATAATAAATTGAATATTATTATTGACAATCGATGAAGCGTAAGTTAACTCTTGCAAAAGAAGTTTATTATGAAAGAAAGTAACACAAAATTTATACTACAAAATTCTTTCATTTGGAAAATAAAAGTAATTGAACTGCTAAGGTTGCAAACATTACTTTCTTCACAGCTTTACAAGAAGAAGAAGAATTGAACACAGAAAGTAATCAATGTTCGTAATATGTGTCTTCCATGATTTGTAACGTCATCAATCTGCTACGGAACCACAAATTGTTTTGCAACTACATTCTTAAATGTCTTTCTTGTCTTCCTAACAAAACCTGTGTGTTTTGTATATCAGTGAGTGATTTCTGTAATATTAATCTACCTCTATTAAAATTAGTGGAATAATAATTTGTAATCCTCTGCAACTTAAATTAGTGGAATTTCAAGAAACTGATACAAATTCTTGAGATTTTCAATTATGTCAGACACTTCACTCGTTTCTTATTATAGTTCAGAAGCTTTTAAAATATATATATTTTAAAAATGTCAACATTCAGAACTCCATTACTTTTAGTCTAGACTTATAATCAGACAAAAACAAATTTTTGAATAATAAAAAAATTTATTTCAATAAGATCTTTTTTACCGGTAAGGGATACAATTTGCTTTTTATATGTTATTTAAATCTATTCAATAATAAACTTTTTAAATGCTTTACAAATAGGAAATAATGTTTTTTTTTAAATGGATAGCATTAGAAAATGTATTAAATTTAGTTGTAGTTTGCTTTTAAATCTATGAATAATTATTATTGGAACTATAAATTTAGTTAGAAATAATTTCCATATTTTAAAATATTTCTTTATGTTATAACAGCCACATGAATAATGGATTCTGAGCATTTACTTAATACATCTGTTATTTAGTAAATTTAATGAAACGTTTTGTTTTGAAAAAAATTGTTTTCAGAAACATTTTGATTATTAATGACTATCTTTCATAATGGTTGATGATTGAATTTTTATCATTAATAAATCATTTAGTAGTTTAATAAGGACAGAAAATTAAAAAAAAACTTACGATTATTTGCTGAATAATTCAAGTATTTAAATAAATTGTAACGAATTAAATTAGAATGCTTATTATATTAAATTAAAATACAAACTTTTGAATAATAAAAAAAAATCTGATTTCATTAAAATCTTTTTACCGGGAAGGTATACAATTGTGCTTGTAATATATTTAGATCTATTCAAATAAACTTTTTAAATGCATTACAAACCAAACATAATGCTTTAAAAAATGTGTAACGAAACAGCATTTTATTACAAAATATATTAAACTTAGTTGCAGTTTCCTTTTATAAATATGAATAAATATTGCTGGAACTATAAATTTAGTTAGACATAATTTACATATTTTAAAATATTTCTTTATGTTATAACAGCCACATGAATAATGGATTTTGGACATTTACTTAATATATATTTTTTAGTAAATTTAGAGAAACTACTTTTGTTTTTGAAAAAATTTATTTTCAGAAATATTGGACTATTAATGACTATCGTTCTTGATAGTTGAGAATCGAACTTTTATCATTAATAAATCATTTAGTAGTTTACTAAGAACAGAAGTAAAAAAAAGTTGCTATCCTTTTCTGAAAACTTTAAGCATTTGAATAACTTTTCTTTGGAGAAGAACTACAGTTTGAATACTTCATGATTAATTATGACATTTAGGAATATTCTGTTATTATTGATTTTATATAATATTGATTTCCTTCAGAAATATTTTTTTTCTTTTAGATTTCATCAAAATATTTTTTTCTTTTAGATTTCATCAAAATATTTCAACGTAAGTCAATAGTTTAACATAAATTATAATATTACTATTGGTATTATTTATAATAACACTAATTACCTTTTTGTCTTCTATTAATGTTATGAAAAAAATCAATTTTATTATTCTTGTGCTATATTTTAATGTCTTTTGTTGTATGATAATGCTATTCATTAATGTACAATGAATAGCATTATCATCAGCTATTCATCGGGTTAACAAAAAAACAACGTACAATATTACGGCATAGTATTTCTGATGAGGTTTATCAATTAATTTTCAAAAAAAAATTTAATGAAATGTTTATCTGACATAAATGAATAAGTATAAATGATATTTATATAACGCTATAATTATGCATATAAAATGATTATTAATAATTATGCATGTTAATAATTAATACTTAAGTTTTAGAAATTTAAAAATTAGAAAAGTAACTAAATTTGCATAATTATTAACCTTATGGTAAAATTATTCGTATAAATTCTTGAATACTTTTTTGATATTTATATAAAATGATACTATATTCATATAGTATGCTTACAAATAATTTTTACAATACTAAATATAATGTATTTCTTACAAATTTAAAATATTTATTTTTATTTATATCTTATAACTTTATATTTTTGTTACACGATACAATTCATTATAATTTCTGAAATTTATTTATGAAAAGAATAGTATAGTTTTGCAATTGTTGGTATTGAACTAATAGATTTTTTTGTATCTGAATTTCAGTAATTTATTAATTATGCGTTATAAAAATTTATATTGCAATTATATGATGCATATTATTTAATAGGTATACGCAATTTTATGTGGATAAAATCTCTCATTATATAACCACATTAATACATAAAAGTTTTGTTTTATTAGGTGAATTTCATTGTAAAAAGGCGAAAGGCGTTTTTCTTGTAAATTTATATCAAGAAAATTTATAATTTCTTGCTCATGTATCTTACTTATTATGCCAGATAATTTTATTCAGGAAATAATTAATAAAAAAAAACCATTAATATAAAATAAGGAATCAAAAATACTATTTTTATAAAAAAAATGAGCTCCCTTCCCAAATTTAAATTTCTCAAGTGTAAACAATCTTTTTCAGTTCCTTCTATTAGCTCACACTCTCCCTATATATATCTTGTTCAAATTTTCAATCGTTAATAAAATACTTTTTATTCATCTACTCAAGTTCAAATACATTTTTTTAACTTGTAGTGAATGACACTTGATGTTAATACAGTTTTTTCAAATATTAATTCAGTAATTAAATTTAATTAATTAATTTTATTTTTTTTTAGATTTAAGTTGCATGTATCAATCAATAGATGGCTCCAGATAAAATTAAAAAAATTAATGAAAATTATTGATTAAGGACTTTCTGCAATATAGTGAAAAAAAGTAGGAATTGAGTATAATTTTTTTTTTATATATATTACTTGTTTTTACTAGATTGGAATGAATTAATGCAACTACCCCCAAAGAGAATAACAAATTATAATGACAAAAAATAATAATAAAGTGTTATGTCTATTAAGACTCAATTACCACTTTAAATTACTATTAATATTCTTATTAAGTTCGTGGTATACCAGTTTTTTCATATTACAATTTGGTTTAATCTCATTCCCATGTGCTTCTGATGACGTCTCTATCATGAAAATGATGAAAATGCTTAAAATGGATTCATCAGTAATTTTGAAAAAAAATAAATAAATAAATAGTTCAGTCTTTTCATGTTTCATTTAATGGCTGGTTTTTCATTTGAATTATCAGCTTTGCCATTTAAAATATCTAGGAAAAACTTTAAATTATTTAGTTAATATAATGTTTTTTAATGTGTCGTATGTAAAATTGTCATTAGATTTCTTTTTATTTATCAAATTGTAAGTTTTAACAAATAAGATTTCAAAACATCTTTTTTCTCTTTTTACTATTCACCTTTATTTTAACCCATTTTTTAAATGCCATGCCATATTATGCATACCATCACATCATATTTATACATGATAAAATTTAAAAAAATATTGCCATAAAATGTATTACTTAATAAAATAATAATTAGATTTTTAATTTAATTAAATATTTTTTAATAATACCATTCTTTAAAGATTTATATTATTTGATAGGAAAGGAAATTATTCTGAAACTGATCTTTATAAAACTGATTATTCTACTGAAAAACTGATTATAAAATTGATAAATACATCCTTTGGGTCAGGCTACAAAAACTTCAAATTAATAAAAAAATTGTAAATTGCCTTCAGATTTACATTAATTATGAAATTCATTCCAAGAAAGCGAAATGTTTAACATAATCTATTCTAAAAATATTGTATAATGTATAAAGGTTTTTAATCGATGGAAAAAGTTATAAGAAATCTTAAAGTAGCAAATTTTATCATTTTAATAAATGTTATAGGAAGAAATTCGATGAAAATTGAAAAAAAAACTGCTATCTAAATAATCCAGCAGAATTCTTCGAAACCTTTAACAAACATATCTTATTTTTATTTATTTATTTTTCATATCCAAATTCACAATAACTTTTCTCAATACATAACTATTCCCTAATTTTTAAAAATAATATTCAAATAACTCTTGAACAATACAATAGAAATAAACTTTGTTATTTTTCTTAGACTCATTAGTTATAACTACAATACCAATCCGTTTACATGCAACGCGGTTTAATTTAATTTCAGAAAATTGAAGACTGATTTGTATTTGAGAAAGCATTGTGTTTCACAATTTGTCCACTATTTTTCAATCCTTGTTCGAATTACTTTCATTGAAATTATCAAGAGTTCAAAAGAAGTAATAACATTTATATTTTTTTTAATCATACATGTTCAGTTGCAAAACGATGCTTTTGAAGAACGTTTTGTTTAGCAATTATGAGTATAGGAAATGGCAAAATTACAATTGATGAATCAGCAGCGTGCATAAAATTACCAGATTATTTTTCAGTCTGCATATTCAAAAGAATAATTGGTTCAATGTGTTTTTACAGATATCATACAACAATACAAAAGTCATTAATGTTTAAGTGGGCGTGCATTATTATCTTCAAAAATATGCATTTAAATGTTATGAACATCAACATTCAACTTGTATTGCTCAAGAAACAGCAACTTATTAACCAATGGATACTGTTATGATTCAAGATTAAGCTGTACATTAGCCATTTGAATTAATGGATTATTTTAATTTAGGTGAAATGCTGTAATTGACTATAAAGAGAGATAAAAGAGAGCTGTTACTACCATTCTCCTCAGAAACATTAATCCCACTCGACTTTGCAATGGTAATAATCGGCAATCAAAAAATATTAAGCCAAAATGAAATTATATTGCTTCCCATATGAAATTGTATTGCTTCCACACATACTAATGATTTTAATATGCAATTCCATTTAATTTGATTAAAATTTCCGTTTATACTAGCTTTTGCAATAACGATAAACAAATCACTAGCAAGTATGTGTCTTATATTAGGAAAATCTTATTAAATCCAATCCAATTATATATTGGCTATTAATAATAATTACTTAAATGTTGTTAATTAATTAATTAAATGTTAATTCATTTACGTTAACTTAACGTTAACATTAAGTTAATTATTAACATAATTATTTAAACGTTGTTACAAGTAATTAATTATATCATTAGCTAATAATACGTTTCATTTTCTCCTGTAAGAAAACGAAGCTATTTATTTCTATATGCACCAAATATGCTCCATCAAAAACATTGTATATACAAGAGCAATGCAATGATATTGAATGTAAATAATTCATGAATTTCACTTTATTTAATATAAATAAAATTAATGTAAAATTGGTATTGTACATGTTATTGTATTCGTGAAATATCAAAATGACTTTAAATTCTTTTGAATGTAGTGCCATTTTCATGCGGCAAATTGTTAATATAACGACTATAGTATTCATTTTGATTATTAAATATTCCTCCAGTATTCACTTCGGTTCTAAAATATCCATACAATATTCATTTTAATTTTGCAATATTCACTGGCTGAAATACAAAAAACAAAAAATTGCAAATAATATTAACATACATTATTATAATTGTATCTGAGTGTTTTAATAGTATTTAATTATATTGCAGTTAAAAAAGCCTTTTTTTTCGAGTCCCTGAATATAAAAATTGAATGAATGAAATAATGAAAAATTATATTGTCCTGTGTTACCAAACAATTAAAAAAAGCAATAAAACTGAAAGAAAAGTGAATTATCAAACACAATTTTTGCCATTGCATTGAAAAACTGAAAAGATATAGAAATAAATTGTAATTTTTAATTCAAAAACAGGTTTGGCAGTCCAATTACACCTTTTTGAAAATCAAACTTTAACTTTAAAGAACAGATTTTTTTTTTAACAGATTTTCTTAATTGAAAAACTTAAATCTTTTTACGAACTAAATGAATTTTTACTAAATCAAATTTTTGCAAATGAAATTCACATTTTCACACATTACATTCACCTCTCTATGGTTTTATTTATACATTAGTACTCGTACAATCGACTAACAGATAATGGAACACTTTTAATTACTTTGAAATTATCTTCAGTTACTCACATATGGTTGGCCGGAAATATTCGAAGGGTACATGGCAGGTCTTATGGTACAATGCATTCAATTAACAAAATTTTTTTAACTTCGTTAATTAAGCACTAATTCGAATATTTTTCATAACGAAATCCAAGATTTTTAAAGCGATTGATTCAACATGATGCAATTAGTATATAATTATTTTGCGGAGAACAGCTACAAAGTTTTGGAGATTTTTTTAAAAGTGTTCAAAAATTGACTTTTCCTATGTAAAATGAAACTTTCACTTAATGAACGGTATCTGATGTTCTAATTAATATATATATAATTTTATTTTTGCACCAGTCAAAAGAAAATGGATTTCCAAAATTAAAGCCTGATTTTAGTTATATTGTTGTGAATATTTATAAATATTAAAGGTTAAACACTATTATGGGAAAAACAAGGAATTATAAAATACGAAATTTTGGTTGGTTTTCTAGTGTTGTCAATTCTTAAGATAAATTTATTTTGAAGTTATTATGGAAAATTACGCGATAATGAAGAAAATGTCAATTTGGGACTTTGTTTCTAAATTTCAAAAAAAAAATAAATATTATAGATCTGTTTCTGAGCGAACGAGATTACACTGATGTCGAATTCATGAGTTTGGAAAACGTAAAGTTAACATGGAAATTATTCAATAAGTTTAATTAAAGTTTTTAATCTTCTTAACTATTTTTGATGTATTTCAACAGATTTTCTTATTTTAAAAATATTTATCATATTTTTTGAAAAACAATTTTTATCTAGGATTTCTGAACTAAAAATTATCAAAATTTGACTTCGAAAAATATAAATAAATAAAAGTGACAAAAAAAAAAAAAAAACCTAAACAATTTTTATTGTGCATATTTTTTATTTTAAAAGAACACTTAATTAAAAAAATAATTAATTATTAGCTTTACAAAAGTTATTGGAATAATTGTTTCTTTAAATTAGAACTGTGCCTGTAAACTTATAAAATTGGTTGCACTAAAATTAGAAAATAATATAATGAAGAAAATAATAATTTTCTATATACACATGATATATATATATATATATATATATATGATCTTTTATTTTCAGCTACAATAAATATCAAAACCTTTTTATTTATTTACTTTTTTTTTTTTTTTTTGAGAAAAATTATAATTTTATACATATTTATTAAAGTCAACTACGTATAATTCTTACACAATGGCATCTACGTATTTGATTCTCTACAGATCAGTGACCATGTTCCACATATGCAATCCCATCCATGGATAATAATCGGAAGAAAACACGCTCTTAGAAAACTTTTAGAAGAAATTAATACTCATTTACATGTAGTATCTAAGAAAACCACAAGTTTAATAGTAAAGCACAAATAGTTTCCACAAATAACTGGGATATATATATATATATATGTATATATATATATATGTTGCCACAATTATCACCAATTATTTGCATTTGTAAATAGCAGTTATTACAAGTCAGTGTTTTCATTCACTAACATATTTTGTTTGATTTTCTTAAATAGGTTCTTGTCCATTATCTTTTACAATGCTTTATGTGCGTGTGTATTTTATGTAATTTTTGTTATACATACAGCGTGATTATAAAAAAGAAACTTTCTGGATATATGAGTTGTTAGCCATTCACAGAAACTGAACAAAATTTTGTTTTAAGGTATTTTGCGGTATGCACTCAAGAATCATGCGAAAAACCACGTTTTAACTCTAACAGTTATGGTTACAGTGACAAAATTTCGAAAATTTCAAATGGAATCACCTACTTCTTTTTATTGGAAAGTGATATCCGTAGCGGTTTACCATAAAACGCGTTGGAAAGGTACTTGCAGCACGAAATTTCCTTCACTAGGCAGACTAAGAAGTGGACACGGCCAATAAGGGCAGAGAAGCAACAAAAAGCAAAAAATTCTATTGTGCTTCACAAATTTTCTTTTTAACTTCTTTCATACATGATTACACTTTACATGCAACAGATGGTGGATGGCACTGAAGCATGTACCATAACAAGAGGAATCTGTGGAAACTGACGTCTGATATATATAGTCAGATAATTTTTTTCTGATTTCATGGGAGAATTCCATGGGAGTGAGATAAAGGGATATTGTGGGCCACGGGAGGACGATTATTCTGTAACCAAACTGTTGTGTTAAGTAAGGTTATATAGAAAAGTCACCTGAGAGGGAGCGTCGTCTTGCATCTACACGACGCCAGATAAAGCATTTCGATATGAAAATCAGGAATTACATAATTATTCAACATTTTTAGATAGCGAGAACTTGTACCGAACATGTTTGTAGTCATTCGGCAGTAACTACTAAAAAAAGTAGGGGGCCGATGATTAAACTGCTTCTTTTCCCTCACCGCATAGTCATTCTTTAATTCGGTAACTGAAGTGCAACCACATCACGGATACTATCCTCTGCGTTGTGAATCCTCTGCGTTGTAATCATTGTCATGCAGGAAAAATTTACGAAATCTAGATCTAGTTGAATATTACCCTTTTGCAGCATATAGACAGCCTGGAATATATACTGAAACATGTAGAGAAGAAAACACAGAATCGTGCGGACCGAAGAATTTGGCTAATGCAGAAGCACTGTGTGATTTGAAAGCCGATATTATCTTATCGTCTCATGGACTTCTGTAATAATCTCGACAGCGACGAAAAGTCGGCCTGGTTTAAATCGATTGTATGTTCTACCAGTTTCTTACAGATACCGTTCCAACCCTATTTATGGTATATCGCTTGTAGACAACATTCAAATAAAATAAGTTGTGTTGTTGTTGTGACATATCCTCAGTGTCCTGCAGTTCGGGACGGGCATACGTTAGTAGTCTACTCATGGAAGGAGGGAAGGGGGCAGTTTCTGTTCTGATGGAGCACCCGTAGGTAGAATTCTGACTTCTGCTCCGTGACGCTCTTACAGTCCTAGGAGGCCGAGACCTACGGCTAGGCCATGGCACCGCCGGGACTCGAACGCGAAATCTGTGGCACCGAGCGCCAGAGCGCTAGACACTCGGACATTCAGGCCCATAAAATAAGTAGGTGTTGTCATTTTAATTTTCAAAATTTGTCACAATAACCATAACAATTACAGTTGGAATTATAGTTACAATTAACTGTGATTTTTCATATTCTTGAAAGCATACTTCAAAATGCCTGTAACCGAAATTTTGTTTGGTTTTTATAAATAGTCTGTTAGATAGCGGCTTTTATATTAAGAATTGTTCCTGCATTTTATAACTTCGATTTTTATTGAAAAGCTTTTCAATAAATATCGTTGCGAGTATCTATTATAACTTTAAGCGCTATTCATGATTACAAAGTTTAATGATCATTTTACAATTAAAATACAAATTTAATGAAACAATTTGGCCTCTCATGCCATCATAATTTGAAGCAAATAACCCTAAAGCTGGGAGGAGTTCATTTCTTAATTGATTTTTAAAAAATATAATCTTTCTTACGGATTTATCATGTTTATTCCCTGCTGAAAAATTTAAACTTTCCCTATATCTTGTGAATAAAAAACTCCAAAAACATATCGTGTTAACTAAAAAGTATCTTTCGACAATTGAAGTCAAGAGCTATTCTGACCTAGAAAATTTACTTGAAAAAATATTCCAAGAAAAAGTGTCGAAATAGTGTTTCATGTATTTTTTATTTTAAATAAATTGAATTGTATCTTTCTAATATTAAATTTAAAAATTCTTTCTTTGTATACATTTAAAATAAAATACATTTTAATACTTATTAGCAGACATCAATAGCACAGACGTCTTTGCTATTGAAGACTCAATAATTATTTGTTCAACAATCCTCTCTCTCTCTTATGTATCGGCCTTGGGATGTAGAGAGCCATCTGGTTATCTTTAACTGACGATGTCATCCAATTGGAAATGTGGTTAATAAAGATATTAACCATCTAGCTGGAAATGCATGGCGTATAACACTACAGTCTACACACACACACACACACACGCACACACACACACACACACGCACACACACACACACACACGCACACACACACACACACACACAGACAATTGATGGAAATAATAATGTGGTTTTTATCTTGTGTGGGTGTGTTATTTCCATTATACAAGTATTACTGCTACTATGTTTTAAAGACCAGTTGGATTAGGTCTGTCAATGTTTATCGGCTCAGACAACACATAAGAGCAGTACTTGAAATATTTTAGAACTCAATAACCAAAGAAGGAAGGAATAGAAACATATACGAAGACGTTAAGGTTATTTTTCTCGAAAATATTTTTGGGGATATTTTACAGGGTACTGAGTTTGTACTAGTTGAAGGCCAGAATTTCGAAGAAGAGAAGGATTATAAATGGAAGAAGAACTTTGCCTTCAATGTAATCTATCTAAATACCGAGAAATCTCGACCGATAATATTAGGCACAGATGACCCGAAGCAGGCTTAAGAAAAGCTGAAACAACATTTACTGATATATTCCGATTTAAGAGCTGTAAGTTTGTTCGAACGAATATTTCTCGTATAAAATAAGTGAAGGGGAATGCATTTGACTATACGTCGTTCGACTATGCCCGCCTGTGAAAAAATTTATAAACACTGGAGCCCATGTTGCTGAAGGGTACCAGTCGTTTGAAGTTTTTCTTTATTTTATAGAGGAATTTACAGGTATAATACAAAATATTTACCATTGGAAAGATAAAAACTGTAAAAGTCGAATTAAAATGTAGTGAAAAAAAGTAAATGTAGTAAAAAAAAAATAATATTGCCAGAGGAATCTAGTTTAAAACAATGTTAAAATGAATATAAAATTATTGCTTTGGAAAGCAAATTGTATAAGATTTTGCACGAAAAGATTAATGCTTATAAAATGAGATTTAAGAAAGCTATCGCAAATTCCCAAAATTGTTGTGGTTGTGGTGTCTACTTGGTCATGCAATTGCAAATTGTTCTTTAAAATTTCAAAGTAATAAAAACAAAGAAATTAAAATTAAATAAAAATGTGAGAATGACTCGACAATAAAAGACTGTTTTAACGTAGGAATCAGTAACAAAAAATTCCGGGTGTTAGAAACCGCAGCAAAGGCTTATTTTCATAATAATAGATAATACTTTAGTGATTATAAACCTATTAATCTCGCTAAATGTATGTAGCTGTAAATGGTATAGCATGTCCTATAAAATGTATTGATTATGTTACATTTTTTTTTTAAACTTTTGTATGGGCAGTGTTTATACATTTACGTAAAGTAATGTATTTGCCAAATGTAAGACGCAATTTGATGGCGGGCCCTGCTTTTGATAAAGCGCAAACGTATTTTATTGGCAAGAGGAGAAAAATTACTATATTCTGGAAAGAAGTTAGAAAGAAGCTTTTAAAAGGCTTTTAGAAGTGAGGATTTAGCAGTATGGTATAAAATATATTGACATGTGTATCTTCAATGCATAGTTAATATAAGTAATAACTATAGTGTAAAAGGTTTGTCACATTTTATTCTTGAAATGCGGCTTGCGATGTATGCAATTTTGCTAAATTTAAAAAACATTCTTTTAGACGAATAGTAGTATAAGGTCTGTTAAGAAACTTGAACTATGTGAATGCACATGTACTTTAACTTTTAAACACAATTCAGGACCATCGTTATTTTTTGTCCTTTGCAGATTATTTTTTTAAGGCAAGTCGCAACTTTCTCTTTAAAACGAGAAACAAAAGTTTTCCTCTGTTTTATAAAATATAAAGAGAGAGCTGACAGATTTACTAACCTTAAAATTATAAATGTAAGAAAAGATAATGATCTTCAATTATGCCATGCAGAATTTAACAAATTTTTCTGAGCTCATTAATATTCTATTCACCGGAATAGAATGGTGTTAGTTGAACGGTTTAGTACAACAATGGATTCAACGAAAGTAATGCTTTAGGATAGTAGTCTTGGAAATGGTTTTTGTGTGGAAGCCTTCAGGTATTTTACTTACTTGTAGAACAGAATGTGCAGTAAGATTCAAAAGAAAACACCTCTTGAATTATTTGGTGGAAGAAAACCATTAGTTAAATATCTTAGAATTTTTATTACCTTAGGTTATGAAGAAATCCCAAAGTAAGCTCGAAGTAAACTTAATATGTTTTCTAAAAGAGGAATGATGGTTAAATATGCCCTCCAAACTTGTGGATATTGTATTTAAATACCTAGTGGAAGGGGGTAATGAAAACTATAAATGCACATTTTGATGAAAATGAAGTAGACAATGGAACTAAAAGTATTTTCTGAAAATATAAGAATTGAGAATATATATATTCTTTTAATATTTGGAAACATATAGTGAAGTAGATTAGGAAATTTTGAATCTTAAAAGTAGTAAATATCTTTAAAAAAATGAAAATCGAGATAACGAAAGATGTAGAGCCAGAACCTATAACTGAAATAAAGTCCGAGGATTCTGAGAAATTGGGAGAACTTCCAATCCCAATTAATGAAATTGCATGGATAAGAGAGGCAAATCCAGAATTGACATCTTTTATAAGGTTAGAGCAACAAACTCGAAATTATATCAAACAAAGATGTAAAATAGTATTGCAAAGCTCGTAAGATCTAATACAATCCAACTGATTTTAATTTCGATGTGAAAATATGTATACTTTCATAGCCAAAAAAGTTACTAAAATAGAAACCGTCAGTTCAGGAATTTCAAGGGAAACGGATTCATATAATATGAAATCATGACTGCATGACCTAAAAATTCCATCACATTAAAACTGAACAATAAATCCCTATATGGTATTGGCTGTGCTATGTAAGATGATATCGATATGATGTCTAGTAAAAATGAATGTATATTCGTCCCCAAGCACAAAAATTTAAAATAATTAAGTAATAAATTGATATTTACGGATAAATTAAATGAAATAGACAAAATAGTTAGGTATAAAGAGAAAATGTGCCGCAAGTATTCAATCAGAAGTGGGTACATTATAAAGACGTATTTAACCTTGTTGTAATTCTTCTATAACTTTTCATCATGCCTAGTATGGTTAATGAAATGGAAAAATTTTGATATTGACATCAAGCGTATTTATTTGTAAGCACCAATTAAAGATTGCACCACAAGGATTTATCTATCCTGATAAACCAAATCACGTATGCTTACTTAAATGATCACTAAATGGCTTACATCAAAGTGGACACGCACATCCTATTGAGATTCATTTAGTTTTAGAAGATCTGAAAGATAAGAAAAATTGTGTATACGTGTTTCCAAATAACATGGCATTACTTTTATATGTTGGTGATCTCTTAATTTTTGGAAAAACTTAACAACATGTTACTGACGTAATAAAACTTTTAACTTAACTAAAAACTTAAAAAAGTGATCGTATTTCAAAAATTTGCGAAACTTATGAAAAATAAAATTCCTATAACGTTCATCGCTGTTGCAGCTTTTGGCAGTAGTTCTGTCAATATTGCAGCGTCCAAGCAATGGTGAAGAGATAATTGATATGAAAGAATTATTATACAGAAATATAACCGGGGTTTTAGCATATATAGTCACTCGAACCAGACATTCTGACCAGACCCCTATTCTGTTACCCTTCTAGCACAATTTCAGTCTAATTCTGAAATACGACACTAGGGATTTAAAATTGTAGGGATAAGTTAGCTGTACGAGAAAAAAAACTTGAACAATCCCAATTGAAGGAAATTAAATGTAATTCTTCTAGTGATGTAGTTTTTGTTTTTAATTGACGATAAAACTTGCATGGGGTATTTTATTATTTATAGATAACACACTCATATTATGAAAGGTTAATTTTAAAGTAGAACTGCATTAACTTATCTACACTAGAATCTGAATATGTTGCCCTCAGAAAAGCCGTAAATGAGTTAATTTGGATAATCAGAATCTTAAATGAGTGTGATACGCTAAAATCGTTTAATGCAAATAAGGAGAATCACACGCTATATTTTGGCATTATGGGCAACGATTCATTGTTCAAAATATCCAATAGAATACAGAAACCATAAGCATATTCACATGAAATAGGATTTCCTAAAGATCTTGGTTTTGGAAAAAAGATTTAATTTAGAGTATACTAGTGATGAAGAAAATCTAGCTGATTTTTTTGTTCTTTACAAAAATATTGTCAAAAGTAAAACTGATGAAATTCAATCAAATTTTTAAAAAACTGAGTGTTCCTAAAAAGGTGAATTATTTTAAATCATAATTGAAGTTTAAGTTTTTGAATTTCAAATTATAATGAACAACACATATTAATGAAAGTTTCGATATTTAAAGGATTAAAGTTGGAATTTAGTTAAAGTATTTCATATATATAAACTAATAATTCTTTCCTTAAAGTCTTAGGAAAATTACATTATTAATACAAATATATTTAATTAAGAACCAAAGAATGATCTTGATATGATGTGTAAATAAGAGAATCGTGAGAGGCGAGCCATTAATAAGATTATTTTGATTTAAAGTTTTATGTATGTTGTCTCAAGCCTCTTGAAATATCTGTGCCACGTTTATGCTGGCAGTCGGTCTCGAGGCGACAGGACTAGAAAATATTAAGTTCAAGAGGGATTCGAACTAACATTATATATATTTGATGGAAATAATAAAATGTGATTCTTTCTATCTTTTATAGATTTGTTCTTTTCATTCTCTTACTAATGTTATTGTTACTACTACTTCTACTGGAATGCTTCAAAAACTATAACCAATTAGCAGAAAAATCGATCACACGCAATTATACACTCGCGTATACATACAAACGTGCATTAATAAATTCAAATGCACATAAATACGCACCACATAAACTCACATAAAAATATACATATAAATGAACATATTTCATCTATATATACAGTCACATGCATAAATACACACGCATATACAAACTCATGATAATACATACACATGTACACATTAATCTCATGTAACCACACATACACTCAAGAGCCAAAACATTATGACCACCCCTTCATTTTTCAATGAACTCGCCTGGATGACGTGGAAGGCACATGATCCGGTGGAAGTGGTATATAACTGCTGCTAGAGAGTCTGAAGAATCATTCTTTCACTTACTTCTGTGTGTGATGGGAAAGGCTGCGGATCTAAGCGACTTTGATAGAGGACCGATTGTAATGACTCGGGACAAGTATTTCCGAAACTGCACGACTCGTGGGTTGTTCGCGATCTACAGTTGTTTGTACTTATGCAAAGTGGATGAATGACGGTGAAACCAGCAGTAGACGACACGGTGTTGGGCGTCCACACGCTATCAAAGAAAAACGTCGTCGGAGACTGTCTCGCAAGGTAAAGCAAAACCGGAGCCAGACAGTGACTCAGCTGACAACCCAATACAATGCAGGGCCAAGTAGAATAGTATCGGAGCACATTGTTCAGCGGACACTGTTGGATATGGGGCTACGCAGCAAACGTCCCACTCGTGTGCCTTTGCTGATGAAGCGTCATCGGGAACTGCGCCTGCGCTGGGCCGGGGAACATCGTGACTGGTCCATGGATCAGTGGGAGAGAGTTGCCTGTTCAGATGAATCACGTTTGTCATTCATCACGCCAATGGCCGTGTCAGGATACACCGTCTTCCAGTCGAACAGTTGCACCCTCAATGTACAGTAGGTCATACACAGGCCGGTGGTGGCGGTATTATGCTTTGGGGGACGTTCTCTTGGGCGTCTCTGGGCCCCGTGGTTGTGGTAGAGCAGACCATGAATGCTAAAGGGTATCTAAATATCATTGCGGACTAGTTGCACCCTTACATGGCCTCTTTTTTTCGAGCTGGAAATGGAATGTTCCAACAGGACAACGCCCCTTGTCACAAGGCTAAAATTGTGTTGGGTGGTTCCAGAAACAGGATGCTGAATTCCAGTTAATGTCCTGGCCGCCTAACTGACCGTATCTCAATCCGATAGAACACATTTGGGATGTCCTGGGACGGCAGCTCAGAGTTCAAAGACCACCAATTCGCAATATCTCGGATTTGCGTGACCGTTGCTTAAACATCTGGTACAATCTGTCTTCTACCATCTACCAAGGACTTGTGGCCTCCATGCCAAGGCGGGTTGAAGCTGTGTTGCGCGCCAAAGGTGGACCAACTCGTTATTGACAGGTGGTCATAATGTTTTGGCTCTTGTACATGCACACACACATACGCAAACACATAAACTCACATACACGCCAGAAAAGATACATAACACACAAACATATACATAAATTTCTACGTACAATATAGCGCAGAAACTTTCACGCATACACACTCAAACACATACACACACGTATATGAGCATTCACATACAAACTTTCTCAGGTTCAGCATACACACTAAAGTACATACACAGTCGCATACATATACATTCATATACATATATACACATAAGTACATATGCCACTCAATACTCGAGTATATACGTATATACATACCCACGCACACACATGCCTACTCATGTACATACATACGCTAACCCTAACATATACATACAGGAGTATAAACATCCTACAGATGCACAAATCTACACGCTTTCGCAGCCACTTACACTCACACATGCATATTATTGTATACATAATAAGCATAAATACGCACTTACATACAGGAATGCATGCATATACACGCGCCTACACAAACAAATATTCATTTGCATACATCCATACACAATTAAAATTGCGCATACATACATATATTAATGCATTTACATGCATAAAAAAGTAAATATGCATTTGTAGGTGAGGGTGTGCACATAAACATAACATGAAACAATTTTTTTGCTTTTATCTAATTAATAAGTAATATAAAAAAATTAAGTCAATTCCTACTTTTTTTTCACTATATGTCAGAAAGTCTTTTATAAATAATTTTCATTCATTTTTAAAAATTTATCTAGCACCATCTATTGGTAGATATATGCAATTAAATCTAAAATTAATTAATTGAATTTAATTAATGAGTTAATATTTGAAAAAAACTGTATTAACATCCAGTGTCATCCACTATAATTTCAAAAAAATGTATTTGAACTTGAGTGGTTGAATAAAAAAAAAATTTATTAACTATTAGAAATTTGAATAAGATATATATAGGGAGAGTGGGAGCTAATAGAAGGAATTGAAAAATACATGAAACGACTATTACAATTTATGCAAAATCAATTATCTATTGATATCATATAAAATGTCGTTAGGGTATTGCTCGGAATTAAACAATCTGGATACTCTAATATGGTTAGATAGCACTGGTGAAAGAATATAGACGAAGTATAGTACAGAAAAGCAAGACAATATTGTACAGACAGAAGTATTGAACAAGAAAGGCTTCTTCTACTTCCACATTGATCGATAGGAAAATCTCGTTTCTTCTTCACTGTAAAGCCTACCCTCACTTTAACAAATGGCACTGCGTGAGATGATGAATAATGCAATGAATCTCCCACATCGTCCTGATTCTTAGGTGCAAATCCTTAATGAAAACTTTGCATTTACCAAGAAAGGCGTAAAAGTAAGAAATTTGTGTAAAGAACTTTTATCCAAGAATTTTTCATTCAAAACAAATGTGTCCAAACATTTCAATTACTTTATCTTAGAAGCAATCCTGCCACAAATGCCAAGAAAAAACAATATAATCCAAGTGATCGCACAAAATCGCATCTCACTATAGGAATAGCAGGATAAAGTGTACAATAGGAAATGTGCTATTTTTGGTACAAACTTAGGTGAAATACGTTTTTTATTTGTTAAAAGTAATTTAATCTAATATTCTAAAGAAGCTTTGGAAATCGCATTTTTTCAAACTTAAATTGGGCTTTCAAAGGAATATAAACATACCATGTGCAGATTTCAGGTATTCAGTTGTGACAAAACGATGTAAAGTCATAGAAAATGTTTTCAAAACACTTTGAAGAACTCTCAAAACAGAATTAAAAAAAAAAGTAACTCATAAAGCCCTTCATTTTAAGGATTGTTATTTAGATGACGATAACAGTAATTTTAAAATCGTGATTTGCATATTTTAATAGTAAAAGTTGTATAAATTTCTAAAAGTAGGTTGAACAATTGTTATTATCTGAAAATGGAGTTTAACTGAAAGTAATTGTTTTTTTTAAATTAATTTCCAAACAAGTTTAGAATTAAAAAAAAAATGTTTTTTTTTTCTGTCTAAGATTACAAGTACTCATTTCAGCAGATGTTTTTAGGGCTAATTTCGAGTGTATATTATTAATAAATACATTAAATAAGAACATTTATTTTCATTAAGTTACTTTAAAGATCTAATTCTGTTTTGAATTTAAAAAATATACTTTTAAGAATTATTATTTAATCAATTTCATTAAATTTTGCATAATTTTAGAAATTTCAACTTTCGAAAGAATCAACGTAACGTTCATATATTTTTTTTTATTTCATATTATTATTATACGTCCCAGATTTTGTTGAAAAATTATGATCACTTTTGGTTTTTCATGTTAAAAAAAACATGGATAGGAAAGTATATTACAGCATTTTCTAAGGATGCCATTTTCCGTAACACTGTTTTATTTATTTTGAGAATATTTCAAAGTGTTTGAATTTTCTATGGGTGTTGTCCAGTTTTTTTGACAAGATTAAAAAATCACGAGAACACTCATATTAGCTTTTATAATATTGTCTACAAAATAATCTCAAAAGATATATTTTTGTGAAATATCTGATGATATTAATGATCACATTATTTGATTATTGTTTAATATATATGTAGGAAGTGATAACAGTTAATTTTACCCAGCACTGGAAAAATTAACAATGCAAAATGCAATAAAATTGTTAACTGAGAAAAACATATTTTGAGTTATTTCCTCAATACATGACAATTATTAACAATGATATATATAACTCTAAAAGAAATTTTAAAAGGAAACACTTTATAGCTTTGCATAAATACTTTATCAAAAATTATAAATAAATATTTAATAAAATTTGAATATCTTAAATATGCAGGTAATGATCCCGCTTTCCTCGCGGATGTAAATGACTTGGCAAAACTTAAACTTATAATTTCTTCTAAAATTAAAATAAAATACCAAATTACAGAACTAAATGTGGGCAGAAAAACAGCTAGTCACTACATTCTCACAAGATTAAGGATAAAGAACCACAAAAATATAAAAATTTCTTCTGATGGCGTTAAAAAATACCGAAAATGTGGCACCTGCTCTGATGTCGAGGTTACTCCTCATCATTTATTTGATTACCAAGCTGTTGCAGACGCCATACATTGTCTGGACCTCGGAAGAGGATTTATATCTCGAGCTGGAAATCTACATGTCAATATTATTTGGTAACACCACAATATCTGATCTCGTACTTTAGAAGTACGACAAAACCAAAAATATTTCGCGTGCCTTTTTTTCGCTGCTGTTCGTTAAGATGGAAAAAATTAATTAGAACATATCAACTATATTCAAGAGTATTAAATTCATGATTATATTAATAAAAAATACAAAATAATCCTGAAGATTCAATTATATTTAATAAAGAAATTGTTAAACTTTAAAAGTGAAAAAAAATAGATAAATAAGTCTTTATGTTAAGTGTTGATGAAAATAACTTAAAAACAGTATAACTATTTGAAGTAGCTAATTGCATGATGCTTATTTTGCAATTATTAACGTTAACTGTCTGATTGACACAAATTAGTCAATGAATTCTAAATGCGCTCACCTATGACTTTTATTGTTCAAATTATGCTACTTACTTGAATCATACTCAAAATAATATAATTCATAGCTTATACAGGAGATAAAAGTTTGAACTTGTTGATAAACTGTTTTGCTGCCATTATTTTCAAAAACGAGGAAATTAGATGAAGATTGAGACAAAATATTGACTTTTGAATCTAAAATCCAGTTAAATGGCGGGAATTTAGAACAATCAAAATAGAAAGCAATCTTCATATTTTCATTGGCATAACAACACCATGGTGGATCAATGCAGTCTGTCTACTGGCAGATTTCAAGACAGATGTTTTCTTTTTACGCCTAAAGGTCTGGAGTGACCTGATGTCCGAGTGGCTGGCGCTCTGGCGCTCGGGTACCACAGGTATCGGGTTCGAATCCCGGCGGTGCCATGGATGTTTGTAGTTGTCTCACCCACATCATTCCCAAACTGTAAAGGGGCAACTCAGCTCTAGCATAATGATGAGGTGTGGTGTGGTGTGCTGGAGTAAGAGCAATATTAGACCGGAACTTACGGTTTAAAGGGATTTCGAACTACTGCAAACATCCATGACACCGCTGGTATTCGAACCCGAATCCTGTGACACCGAGTAGCAGAGCACTAGTTACTCTGCCATCAGGCCTAAATGAGAGTCTGTTATTCTAAAATTATCTCAGAAGCCATTTTTTATTCAGTATTTTATTAGGAAAATAATTTTGTTTAATACGAAGCCAAAGTATGCATAGAAAAAAAAAAAAAGAAATCACTTTGGAAAAGATTTCCATTTTTAATTACTTTTAAATGGACAAATTAACCCAAAACTATAATAAAAAATATAATAAATCAGTGATACAACGATAAAATAAAAATTAATCTTAACCGATTTAAAATTACTACTATTTTTATAAAAGTAAAAATAAATATCATCATTATTTTTTAGTAGAAATACTGAAGTGTATAATATAAATATTAGAAAGACTAATTGGATGCAAATTTCTGATTCTGATTTGGATTTATAACACGTTCATAAGATATCATTATCATGATGCAAACATAAAGAAATATCAATAGTTAACAAACAAAAAATGGAGTATTATTTGCATTTCTATACATCGAACTATACATTTATATATTTTTACTATGATTTATGTTTATATTATTTATCCATTTGAAGTAAAAAGTTTCATAAATCTAAATAAAAAAAACTAGAAAAGATATCCAAAGTTACCTTTCAGATACGATTATTTATTCATTAAATAAATGAACAGCCTAAGGAAAAATATATTTTTTACATTTTTTTTTTTTATTATTAGAATATTTCTTATAACCTTTGAAAATATATTTCATCGAAAACAAAACAATACAGTTTTAAGAATATTTCATAAAATTTTAAGATGCTTTTCTTATGCATTAAACGATTTCAAATCATTAGAAATTCCAATGTTGCAAATGTAACAAAAAAAAAAAAAAAAAAAAAAAAAAAAAAAAATGCTATAAAAAAAAAAAAAAAAAAAAACTTTTAAAAATGAAATATAACCTTTGATAAAACGTTTCCTCAAAAGCACAACAATACAATTTTAAAAATTGAAAGCATTAAGAGATTTCGTATTCAGTAAGGGATTAAAAGTTCTTTAAAAATATCATATCAATTCTGAATAACATTTAAAAGTAAGAATTTTTCGTCAGATATTTTTATGTTAGAGCATGTTCTATGAAAAACATTTTCAAATTGTATATGATCCCGACTTGTAATATACTTCTGTCGTGTAGAAGGACCAATGATTTAATATGCTGGCAGCAGTTATTGCAATCACTGAAATGAGAAGAATGGTTTGTGCTTGTGATAACTAATATTAAGCACTTCGCATTAATAATCAGGCTGCCTAATGGGAGTTTTTCAGATTTTCTCAAATGCAGGACAGTTATCTCTAAAAGTTTTCAGAAAAGCAATGTCTTCCCTATATACATCACTGATACGCAAGGTCCACCGATGTTGAACAACAATTCAATGTTGGAGTATTCTGTAGCATTTTTTTACACGAGAAGAATTTTGACATTTCATTCCCAGAAGAAGGAGACTATGATGTTTGGAAAATCTATAATAAACTCCTCACTCAAATTTGACAGCAAACGAGCTTTATTGTGGGAAGTTATATTACATGCAATTAGGATATGGTACTAATGAGAACAATCTATCACTTAAATCTGATAGCAGATATTCGGTGGCATGTATAATGAGAAAATTAGTGAATATCTGTGCGACCTTCACAGGTCGAAACAACTACAAATTGAATATGAACTATTCTACGAGTTGTTCCATCGTGATTGATGATAGACCACGAACTGAAAAAGGTTTACTCCAATGAGAAGTGTGAGAAGCTGACTCCCCTCTTGAAGGATTTTCTTAAAAGGAGTGCTTTTTTTAGTGAAGAAGAAATAGTTCTCTGACTAGTCGACCAAAAGTGTTGTTTTTCTTTTTTCTCTAAAGTGACTGAATAGGCCAGATTTTCCACATATTTACAAATTCAGCCCTTTGTGTTTCGTGTATCATACCGTATGATAATTAAGGTCTGCTGCAAACTTGTGCATTAGATTCGTCGTAGACTCGAGAACTCTGAAAAATGTTATTGCTTGGAGTAAACTGCACTTGCGAATCAAATTATATTTAATTTTCATTTTTGTATACATAGTTTTGTATATATGTATATAATGCTTTTGAGTAAAAATTGAAGTGTTCCCATGAACCTGAAAGTGGACCTTGTCTTGAAGCCGTTATAAGTCTAATGGAATTGTAAAGTCTCGGCCTGTACTAAACTAACATTCGAAATGAAAAGAAAATATTCTGTGTAATATTTTAAGTTTTAATATTAAGAAGTGAAGTTTAATGAGAACATAAGTATACCAATTAAAATTTGCATAGTTATTAGAAATAAGTTTTCGAAAAAGAGTAGATGATTTATTCATTAAGTTGAAAATGTTCTATAAAATTGGTTTTTCATCGTAGTTATTTTTGGTGAATTGAATTTTTTTTAAGTGAAAAGAAAAACATGAGATGAAATGCCTACTAATTTTAAACACATAATGCTCAGTGTTTCGAAACAAATGAAAACCAACCCAATTTTAAGAATTGTAAACATTAAGAACTGCAGTATTAACTTAAGTGATTTAAAAATATTCATGATTTCAAGGAAGAGTAATATTTTAAAGAAATAATTTTAAAAGGAAAAATTTAATGGGATTGAATATTCTGTGAAAAACACTTTTAAATGGCCAATGCATTCCATTAAAATAAGATTTCAAGAACAAAAACAAAATTTTCTGCATAACATTTCTAATCTAAATATTATTAAAAAAAAATTTTAATGAAAACACAATTCCATCAATTAGTTAGAAAATTAGAAAAATTAAAATACTACTACTACTAAAATAATAATAATTATATAATTAATATAATACTAAATACATGTTTTTATTAATTAGAAAATTACGTATTTATCGAAAATGAGTTTAATTAAAATAAAATACTGTGAAAAAACGCAGTTGGTCTTTAATGTGAAAAGTTTGGATAATTTTTATTATTATTATTTTTTTTTTTAATTTTTCTTAGTACAATTGAATAATTCTTTTTTAATCTGAAAACAGAAATAAAAAATATATTGTTTAGTTTTAGCCGCAAAAAACGTAATTATTTCAAAGATTATAATTATGTTGATAAAAATATCATCGGTATTCGTTACATACTTATAATGATGTTTGAAATTTAATACGCATATCAATGTATACTTCATTCAAAGTAATTGAATTTAATAGAAAAACTTTTAAGGTTAATTCTATTTAAAACTCAATAGTGGTAAACCATGAATTCGAATGAACATTACATTGTATTGTAACTTTATCATTGATCAACTTCTTAGAAAATATTATCTAATTATTATTATCTTATTATTATCTACAGCATTATGTTTAAACAACACCACAGAAAAGAAATTCAGAATATTCGATTAACGGCAGGCGTCGGATGATTAACCCTAGTCTATGATTTATGATTTCTCAGTGAATTTCTCCTGCACAATTTTTTATGAGATTTATTCATTTTGTTTACAGTTTTCCTATAACCTACTTTGGGCATTTTCCCACACTAAATAAATAAACAAGTAAAACCTCTATAAGCTTCTGCACAACCTTTCAATTCTTTCTGCTAATTACTTCACATATAGATATCCCAACAATAGATAACAAATTTCTACTATCTTTACATGCGCACATAATTATTAATCAGAATCTATAACCCCGAAACTCTCTCATTAAACTATACTTCTAAATTTTGTAATAACACAAAATACAACAAAAAAAATATCGCATCGAAAAAAATATCTTGAGAAAACTATAAAATATATTGTTTGTAATACATTAAAAAATTTCTGCTGTAAATAGGGACAGCATATAAAAATTACACAAAGTAAATACGTAAATCAAAACTTCACTATATAACACTACTTCGCATCTAATAACATTTGTGATAAGGGGATGTTATAACATCAGGTGGGCCATATGCTATATTTTTAAATTCCCATGTTATTTTACAGCCATTTATTGTTTTCTTTATGAATTTCATTTTTCAATTAACTTTATATTCAGAATATGCATTCGATGGAATTTTTTAATATACCCTCACAAAAAATTGCATAAAATTGGGCCGCCTAAAAACTCGTAACTGTAAATAGGCAAATTTGGGCTATATCTGTTAGTACAAAATAAGAAAAGGCCGATTCAAATTTTAATTTTAGGTTCTTTTCCGTTTATTCAATTATATAACTTTTTAAAAGTAATATATTTTTTTTTAAATTGTAACTTTATGATTTTATGAAAAAGATGGCAACTTTTTGCCTTTAAGATAATCGAAAATTGAGATTCCTGTTTATTTCATTACTCATATATTAAAATACTTGAAACACGCTATATTTACCCAGTGTTTCTGTACATAACTTTAAAAACCATTGAACATTCAATTTAAATCACTGAAATAAATCTAATGGATTCAAGTGATTTTTAAGACAACGTTAATAAAGAAAATTTTTTCAACATGTCTCTTTCTTTCGATAAAGTTGAATAAAATCAATCCTGAAATTCTGACACCATAAAAGTATAGTCATTATTTTGTCCACCACGATATAAATAAAGAGGTTTGAATTAAAATGCATTTATTTTATATATTATATTAATGATATATAAAATAAATGCATTCAGTAAAATTAAGTATTACTTTATATTGCACAATCATTCTGTAAAATATATTTTACTAATGCCTCTAAACAAAAAAAATTTTTAAAAACCAATAAAATAAAATTTAATGATTTCAATACATTTTAACTTAAAGAATTTTATTTATATGGTGCCTATAATTGTATAAATTACTGTTAGCATCACCACATCATTGCACTTAAACAGCTTTTCAAAATGCAAATTTTTGAATGATACCGGTGAAGTTATATCGCCATAGATTTGCACATACTCTTCAATGTGGGAATCGGAAAAATTCGCACTTTTCTCCTTTCCCCATATAAGGACATTTAGATCAACATATTTAATGTGTCTCTATCCATAACAGACGAATATGTCTTCTGTTTTGTATTACAAGACAAGCTTCGAACCAAGCACTAAATAGAATCTGACAGCAATGTAGATATTGAAATGATGCAATATCGGCAGTTTTTAGCACAGAGATATCTACTTGTTTGCTTTAAATTGATATTTAATTATAAAAAGTGCAATCTTTACATTTCGTAGTTTCTCAGGGAATTTTGCATCTTTCAATAATAAGAGCCCTCATGTGACAAATTCTTATTTGATATTATGCATGTATTCTTATTTGAATGAATTAATAATAATATTAGATGATATGTAATTCAAGTTTTCAGCAAAGCAAAACACATTTTCATAAATAAGCATAGTTCTATTTACAACTTTTAACGAAGTGACTATAAACACAAGCGAAACAAGGAGCTAAAGTTTTGTGGAATCATTCGAGATAAAAACATAATTGATCTCACTTATCAAATTCACCACACGAATTCACCACTTGACATCAATTGTCAAAGCAGTCCTAGGTCTTATGGATGAATATCGAATTTTCTAGAATTTAATCTCTGCTGGGAATGTGCCAAGCGCATTACTCGTATGGTGCTTTTTGATTATTTCAAACAAATTTGAGATTCAGTCAAAATTGTCTGAAATTTTGCCATATCTGTTATCACGATCCAAACATGACAATGTTTTCATTTTTGTGCCTAAGCAACGCCGTAAATTTTCGTATTTTTAATAATACATTAAAAAAGATAAAATAGATATTATATTTAAAAGAATATTAATTAAAAGAGAATTCACAATATTTTACATTATTTACAAAATGGTTTCGTTAAATTATATATATATATAGTATTACGAAAATATTTATGGATCATTTCACTTTAAATTGTATTGCTTAACACACAAATATATCGAACAATTTCATTATATATACTAGAAACTATTCGTGCCATTATAGTCAATTTTCATCCATAAAACGTATACGAGTTCCATATGACGTTGTTTAACACCTATTGTGTGATTTATCCCAATTATATTGTATATTTAAACTTCAAATAAGTATTTTACTTTAGAATCCCTTTTTTCGAATATTTCGCAATTACTTTTATTGTTACATCTTAGGAGAATTAAGTAAACACAATATTACAGAAAGAATTTCGTAATTTCGCCTTAACATGTATGTATGTATATATATATATATAAAGACATTAACACCAGAGCATACTTTAACATTTTCACTTTAACACAAAACTGAAAGGAGAATTGAAAATATAAGAACAAGAAACACGACAAAATTCTCAACAGTTTTCAATTACACATAAGTTATGTAACAAAATCATCATAGCATTTTCAATATAAATTTTTGATGTGCCTTACAAGAAAAAAAAGAAAAGAAAAGAAAACATAGAAGATGCTTAAAATATGAGGTGCACATAAACTACAGAAAATAAACTGAAATTTATTAGGTAAATACCAAAAAATTTAACTGCTATAACTGCATTCGCGAATGAAAAAAAAAAAAATTTATGCAAAATATACAATAGCAGGGTACGAAGCATGATGCCCAAGAAGTTTCTTTAAAAAAAGTGTAAATTCTAAAAGAAAAAAAAATTCTGCGTTACGATATGCTTGAAGTAATATATATAAAGCATGGAGCTCTACAAGCGATCTAACTTTTGCAACATGCCTTGCGCAGATTGTCACAATCAACATTTACCAATTTCACAAACAGTGGCTGCAACAGGAACCTGCAGATGATTCGAATCTGAGCCTAAGTAGTGTGCATGTTAGCAATGGTCACGAATATTACAAATAAATATTTAGGTACTTACAGTATATCTGATTAATATTGTTAATTTTTTACACTTTTAACTTTTCATTTTTTTTTTTTTTTTTTTTTTTTACTATTTTCTTTTGAATTAATGCACACTTTTCTTCATCTAAACACAGATATGGAAGATATAAATGACAACCTATAGTTTATATAGTTCTAAAAATATAATTCATAAAATAAACTTTTTAAATATTGCATATTGAATAGATATGATGATAATTGCATTTAAAATATTTTTACAATTGATTTTTACTTAATATTAGTTTGTTGTAAATTAAAATTTATTTCTTTTATAAGAAATAATTTTTTAAAAGAAAGAATTTCTGAAATATTAATTGAAAAACATTATATATGTAATAAAAAAATACAAATATATAATTCACATCTGTTGAATAATTTATTTGGATTTTCTTTGTAAAAGAAGATAAAATAGAATATATATTTAAAGATATGATTGGTTTTAACAAAGATAGTACTCATATTTAAAATATATAGCGTGAAACACAATAGTTTTGTAGTGTTTAAGAGATAAACAGTAAAAAAAATAATAATAATTCTTATGTGATGAATAATATAATAATGTCTATAGTCATTAAATTAAGTCATATAAATTAAATTATTATAAAATATAAGAGTATCTTGATTGCGATTCTTCAAAAAATATTTTGATTTTTTGTAAAAAACTTAATAATTAGCCTTTCTTTTATATTTAATTTTTCTTCATATTTATTTTAATTTTTATGAATAAGGTGAGGTTTTCTCTTTATTTTAAATTCCTTTTTATCTTTGTGATAAAAAAAATAATAATAATAACATCGTATTTCTTATCTATTGTTTTGTTATGAAATTGGCCTTTGGCAAATTTTGAAAAAAAATGTTCACGTAATTGTATCAACTCAAATGCATGTAAGATAATGAATACACCTTTCTTTAAAATATATTTTTACAAAAGACATATTTTTAAAAATAAGTGACAACATTGTAAACATATTTAGCTTTAAGAAAAATTGCTCTGCATATGAATGATGACATAGCCTAGTTTGTAAATATCTTTATTATATTTTGATAAATATTTGCATAAATTTTATTATATCTATAGTATTTATAAGAACAATTGCAAGCAATAAACAGTCTTAATAATAAAGGATATAATCATGTTTTTTTTTTTTTTTCAGTTTCAAGGATAAAATAATGAAGGTTTCTAAGGCTTTAAGAAAATCACTGAATGTTTCTATATTCATATTTATTTAAAAGACGATGGCAGTTAAGATAAAATATCGATTCTATGTGCATCATTATAATAAAATTTACGGTCAGGGAACATTTATGAATATATTTTTGTACTCTAGAATTAGTATGTGAAAACTTAATGCATTAACGTGATGAATTTTGATTTCGTCTATACAAAAAATATTTTATTTAAAATTTTTATTCATAAACTGAGAAATAAATGTATTCAGAGTGTAATTCTGAAAGATAATAGAAAATAAATATAATAATTTTATGTATATATATATTTTTATATATTAATTTAGAGAATTTTGATACATAGAAATAAATATAAAGAAACTTTTATGAAGTAGATCACAATTATTTGCATATATAGTTGTTATATTGAGAGAAAAATCCATTATTTTGGGATTTCATGTGTTTCAAATTATTATATATAAAGTGCTCAAAAAATGTACAATATTAGATTTGTTTTTAATTCATTGTGAAATTGCAGTTTGTGCCAAAAAAAAAAAAAAAAAAAAAAAAAAAAAAAAACACAGACAGATTTGCTTAGATCTCTTATAACTTCATTTGGCACCCTTATTTTGGTTGCAAAAATTGGAAAAGCCCTAACGCCTAACGTATATGCTGTAATTCATTACCACGAACATTTTCCACGTGTCTGCGAGGCCAAAAAAATTATAATGCCCTTTACCATTCCAGCGATATAGAGGGAACGAAATAATCAATCAATTAAATAACAGCTACTTATGCATTGTCCAGTCCATAAAGTAATTATATGGTCCAGGCTCTCCGGGAAAAATAAGTGCAAAAGGATATTTCCCGAATCTACATGTCATCTGCTATACGATCAATTCCCCATAGTGAACTGTTTACTGTTCCTGGAAGCCCAAATGAATTTTCATTGATACAATGGAAGATCAAAATTCAAGAAAAATTAGTCCGATCTTTTCTTTTTCTCATAAAGTTATATTCCAGAAAGTAATCATGAAACTATCTTTAATTTTAAATTTAGAAGAAATACTAAAAGAAAAAAAAAATAGAAAACTTATAGTAATATATTAAAAGAAAAATTAAAAATAATTTAGTACTACTGCTGCTTCGGTCTTTTTACTTCAATATGCTGTCTTCATTATAAATAAATATCCAAGTAATATTTAGAATATAGTTAGCATTACCATTTGACATTGTTAATAAATGTTGTTTTTATCATTTGCTGTATGATTGTTTTTCATAAGTTGGCAAATATATTAATAGCTTTACGCCTAAAACTATCTGCAAATTTAGATGATTCTTCTCCGGAAAATTGGTAAACAAAGTTGCATAACTGTGATCCATTTCATCACATACAAATGTCCACATGCAATCTTTTATTCTTGCTCATGGTTAAAAATTTCCAACCTATCTAATAACCATAAACAGAGGAATGCCATTAGTGTTATACATAATTTACTTTGGCTCCATTTTGCCAACATTATTTTAAAAATAGTTAACCGTTAATACTGCTACATGAAGCAAACACTTTAGATTGTTTCAAACGTTTTCAAGATTCGAGTTCTGAATGTCAATGACAATGTAATTAGTTTTTTCAAGCGGAGAAACTAACCAGAACAGAATATCTATGGAGCATAAGTGTTGGTTACAGAATGGAAAAGTAATATGTTGCCATGGTGTAACTTTGGTAGTTAAATTAGTCTATTAGTGAAACAAAAACTGTATTAATTTGTAATGAGAAAAGTCATCAATGTCAAAGGTTTCAAATACAGTTTTCTATTACTACCATGTTGTAAAATTTATTAAAAACATTTTCTGTTTCAATACATGCTACCTATATCATGTACATTTTCTGGCATTTAACATTTCTATTTTGATACAACATAAATAAGAACGTATTTGAAATGTTTGGCATTTTTTGTTGCGAGAATTAATTTTAAAAATTTAATTCTCGTTAACTTCACGCCGTTATTTTGTTTGAAAAAGCAAATTTAAATTTTGTGCATGATATTTAAGCTGAAAAATACACTTTGCTTGGGATTCTATATCTCATCGTAACACAAGTACTATTGCCTTAATGTATCTGCCCCATTTCTTACTATATTTTAAACACATATAATTTTATTATAGATCATTTTTTTTTACCTAAACTTTTATATAAAGTATTGGTAAAATAATGGTGTAAATAAAATATTAATAATAACGATATAACAAAAAGTAAATAATCGTCAATTACATACACTTTTTATGAATTAGAAAATATATTTTACTACATTTATTGTAATTGTGATGCAATAAAAAATTACAGTTTAATAAATTAAAATAATTTTATAAAATAAAAAGAGTACAAATTTAAAGCAATGTATAATTTATCTTGGAATACGTTTTATTTAAAAGGATGTATAACGTGACAAAATCATAGAAAAAATAAAATATTTTAAACATATTCACATTTCGTACATAAGTATTCACACTTAAACATATTAGTTTATGCTTTCATTACTGTAATTAAGCTTTGAAAATTGATTTTAATACAAAGAATATATATATATATATATATTTATATATATAATATATTTAAATATATATATATATATATATATATATATATATATATATATATATATATATATATATATTATATTTAAATATATATATATATACATATATATATATATATATATATTGAAACAATATATATATATATATATATTATATATATATTGAGAAAATATATATATATATATATATATATATATGTATATATATATATATATATATATATATATATATATATATATATATAAAAATATATATATATATAATATATATATATATATATATATTTAAATATATATATATATACATATATATATATAATATATTTGAAAAATATATATATATATATATATACATATATTGAAATAATATATATATATATTATATATTATTCAAATATATATAAATATATATATATATATATATATACAACATATTATATATATTTGAAATATATATATATATATATATATATATATTGAAATATATATAAATTATATATATATATATATATATATATATATATATTATATATATATTTAAAATATATATATATATACATATATATATAATGGTATATATTATAATTTAAATATATATATATATATATATATTAAATATTTTTTAAAATATATATATATATATATATATATATATATATATATATATATATATATTTAAATATATATATATATATATATATATATATATATATTTAAATATATATATATATATATATATATATATATATATTATAAATAAATATAATATATATATTATATTTAAAATCTTCATTATATTATATATATATATGGGGATATATATAATATATATATATATATAAATATATATTATATATATATAAATATATATATATTTAAATATATATATATATATATATATATATATATATTTAAATATATATATATTTAAAATATATATATATATATATATATTTATTTAAATATATATATATATATATATATATATATATATATAATTTATATATATATATATATATATATATATATATATATATATATATATATATATATATATAAATATATATATAAATATATATAATATATATATAAATATATATATAAATATATATAAATATATATAAAAATATAAAAAAAAAAACCCGTTACACTTTATTCGTAATGTGTAATTTCTTCGGATTAGTCGTAAAACAAGTCAAGAAATTTTTGAGATATTCGGTTGAAATGCTTAAGATTTTATATTTGTTTTTATTTGAATGCAATAAATTGCTAGAAGTTCAGCAAAATTCTACCGAATGATTAAAGCGATTCTCCAGTATAGATGCTAAATGTAACTAAAAACAACTAAAATTGCTTATATTGTAAGTAAGAGTAAATTGAATAATTTAAAAATTTGCTTTGAAATTTTCTTAGGGATAATAAATGTTTATTTTTACTTCATATCCGAATTAAAAACATGTACGATTGCATCATTATTCAACAATGACATGAGTTCAAATGAAACTATTAACAACACTCAAGAGCCAAAACATTATGACCACCCCTACATTTTGCAATTAACTCTCCTGGATGACGTGGAAGGCAGGTGATCAGGTGGAAGTGGTATTTAACTGGTATTAAGTGGTGGTATTAATCCATGACAAGGTGGGTTGAAGCTGTGTTGCGCGCCAAAGGTGGGCAACTCGTTATTGACAGGTGGTCATAATAGAGAGTTTTTGCATACCGTACGTTAGTTACCGTAGGACGTCCGTTAGCTTTTTCTCCCTAGCGAGCACGCTCAGTTTCCTATGAGCATGCGCGCTAGGGAGAAAAAAGGGCGTCCCATTCCAACTAACGCACGGTATCTAAAAACTCTAATTTTGGGCTCTTGAGTGTATATATATTGATTGCTAAGTTAAAAACATTTATTTTTTGGGTTAAATTATAATAACATTAATTAAATAAACAATTTGGTATTTTTTAAACTTCTAAACGATTAATCTCAAAGTCGTGAATTTCAATTCTAAACTTAACTTCAAACACTTTTATAATCATTTTAAGCCTTAAGACGTCCACTTAACCATCTGTAGATGGTCCATTAGAAATCCACAAGCGAAAACGCTAATACTTGCTTCAACAACTAACATTTAGAAACAAATCTGCGTAATTGATGAAGACAATTACAGCAATCTTCATTTAATTGCTTCTCTCCCGTGGAAGCCATAAAGCCTCTTTTCCCTTGGCTAATTACCCTAAAATGTAAAACTCTTTGTTCAATTCCCGCAGCACTGATTTAATGACTAAAATTTATCGCTTCTCCTAGCAATTGAAAATTCAGAAACTTTTGCTAAGTACGTGTAGCTCTGCGAAAGTATAAATCTCGTGATAAGTTAAAGGGACTCTGTTTACATCTATCCAATTGTTTTTATGTGCTGTGAGAAGTAAAAAGACAAATCCCGATGACGAAAGAAAGGTAATAACATTAAGATTATTTCCAATTAGAAATAGCTTCTGTAAGGTAGAGCACGTTGTCTGAAATGATTCCAAACACGAAATTAAAGACAAATGGACTTCATTACTGGAAGAAGGGTGATATTTTTTGAAAGTACATTAATTACTTGTTTTTCAGTAATAAATAATTTAGGTAACTTAGTTACTGATTCTATACCTAAGCAAACATGATTATAAAAATACATTTTCTTCGTAAATTAAGAAGTATAATAAAAGAAAAGAAAATTCATTGAAGAAAACCTATAAGTGGAAGATTTTTATGCAATAAAATGAAATAAATAATTTAATATAAGTGCAAAACATAAAGAAAACCATCGCGAAAAAATTAATTAATTATCAGTAAGTTAGGTAAAGTTTTTATATTCATCATTTATATTGTTGTTGTTGTTGTTGTTGTTGTTATATCCCACGTGGATGGATTGAAAGGGGAACAACTTCTGTTGTAATGGAGCATCCGTAAGAAGAAATCTGATTTCTGCTGCGTGCCGATGAAGAAATAAATATTGGTGTAATGTGTGGAATTTAACTATATGTATAAACTATAACTATTTAATACTTACAATTAAATTCCACACATTTATTATTTTGGTTTAAATCCTAATAACATTAATTAAACAAACAATTTGACATTTTCTTAAACTTCCAAAGGATTAATCTTAAATTAGTAAATTTCAATTCTAAATTTAACTTAAATTCTTTTTATAATCCTTTTAAGCCTTAAGACTTCCACTTAGCCATCTGTAGATGGCCCATTAGAAATTCACAAGCGAAAACGTTAATACTTGTTTCAACAACTAACATTTAGAAACAAATCTGCGTAATTGATGAAGACAATTACAGCAATCTTCATTTAATTGCTTCTCTCCCGTGGAAGCCATAAAGCCTCTTTTCCCAATGCTAATTACCCTAAAATGCAAACTCGACGCTCTTTGTTCAATTCCCGCAGCAGTGATTTAATGACTAAAACTTATCGCTTCTCCTAGCAATTGAAAATTCAGAAACTTTTACTGAGTACGTGTAGCTCTGCGAAAGTATAAATTTCGTGATAAGTTAAAGGGACTCTGTTTACGTTTATCTAATTGTTTTTATGTGCTGCGTGAAGTAAAAAGAAAAAATCACGATGACGAAAAAAGTAATAACATTAAGGTTATTTCCAATTAGATGTAGCTTCTGTAAGGTACATCACATTGTCAGAAATGATGCCAAACACGAAATTAAAGACAAATGGACTTCATTACTGGAAGAAGGGCCATATTTTTGGAACTGAGTGCATTAATTACTTGTTTTTTAGTAATAAACAATTTAGGTAACTTACTTACTGATTAAATACCTAAACAAACACGATATAAAAATCGTTTTTCTTTATTTAAAATAGTCTAAAATATGAAAACGAAAGTCATTAAAGAAAAATTATTAGATGTTTTTTTTTGTTTTTTACAATAAAATAAAATAAATAATTTAATGTAAAGTGATGTAAATGTAAAACATAAAACATAATCGAAATAAAAATTATTTAATTATTAGTAAGTTTAGTAAAACATTTATAATCATATTTTATATTACAAGTATTTAGCATCATAATATTCTTAATGATGAATTTTTAAGGAAAATAGTTGAAACAGAATAATTTAATGATTACAGTTAATTAGAATTATAAAATGATTAGAATTTAGACAAGTTTCTAAAAAATATAATTTAAAAAAAATTAATTATTCTAGTTTTATTTCTATTTTTAACTTATAAACTAATTTTATATTTATAATTACTATTTTTATAATTATAAATCTAACTTATTATATTATTTTTTAACTTTTAATACAGATTTAGATTAGTATTTAAATTTAATACTTAAATCAAGAAATAAAATATCTGCAAACAAATCCTTTTATATTTTATCGTTTTTACTTCTTTGCACAAATTAATCAAAGTTATAAAATTTGATTCAAATGAAATATATGTTAATTATGTAAGTGTTATACTAAGCATAGTTTTTTTCCACATTTTCTAGAGAATATAAAAATAACTGTACATATAGTTTTATTTGTATTTAAGCTTAGTAAATATTTTCACTACTGTATTTATACATTTAGAAAACCTTAGACATTTATTACTCAATTATTCTGCTGTAAAATATAGATTATCCAATTTAATTCAAATAATAAAGAATGTGTTTCGTAAATCTTTAAAATACCCAGACTTGCACAATGAAAAAACGTAGACTTTAGTTATGAATTTATAATGTTAAAAAGTATAAATAGGCCAATATTGTTACAGATAAATATTGATATTGATATTGAGGATAATACAGAAATTTGAATGACTCTTTTATATAGCTCATAAGTTTTTTTTTTCAATGTCTGTATTTACATTCTGAAAAAAAAATAAACTTTGCTCAGTGACTATATCGTTACAAAGCAGAAGCTGTTTTTGTATGATAAGGTATAAATGCACATGTTTTTTCTGGTTTATGGCAATGTCTTTTGTCAGTGATTTACACAAAAATATAAAGGTTATTCAGTAATTATACTATTACAAAGTGTAACCTTTTAGCGTGTACTGTATTTATATTGTTTATTACGATATTTTCTAAAATAATGATAATAAATTCGTAACTAAATTTTAAAGCACGCCGTTTATTTTGTGTCAATATTAAAATAATTTATTGTTATAATGAAAATAACTTGTCAGCAAAGTTTTCAAAATATATATTTGACAAAGCATACATTTTTCTAACTTACTATAGTGTTACAAAGTATCAGCTAACAAATCAAATATAAAAATAATAAATAGCGTTTTAAAGCAATACATCAGAACCAGCTTACCCATTCAACCACTAGTGAGTTTTGCAAAAGAAGAGGAAAATGTTTTGTTTAAAAGCAGGCTTAGTTGAATATGTTTGAATAATTTATATATCGTGTTAAGTGCTATGAAGAAAAGGATTATACATAAATACATAACAGTAAACAAATCCATGGCAGTGAAAAATTTTTTAATATATCTATGATTTTTTTTTATCTTATAACAGTTCAAATTACGAAGTTGCAAAATGTTAAAGGGATTCATGTCAACATCACATCACTTTTTAATTTATATATGCCCAATTTAAAAACAAATACTTAACCAAATAATTAATAAATGATGTACGAAAATAGAGAATTCTTGCATTATTTATATTTCTTCTATTCATACATTATTGCTTCTAATTTTTACATTATTTCTATTTTTAAACAATATATTGTTTTTTAGGATCAAAAAAACTTTTGATAAAAAATTATTTAAAATTTCCTTATTACATGAATAACTTCAAAACTTATTAAGATGCCAGACAATTTGAAATCTAGATTATATTTTAGCCAAACCAAAATATTTCGAAATTTATTTCGATTTAAATTTTGACTAAATAAAACATTTTGCAATTTCATTGAAACTTCTATTTAAAGAATACGTATTAAAATTGAATGAATTAGATGTGAGGAATTAAGTAACGTATAGCTATTATATTAACATTATCTTCAAACAATAAAATATGAATTCTAAACTAATATGTTCTAATTATCCTAACAAACTATTTAAGATGTACAAAAAAATAGATAATATGCATTACCACGTAACTCGGAAATTCAAGTTCAGAATTGTAAGAAATATGTGTATGATATTATGTATATTTGATATTAATCTGAAATTTCAATATTTTTAAATTTTTTTATTCTATATTACCTTATGAATTAGATTTCTTTCTGTGATGCAGCTGAAATTTGTTGAAATATCTTGCCAGTTTACAAAGTATTAACATTAAAACTCCTTTGAAATTATATAAAAAATAATTTAATTATTTAAAAAAATAGGGTAGTATGTATTTACTATATTTCAAATAAATACCAAATAATCAAACAAAATTAATTATAGATAAGCGATAAAAAAAAGAAACATGCTCAAAACGTTGTAACATTTTTTCCATGAAAAGAGATAGAGCAATTCTCTTTCCAAGGAAAAAAGACTGTATAGTCTTTAACAAGTGCATAATAACAGTATGTCACTCAAATCTCACAGAGGATAATCAGTTTCATGGATAATGATACCACATGGAATTAGTGATTGCCTTTTAGATCTTCATAGGTCGAAGCATTTACAGAGTCATGAGATATTGCAATGTGATTGGTGATATACCATGAGCTGAGAAAGTGTCAACTCTAAAGAGATGTGAGGGAAGCTGACCTCCTTTCTTTACAGATTTTCTTAAAGGCAGGATTTTGGAGAAGAAGAGTTCTGAGACAAGTCGACAAAAATTGTTGTTTTATTATTTTTTTTCTGGAAGGGACTGAACAGGCCGGAGTTTCAGCCTGTTTACAAAGTATGCCCCTTATGGTTTCATACATCACGCCGTGTGATAATGTCTGCTGCAGACCAGGTGTTTAGATTGCTGGTAGACTTCAGAACTCTGAAAGTCTCCGAGCTTGGAGCGAACTACACTTGTTAATCAAATTTATATCTTTAATTTTAATTTCTTTGTAAATAGTGTAATAACTCAGAGTTCTCTATAATGCTTGTAAATAAAAATTAAAGTGTTCCCATGAACCTGAATGTGGCCCTCTTCTTTAAGCTGTTATAAGTCTAGTATATGCTGAGACATCACAACGTACTGTACCATATACATAGAACATAGGCAAGGTACTAAGGGTTTTGAATTATCTACATATGTTAATTTCTTATAATTTTACTATTTTACCTGTATTTTTAAAATTGTTTTTAATGTCAACCTGTTGTTAAGTCATTTAGAAGAATAGTAAAATTCGTAAATCGATTTTTTAAACTAATACTTTAATTAAAATTAAACCTATGAACCAAAGTAAAATTTAGAAACTGTAAATAATAAAATGAATATTTAATTTATTAATGACTCGTTAAATTTTTTTAAGCTACTAATTTCATTTTTTGCGTCAATTAGTTAAAAACCATAATTTAAAATTACATTTAAATGTGAAGAGGCTTACAAAGAAATTAAGAAGAAAATTATACGAATACTTTTTTTTTTTTAGTAGTTTCTTAAAAAAAAATACTCTGAAGAAAATTATTTTTTCTTACGATTCAAATAAAAAGATTATTTTTATGGCTCTTAAAAAAAATCAAAGCTAACGATCGGAAAATTAGAAATCATCGGTTGTATAATTAAAATAGCTTTAGGCATATTTTAGTTTATTTATGTGTAAAGAACTATTTTATAATTATTTTATCCTTTATAGTAAATAAATAACCAATTACGTAATTATGCTTTCCAAAAAGGATAATTTCAGTTAATATTTAGCAATTAAAAATACTCATTCTTTTTTTGCTTGTATTAACCTTCCTATTTCTCATTTTTTTTTTTAATGAATTATCGTCATTATATGCCATGCCATGTCTCCCGACATTACAGCTTGGAGTTTTCTTCAATCTGTAGTAAAGCAGCAATTAATTTATGTTTGTATTAAATTAATCTTGTTTGTGTGAACATAAAACTTATAAAATTTTTCAGATACACGTTTCACCTGAAAAATGGTCTTTGGAATATAAGTTATAAGAAAAATTTATCCAAATTCTAAGAAATGTTTTTAAATTAAATAGAATGATTAATGATATTATGTATTGATATATAGATAGGATTTATTTTACCCTATTTTATGTAAAAAGTAACTCATGGAACAAAATAAATTTATGCAAACAGTTTACAAGATTTATTTGCTTATATGAGCAGTATTTCACTGAAGAATAATTAGTTTTGATTTAAAAAAAAATATTGTAACTATTTCGCTATATTTATAGACATTACTTTTATTTTTCAGAACTGATTGTGTAATTTAACTAATACTATATTTTCTCACTAATGCATATTGATTTGGTATATGACATTTATCTCTATTTTTCATTTATTTATTTATTGGTTGAGGAATAATTAAATGTGTTTAATTATTTCACAACTAATTAACTTTCTTATCTGCACATTTATAACGTTTTGTTTCAATATAGGCCCAGCAAATAAATATATTTATTTCAACATAATGTTTATATCAAAATATTTAACAATATTTTACACTTAATTGGTGAATATAGGAAGCTTTTAAAAAACAAATTCTTAAATATTTTAAGTAGCCTATCTTTTAAAATATTAATTGAAATAAAAAAAAAACCTGTATTAAAACACACAACCTGTATTAAAACAACTTAAATAATACATTTAGGTTATATGAATGTTTAATAATCTTGGGATATTTTGAAAAATAAAAGATATATTGGGCCGTATATAATATATATACGAATGCGTTTCTTCAACAAAATGCTTTCATCTCTAAATACATAAGTACTGAAAGTGCTTTTACATATACTGCGCATTTTAAAATATTAGAATAAAAATACAAAAATAAATAAACTGTATATGGAATATTATTGCTATATAGCATATGCAGTTCCTTTTAAAGACCTGGAAGCAAAATTTGTCTTTTTTTAAGAAGTTAAAATATTTTTAACATAATGCGCGGAACTGAATATATGCGTGGTTTTGAATCTATACAACGAGACCCCCAAGAGAAAAGGTATATATTTATTGAAAGAGAGACTTGATGCATGTTTTACACATAAAAACTGATTTTACATAAATAAAAGTACAATTAATTAAACATAATATGAAAGAATTAAGTGAGGAGTACAAAT
>BPLQ01003711.1:0-51626 GCA_021605075.1 Caerostris darwini | reverse complement strand
TTAAAACTAAAAACACCATTTTCCTTATACAAATAGAATATTTGTATAAGGAAAAAAAAAATTTAACCGTATAAGCATTTTTTTTCTTAATCAAAATTTTTATATCATTTGATACTTTTAAATTTTAAATGAATCTTTTATTTCTTACTACCATTTATTTAAAATAATTTGTATTTTAATTAAATAACATATTTAATGTAAAAATAGCATACCAAAACAACATTCAAAGAAAAATTTAATATATTTTGTCTATTAAATAATTTAATAATCATATTTTTGTATACAATCCATTGAAAATTAGTACAATATTTTCATTAAAAATATTTATTGCTAAAATTCAAAATATTCGAAGTTGCAAGAAGGATAAAAAAAAAATTATTACCCGTTAAAATATAAAATATTAATGAATACATCCATTTACTGAAATATGGATGTATTCATTAATATTTTATATTTTTGTGTCCAATTCAATAATGGATGTGTTTATTAATGTACATTAAATAAAAAATTATTTTATTATCTGTGCTTTAAATAAAAAAAATTAACATTCAATTCTAATTCTTACTTTTTTTTTCTAAATGCATCTATAAATTAGTTTCATATTGAATTTCGAATGTCATACAAAATAATTGAGTTTAATTCAATTGCTGTACAAATCATATCAATTATACGACTGCTAAATAATATCTAAATGAATGAGCATATGTTTTGAAATCTGAAAAACTGTTAATTCAAAAAAATACTGCTATGAAACCATAGAGAAAAAGCTACAACAAAAATGTAAATTGCCTTACTACGAAACCACTGAAAGCTGCTACAAAAATGCAATTTTCCCTGCTACGAAAATCATTTTTTGATTTTCCACCCTGATGTTATACATGTTTATGAGCTCAATTTTTAAGCAGGTTTTAAAAAGATTCATTTGTGATACCAAAATTTTTTTTCGATTATGTATTGTATCACGCTGAGAATTATAATGGATTTTATTGTAATTTAGTATATATATAATTTCAGTATTTTCTATATTATTAATTAATTGTTTTACTTACTTCATTAATTTTGATTTCTTAATTTTCTGTTTAAATTTATGTATGCTTTGCAGTAAACTCACATTTGCACATTATTACTAGTTTTATTCACAAGAATTTGCAGAGTAAATTTGTTTTGCAACATTAGCATGTGTAAAATTTAACATAGATTTCTTCATATATTTTCTTATATTCTTCATCTTTAGTGCTTAATTTTCCAATTAGGCAGCTGTAAGAATATTAATTTAATGTTAAGCATTTCAGTTATGTTCTGTTAGCAATATTCATAATCCTTTTTAATATGTATGAGAAAAAACATGGTCTAAATCTTAAAATACAATTGATCGAAATTAACAAAAGATATAAAGAGCTTTTTCTCACATAGAAAAACGTGGTGAGAGTAGCTGTACATTACATTCAATTTTTGTTGCTGATTAAAAACCTGTTTGTTATAGTCTCTACTCTAAGAATATTTTTATTGGCGATATTTTTTCATGGAGCCTTCACTTCTATAGCCATTTTATTATTGACAAACTATAAAAAGCAATCAATGCACTTTGTGTTATGTCTAGTTATAAGGAGTATTGATTTATTATACAAATTTATAAAAAATTTTACCTACCAAATCAAACATATTTGTTACACATGTGCAAAATAATTGTCCTCAACTGGTTGGTATAAAATGTCACTTGATTTTAAAAACATAAAATGTTTCAAAAATTGTGATATTCATTGTTTTTGTGAAACGTTTTTTCAGTTTTTGAATAGTTTCTTAGAAATTTGTATTTTTATAAAGCTCTTAAAGAAAAGTAAATTGAACTGTATAATCTTAAACTAAATATATTATTAAAACTTTTTGAAATAAATGATAATTTTAAAATGTACATTTCCCATTTAACAGGCTACAACAATCAAGAAGCAGTTACTGATTTTGGGTCTTATGTAGGTAAGACATAGTAAACCTTGTTGATGTGCATAAAAATAATGAAGGTATTTCTGCTATTTTTTTTTTCTTCTTTAATTTTGCTAAGTTTTCTTTGTAATTATTGTCACATAATATGCTATAAAATATAAATTAATTTTTAGCTGGGAATGGAAAGTGAATATTTAATTTCTTTATTCCTAAAGAGCCATGGTCAGTCCATTATCATTCGTAATATTTTATTTTTAAGTCTTTCGAGAACAAGAAAGTTACTGTTTTCTGTAGAGCCCCAAACCGGACTCACATATGCTATGATGAGTCTAAGATAGGAAAGATAAATTAATTTTTTAAGTTCCAGTGTTAGGGATGAATTTCTGCAATTTATAGGAAAAAGTTTTAATTGTTTATTGAATTTAGTATGAAGATATAGGATATGAGATTTATAGTTAAGTCTTCGATCAAGAATTACACTTAGGTATTTAGTTTCTTTAGACCAGGAAATGTTGGTATTATAAATAGTAATATTAGGAGGATTATAATTAGTTTTCCGGGTGAATAGCAGTGCTTCAGTTTTTGCAACATTAAGTTTAATTTTCCAATTGGTGAGCCAGTTTTCTAACTTGTTGATGTAATTTTGTAACTTTTTCTGAATAGTATTAATGTTTCTCCCCCGTATAGTTATTGTTGTGTCATTTGTGTAAAGTATTATTAAGTTTATTGTTAAATTTTTTAATCTTATCTTTACAACTAATATGTTTTATTTGTCCCTTTTTTATTTATTATCTTGTTAAATAATATCCAAATTTTAAAATAATTTAATTTTTAATAATAATTTAAATATTAGCTGTAATCTGTCATTTGAAGGATTACAACAATTCTTTATTTCCCATTTATTACTTGAACTGAATTCTTAAGTACATTTTTTTTCTACAGAAAATATACAACTATGTTATATCTAAAAATATTAAAATTACCGAAAATGATATTTAAAAACATATTTATGACATTTATCCATTATTTATCTATACATAATTATTGTTATGCTCCTTATACATGACATATTGGGTTTTTTTGTGCTACATTTTATATTTTTTGTAAAATTGAATATATATAATTTTAGATTTAATTTTAAAACTAAAAAACACCATTTTCCTTATACAAATAGAATATTTGTATAAGGAAAAAACTTATTGTAACCGTATAAGCATTTTTTTTTTCTTAATCAAAATTTTTATATCATTTGATACTTTTAAATTTTAAATGAATCTTTTATTTCTTACTACCATTTATTTAAAATAATTTGTATTTTAATTAAATAACATATTTAATGTAAAAATAGCATACCAAAACAACATTCAAAGAAAAATTTAATATATTTTGTCTATTAAATAATTTAATAATCATATTTTTGTATACAATCCATTGAAAATTAGTACAATATTTCCATTAAAAATATTTATTGCTAAGAATTCCAAAATATTCGAAGTTGCAAGAAGGATAAAAAAAATTGTTACCCGTTAAAAAATATAAAATATTAATGAATACATCCATATTTCAGTAAATGGATGTATTCATTAATATTTTATATTTTTGTGTCCAATTCAATAATGGATGTGTTTATTAATGTACATTAAATAAAAAATTATTTTATTATCTGTGCTTTAAATAAAAAAAATTAACATTCAATTCTAATTCTTACTTTTTTTTTTTTACTGCATCTATAAATTAGTTTCATATTGAATTTCGAATGTCATAGAAAATAATTGAGTTTAATTCAATTGCTGTACAAATCATATCAATTATACGACTGCTAAATAATATATAAATGAAGGAGTATATGTTTTGAAATCTGAAAAACTGTTAATTCCAAAAAATACTGCTATGAAACCATAGAGAGAGAAAAAGCTACAACAAAAATGTAAATCGCCTTGCTACGAAACCACTGAAAGCTGCTACAAAAATGCAATTTTCCCTGCTACGAAAATCATTTTTTGATTTTCCACCCCTGATGTTATACATGTTTACGAGCTCAATTTTTAAGCAGGTTTTAAAAGATTCATTTGTGATACCAAAATTTTTTTCGATTATGTATTGTATCACGCTGAGAATTATAATGGATTTTATTGTAATTTAGTATATATATAATTTCAGTGTTTTCTATATTATTAATTAATTGTTTTACTTACTTCATTAATTTTGATTTCTTAATTTTTCTGTTTAAATTTATGTATGCTTTGCAGTAAACTCACATTTGCACATTATTACTAGTTTTATTCACAAGAATTTGCAGAGTAAATTTGTTTTGCAACATTAGCATGTGTAAAATTTAACATAGATTTCTTCATATATTTTCTTATATTCTTCATCTTTAGTGCTTAATTTTCCAATTAGGCAGCTGTAAGAATATTAATTTAATGTTAAGCATTTCAGTTATGTTCTGTTAGCAATATTCATGATCCTTTTTAATATGTATGGGAAAAAAACAAGGTCTAAATCATAAAATAAAATTGATTCAAATTAACGAAAGATATAAAGAGCTTTTTCTCACATAGAAAAACGTGGCGAGAGTGGCTGGACATTACATTCAATTTTTGTTGCTGATTAAAAACCTGTTTGTTATAGTCTCTAATCTAAGAATATTTTTATTGGCCATATTTTTTCATGGAGCCTTCACTTCTATAGCCATTTTATTATTGACAAACTATAAAAAGCAATCAATGCACTTTGTGTTATGTCTAGTTATAAGGAGTATTGATTTATTATACAAATTTATAAAAAATTTTACCTACCAAATCAAACATATTTGTTACACATGTGCAAAATAATTGTCCTCAACTGGTTGGTATAAAATGTCACTTGATTTTAAAAACATAAAATGTTTCAAAAATTGTGATATTCATTGTTTTTGTGAAACGTTTTTTCAGTTTTTGAATAGTTTCTTAGAAATTTGTATTTTTATAAAGCTCTTAAAGAAAAGTAAATTGAACTGTATAATCTTAAACTAAATATATTATTAAAACTTTTTGAAATAAATGATAATTTTAAAATGTACATTTCCCATTTAACAGGCTACAACAATCAAGAAGCAGTTACTGATTTTGGGTCTTATGTAGGTAAGACATAGTAAACCTTGTTGATGTGCATAAAAATAATGAAGGTATTTCTGCTATTTTTTTTTTTTTTTTCCTTTAATTTTGCTAAGTTTTCTTGGTAATTATTGTCACATAATATGCTATAAAATATAAATTAATTTTTAGCTGGGAATGGAAAGTGAGTATTTCATTTCTTTATTCCTAAAGAGCCATGGTCAGTCCATTATCATTCGTAATATTTTATTTTTAACAAGAAAGTTACTGTTTGCTGTAAAGCCCCAAACCAGACTCACATATGCTATGATGGGTCTAAGATAGGAAAGATAAATTAATTTTTTAAGTTCGAGTGTTAGGGATGAATTTCTGCAATTTATAGGAAAAAGTTTTAATTGTTTATTGAATTTAGTATGAAGATATAGGATATGAGATTTATAGTTAAGTCTTCGATCAAGAATTACACTTAGGTATTTAGTTTCTTTAGACCAGGAAATGTTGGTATTATAAATAGTAATATTAGGAGGATTATAATTAGTTTTCCGGGTGAATAGCACTGCTTCAGTTTTTGCAACATTAAGTTTAATTTTGCAATTGGTGAGCCAGTTTTCTAACTTGTTGATGTAATTTTGTAAGTTTTTCCGAATAATATTAATGTTTCTCCCCCGTATAATTATTGTAGTGTCATTTGCGTAAAGTATTATTAAGTTTAGTGTTAAATTTTTTAATCTTATCTTTACAACTAATATGTTTATTTGTCCCTTTTTTATTTATTATCTTGTTAAATAATATCCAAATTTTAAAATAATTTAATTTTTAATAATAATTTAAAAATTAGCTGTAATCTTTCATCTGAAGAATTACAGCTATTTTTTATTTCCCATTTATTACTTGAACTAAATTCTTAAGTACATTTTTTTTCTACAGAAAATATACAACTATGTTATATCTTGAAATATTAAAATTATCGAAAATGATATTTAAAAACATATTTATGACATTTATCCATTACTTATCTATACATAATTATTGTTCATTCTCCTTATACATGACATATTGGGTTTTTTTGTGCTACATTTTATATGTTTTGTAAAATTGAATACATATAATTTTAGATTTAATTTTAAAACTAAAAAGCACCATTTTCCTTATACAAATAGAAGTAACTTATTGTAACCATATAAGCATTTTTTTTTCTTAATCAAAATTGTTATATCATTTGATACTTTTAAATTTTAAATGAATCTTTTATTTCTTACTACCATTTATTTAAAATAATTTGTATTTTAATTAAATAACATATTTAATGTAAAAATAGCATACCAAAACAACATTCAAAGAAAAATTTAATATATTTTGTCTATTAAATAATTTAATAATCATATTTTTGTATACAATCCATTGAAAATTAGTACAATATTTCCATGAAAAATATTTATTGCTAAGAATTCCAAAATATTCGAAGTTGCAAGAAGGATAAAGAAAAATTTTTAGCCGTTGAAAAATATAAAAAAATGAATACATCCGTTACTGAAATGAAAAAAAAAAAAAATTCTAACGTTCTATTCTAATTCTTATTTTCTTCTTATAAATACATCAATAAATTAGTTTCGTAATGAATGTCGAATGTCATACAAAATAATTGAGTTTAATTCAATTGCTGTACAAATCATGCCATTTTATGTCATATAAATTATACCACTGCTAAATTATCTATAAATTATTTAGTATATGTTTTGAAATCTGAAAACCTGTTAATTCAAAAACATATTGCTATGAAACTATTGAGAGAGAAAAAGCTACAACAAAGATGTAAATTGCCTTGCTATGAAACCACTGAAAGCTGCTACAAAAATACAATTTGCTTTGCTACGAAAGTAATTTTTTGATTTTCCACCCATGATGTTATACATGTTTATGAGCTCAATTTTTAAAAGATTCGTTTGTGATACCAAAATTTTTTTCGTCTCTGTATTGTATCATGTTGTGAATTAAAATGGATTTTATTGTAGTTTAGTATAGATATGATTTCAGTGTTTTCTATAATCTTAATTAATTGTTTTTCTTCATGAATTCTGATTTCTTAATTTTTCTGTTTAAATTTATGTATGCTTTGCAGTAAACACACATTTGCACATTATTACAAGTTTTATTCATAAGAATTTGCAGAGTAAATTTGTTTTGCAACTTTTTTTTTTTTTTTTTTTTTTCTAATGCAGCTGGCAAACACTTAGACAATTTGGTGTTGGATGCCTTAAGTCAAGCGCTGCACAGATGTTACTCACTTTGCATTACTCAGAGGGTGCATGTAACTTGAAGATAAGCCACGAACGCGGAGTAACAATGCCCCCGCAACGCTCTACGATCCTATTAGGACCGGGACTTACGGTTTAAAATGGATTCCGAGCCACTACAAACACCCATGGCACTGCCGGGATTCGAACCCGAAACCTGTAGTACCGAGCGCCAGAGCCCTGGCCATTCATGCCCACTGTTTTGCAACATTTGCATGTGTAAAATTTAACATAGATTTCTCCATATATTTTCTTATATTCTTCATTTTAAGTGCTTAATTTTCCAATTAGGCAGTTGTAAGAATATTAATTTAATGTTAAGCATTTTAGTTGTATTCTGTTAGCAACATTCATGATCCTTTTTAATATGTATGAGAAAAAACATGGTCTAAATCTTAAAATACAATTGATCGAAATTAACAAAAGATATAAAGAGCTTTTTCTCACATAGAAAAACGTGGTGAGAGTAGCTGTACATTACATTCAATTTTTGTTGCTGATTAAAAACCTGTTTGTTATAGTCTCTACTCTAAGAATATTTTTATTGGCCATATCTATTCATGGAGCCTTCACTTCTATCGCCATTGTATTATTAACAAACAATAAAAAGCAACCAATGCATTTTGTGTTGTGTCTTGTTATAAAGAGTATTGATTTATGATACAAATTTATAAAAAGTATTACCTACCAAATCAAACATATTCCATACACATGTGCAAAATAATTATCCTCGACTGGTTGGTATAAAATGTCACTTAATTTTAAAAACTTAAAATATTTCAAAAATTGTGATATCCATTGATTGTTTTTGTGAACTTTTTTTTGTTTCTTTTTGAATAGTTTCTTAGAAACTTGTATTTTTAAAAAGCTCTTAAAGAAAAGTAAATTGAATTGCATATTCTTGAACTAAATATATTATTAAAACTTTTTGAAATAAATGATAATTTTAAAATATACATTTCCCATTTAACAGGTTACAACAACCAATGAGCAGTTACTGATTTTGGGTTTGGTTTGTCGCTCTACAGTCATTTTCTGCTCATGTGGGCTTAACAGACTGGGACCTACAGTTTAAAGGGAATTCATTGTTTATATGTGAATTCCGAATCATTACAAACATCCATGGCACCGCCGAGACTTTCAGGCCCCTGATTTTGGGTCTTATGTAGGTATGTAAGATATAGTAAACCCTGTGATGTGTATAAAAATAATGAAAGTCTGAATTACTGCTATTTTTTTTTAATTTTGCTAAGTTTTCTTTGTAATTATTGTCACATAATATTCTATAAAATATAAATTCATTTTTAGCAACATAATTTCTGAGATACTTAACTTCCTTTAAAATAAGCATTCTAAAAGTAATATTAAAGTGCTGTAAATAATTGTCTTTTATTAAAAATATACGTTATTAGCTTACAGTATTTGTTCAGGACTAATATTAAGCTACAAATAAAAATATCTATTAAACTGCTTGAAATCAGAAATATCTGAGTTATCAAAATAAGTGTTCATTGTGGCAATGGAAAATATTTACTTGTCCATGTTCACTCTGTTCACTTTTTTTGCTGATACTGTGTCTATAGACATGGAATAACTGAGGTGAATCAAGCATTCAAAATAAAAAAATTAATCACATCAGTATTTAATAACGTAAACTGACATCTGTTGTCTTTGACTTTTGTTCTATGCAGCAGCTTCATTTTTTATATGCGAGTTTTAAAAGGAAAATTGAAGTTTAAACTTACATTTGATAAGGAATTATTAATAGTGAATAATTAACAAATCAATATGTTTCTTTATATTTTTAACACAGCAATGTTTATTTATATTTTCATATTATGCTGGTAGATATGCAACGATTTTACAAGTTTTATTTCCTTCCAAATTCTGTTTGTCATACAACGGATTGTTAAAAGAGTATAAGTTATTTGTATTACTTGAAATTTGTTCGTGTACCTTTGAGTATTTACTCCCTCTAATTCGCTCCAAAGAATGACTTGTTGATAGTGCAATTTCAGCATATTTAAATCTATCTACTACGTAAATAATTAAAAAAATTTTAAATAGTAAATCTATATGAAATGCAGTAGAATAGATAAATATAATCCAAACTAGAGAATGCTGATAATGAATAGTTGAGACAATTAACAATAACTAAGTGCAATAACAAATTTTATTTTGTTAATTATTCTTCATTATTGGCGCAGCAACTCTATGGTGGGACAAGGGCGTCTGCCTACTGGCAGATTTAGAAACAGGAGATGTTTTCTTTTTACTGTGTAGGGTTGTCAGCCCTACACCCAATGCTCTACAGTCATATTTGACCGCAACCTATATTTTAAAGTGGATGCTGAACCACTATAAACATCCATGGCACCACCGGGACTCGTACCTGAAACTTGTGGCATCCAGCGCTAGTCACTTGGCCATCAGGCCGCTTGTTAATTATTACATTTTAAAAATTATTATTATTTTATTTATTTATTATTTTTATTTTGCTTAACATTACTTGCAAAATTATGTTTCATATATAATTTTCCCCCATATTATCTGAGAGATAATGTAATGTGTATAATGGAGGAATATTGCATTTTAAATTGTCAAGAAGATTGAGCTAAAGAAGCATTATAATTACATGATAAATGAAAGTTTTAAACTTACTTTTATTTTGGAAAATTAAACTTTTTAAGGCTGAAAGAAATATACCTCTAACCTTCGAATAATTTTTATAAGTTACTAACTTAAACTGATTTTGATATTAACTGATTTCCTGGAATATTTGCATTTTAATGAAACTATTTGAGCATATGTGTAAATTAATTCACGATAATAATTTCTATCAGAAAATTCTAATTGAATTAAGATTTTACCTTTAAAAAATAAAAATGCTCAAAATAGGAATTTAAATAAAGATTGCTTATTTTAAATTATTAGTTTCCTAAACAGAATACATTTATATACTTCATCTTCAGAATACATTTTTATTGATGTAAAATTGGGTAATATTCACTTTATTTCATTAATTTTGAAATGCTCATAAGGGAAGTGCTTGTAAGGTGTAAGTGAAGTAAGCTTGAAGTGTTCATAATATTTGTATAGAAATTCTTAACTTTTACAAATATATATATTATCATTTATTGAATGAATTCCTTTTTTAGGGTGAATTGAGCCACCTGCAAATTTAAGTTGACTTTTCCGATTTCTTATATTAAAATATGTGAATCTGAAGCAATATTCAAAGTTTGCATAGGTAATAAGATTAAATAGCCACATGTCTCACATAGGTGTGTAGGTGTATTTAACTCACATAAAATATCTAGGTATATATATTGTCTAAAGGTATTTAAAACAAAAAAGAGCAGCGTGTTCCGTTTTTAGCCAAATTTAATGAACACTATCTACAGCTATATTTACAATATACTAGCATAAAATTTATCACCATCAGCTATATTGATTAACGTACAACATTCATTACCATATTCGTTGTTCCTAACCATGCCAATTGTATAACAAAACTATAATAATATTCTTAATGCAATATAAACTAAAGTGCCTGACATTCAGATTTCTCAATAAAAGAAAAGAAAGAGTGAAATTGTATCTAGATATATATGTTATATTGCTGTGTAGGAGTATTTAAAACAAAGAAGAGCAGGAGTGTTCCTTTTTTAGCCAAATTTAATGCACACTATCTATAACTATATTTACAATATACTAACATAAAATGTAACACCATCATTTATATTGATTAACATGCAACATTCATTGCCATATTCGTTGTTCCTAACCACTCCAATTGTATAACAAAACTATAATAATATTCTTAATGCAATATAAACTAAAGTGCCTCACATTCAGATTCCTCAATAAAAGAACAGAAATTGTTCAAGATCGGAAGTGTGCATGAGCCATTCGAGGGGGTTGGAAAAGGGGCACCTGGGCCAAAATGGCTTTAACCTCCATTTACGAGCAAATAAAAGAAATTAGCGGGGATGCAAATTAATTATAAAAAGTGTAATAAATTGATGATGATGAATGAAGTGGTATATGGGGATGGGAAGCAACAAGGACTATAATCCTCTAATCACTATATATATGAACAGTGAGGTTTTTTTCCTTATTTTTAATATGTCACTCTCCACAACGCTCTACGATCGTGTTACACCGGGACCTACGGCTTAAAGTGGATTCCGAACCACTACAAACATCCATGGCACCGCCGGGACTCGAACCCGAAACCTGTGGTACTGAGCGCCAGAGCGCTAGCCAGTCGGCCATTCAGGCCCCTGTATAATAAAGTTAAAAGAATAGTAATATATGATGGAGAAGGGGGGTACTTACGCGACATGACGTCGGAGAGGATCTGCGAGGACGCGGATTTATTTAAAAACAAAGGGGGAGTTACAGCAAGGAATACAAAAAGAAAATCATCTACCCGCAGGTGGGATTAGAAGAAATCACTCGCAGGTGATTTTAAAGGCCGGTCTGGATTATATAAATATTTACAGACGACGATTTGTGTTGGTGCGAAGCAGCCGCTGGCTTCTATCTTGAGTTGGAAGTTGGAGTCCTTTGAAGTTATGAGATAATACATTAAAAAAGAAAGCAGGTAAAGACTAATAGGTGATTTCTCCAGCTATATATATATATATGCAATTATATATAAAGAAATAAAAGAAAGAGACATATAAAGTTTTGAGGTAATCTATAAAAAGAGAATGTTTTTTTTTTTTTTTTTTTTTCATTTTTTTTTTTTTTTTTATATTTAATTTGAAAAAATTAAAATTAAAAAAAAAAAAAATTCTTAAAAAAACCATATAAAAACAAAAATAATTAAGAAGCAGAGTTTAAGATACAAGTCAGAGCAAATTACTAGCAGAGAACGAAACAATCTAAAAATAATATGGAGTAGAGTAGAGGCTAGTGTATTATTGGAATGCTTAGGGATCTCCCTGTACCTCCGTGTAATTTTAATTTCTTAATTATTTATTTATTATAAATTTACTATATTAGAATTAAAAAGAGCCCATGCTCTGTGTAAAAAGATGAGAAATTACTGTTAGTATTTAAAAACTTTTACAGAATTTAAAAATTAAAAATCATATTTTAATGTAAATATTTTGATTAATTATTTAAAAATATTTGGCTGAAAGTAGAACGTAAGGAGGAAAGATTGCGAAAACGCATTGGATAAAATAACGCAGGTTGCTGAAGCTCAAGGTCAGCGCCGATGGGAGCATCGGCGCTGACCTTGAAAGAAAAGAGAGAGAAGTGTATGGGAGGGGGGGGTAGTAGGAGCAATAAACAAATCAGGAGCGGAATGTTGAATCACTTCTGAGAGAGGTTCGAGGACGTTCAGCTTTTTTGGGGTTATGGATGTTATAAAATGTCTTTCAATTAAATCATTTTGAGTATTAAAAAGATTTGAGTAGAAATTGTGGGCAAGTTTTTGAATAAATTAAGGGATTGTTTGCAATTTGAGGGAATGGTGGATACCACTATTACGGAAAAATCAGGGGGCATTAATGATCATTCGAAGAATTTTATTTTGCAGGCGACAAATAACACTAATATTGGTCTTAGCAGCGGATCCCCAAACCAGACTAGCATATTTTATTGTAGGTCTCATGTAAATTTTATAAAGAAGAAGTTTAATGTCTATGGTGGTTGGAGAATTACGGCAAATTAAAGGATAGAGGATACGAATGAGATTATTGAATTTATCGCGAATGTGTGAAAGATAGGTGAGATTTTTATCCAGAATAACACCGAGATATTTAGCTTGTTTTGACCAGATAATATTCTCACCGTAGATAGAGATAGTTTGAGAAGGAATGTGTTTGTGTGAGAAAAAGACTGCTTCAGTTTTATTGACATTTAATTTGATTTTCCATATAGTAAGCCAGCACTCAAGAAGATGAATGTAATTTTGAAGGTACTTGACGAGAAAATTAGTGTTGCGGTGTTGAAAAATGATGGCTGTGTCATCAGCATAAAGGCTAAGTGTTGTGTTATGCTGTGTTAGATGGAATATCATTCATGAATAGTGTAAAGAGATGTGGAGCAAGGACAGAGCCTTGAGGGATTCCAGCAGACATGGGTGTAAGGGAGGAATCGGAGTTATTAACACAAACTACGAAAGAACGATAAGTGAGAAAGGTACTGATTAGTTGGATTACATGAGGTGGATAATCATAATATATGAGTTTAAAAATTAGATCATTAACCCAAATTCTGTCAAAGGCTTTGGCGATATCGAGGAAGATGATGCCAATAGAACTTTTTGTAGAAAAACCCTGGGAAATATTTACAGAAGCATAAAGCTTTATACATATAGGAGTTGGTTTTGAAAAAATAAGAACATTGGGGGTATCTAAGGCTGCCATCTGGTGAGCGTTTGAATGGAAATGATGAGTAATGGCTTCAGTGAATATTTTTTCTTTCTTTCTAATGCAGCTGGCAAACAGACAGCTTGGTCTTGGATGCCTTAAGGCAAGCGCTGCACAGACGTTACTCACTTTGCATTACCCAGGGGGTGCGTGTAACTTGAAGATAAGCCACGGACGCAGAGTAACAATGTCCCCGCAACGCTCTACGGTCATATTAGACCGGGACCTACGGTTTAAAGTGGATTCCGAACCACTACAAACATCCATGGCACCGCCGGGACTCGAACCCGAAACCTGTGGTACCGAGCGCCAGAGCGCTAGCCACTCGGCCATTCAGGCTCACTTCAGTGAATATTAATTTAAATAAAAATGTGAAAATTAAAAATAATGAAAAGTGAGAAATTAATCAAAATTTAAAAGAATAATCAAATTAAGAGGCTAATATTGTGAAGCATTTAAGAATTTAAAAAATTTATTTATTATAATTGAATTAAAATTTTTGGATTTAAAAAATTAAAGAGAATTAAAATATTTGAAGTAAAATGATTTTTTACGAATTAAAGAAGTAAATAAAAATTTTGGAAATTAATAAAAAAATTAAAAGTTGCTTATTAGAATTCTATTTAAGATTTTTTTTTTAATTAAAAAAACTTAATAATTAAAATAATTGTGGTTAAAAATATCTGCAGCAATGAAACTGAAAATCATTAGATATTATTACTGTATACAACTTATTAATAAAATTTTACCGTGTTTTCCTTTTATTTAATGACTAGTTATTCACTCGATATTAATCGGATATTTATTTTCCCTATATTTCGTCAGACAGGTGAATGTAATGTAATAGGAGAATGAATATAGTGTAAAACTGACTTGGCCATTCGTTTCCTCGGAAGGCATTAGTACAATATAATAGAAAACACTTATAAAATAAACAAACAAAAAATTGGAAGTGAAACTGTCCCATCGAAGAAAACAATCCTGCTATTTAAAAGTGATACTCTACCCCATCGACCCTGTATAGCTATAATCTCTGTATTAAAAAGTAATTTATTGAGAAAGGGTAATACTTGGGACTATCTATCTTCTTAGAAGAAATATCCTTCTACCTTACTGACCCTGCAGTTCTTGCCTTTCAATTACTTTTTCTTTTCGAATTTTCTAACAGGCAATAATTCAAACAACTTCCCCAACGAGGGCCTGAATGGCCGAGTGCCTAGCGCTCGGTGCCACAGATTTCGGGTTCGAGTCCCGACGGTGCCATGGATGTTTGTAGTGGTTTGGAATCCACTTTAAGCCTTAGGTCCCGGTCTCTTATGATTATATAGCGGCCTGGCCTTTGGTATCCCAGGCTTCAGGTTCGAATCCTGGCGGTGGCATGGATGTTTGTGAGTGGTTCGGAATCCTCTTTAAGATGTAGGTCCCGGTCTGTTTAGCCCTCGTGTGTACGAGATGACCGTAGAGGGACAAACCAAACCTATGACTATAAGAGCGTCACGGAGCAAAAGTCGGACTTCTACCTACGGGTGCTCCATCAGAACAGAAGCTGCCCCACTTCCCTCCATCTAGGAGTAGAATACTCACGGGTGCCCGTCCCGCACTGCAGGACACTGAGGATATGTCACAACAACTTCCCCAACGAAATATGACCCGCCGTTGACCGACAACATAAAATCAAGCATTTTTTTTTTTTTTTTCATTCATGGAAATAAAGTAATCAGGAACATAACAATCACTTAAATTTATGACTTTATTTTTCGTATTTTGTATCGATTTCTTACTTTTAACAAATATTCTGATAAAAAAAAAAGTTCATGAGAGATTTTTTTCGAATTTTGACTACTTTGATAAATTTTATTGTTATTTTAATTTTAATTATTTAATTATTGTATTAATTTTATTTTATTTATTTAATTATTTTAATTTTATTAATTTTAATTGTTATTTTAATTTAATTTAATTTTTATTTATAAATTTTATTTATATTTTATCTATTTTGGTAAATTTTAGTAGGAGAAAAACCAAAGAGTTATAAATGCGGAGAAATAAATAAAGGAATTTGAAATTCGCACTGATCAATTTCGCATTGCCGCGGAGTTTCGCACTGAGTCGTTGAATGTAGATGTGCGTCGACACTCCTCTGCATCAGCGCTTTTCAAACATTTATATTTGAACTTTACTGCTACTAATTGTTTAATATTCGACTTTACTACTGTGCCCACAATGTAAGACCAATTATTTTTCTTTCCAAAAACACTTTATTTATTCTTCCAAATTTATTTCATCACCTTCAACGTAATCTCCTCCGGACACAATGCATTTATGCCAACTTTTTTTCCAATCCTCAAGGCATGCTAAAAAGTCATCGGCAGGGATGGCGTTCACAGCACGCAGCGATTCACGTTGAATCTCTTCAATCGACTCAAAACGGTGTCCCTGGAGTGGACTTTTAAGTTCAGGGAATAGTCAGAAGTCGCACGGTGGGAATACGGTGGTTGTGGAACGATATGGGTTTCATTTTTGGAGAAAAAGTCACGAAGAATTAATGCAGTGTGAGCTGGCGCATTCAGTGTTTTCGGTACCAATCGAGATTTGACAAGTTTGAGGAATTGGAATTGACCGATCCTTCTATAATTCCAACATTAGCAGCAATGTCACTATACAAGCATAGCAGTGATTTTCCATGCTAAAACTGATGATGATCATTTGCTCAATTGGCAGAAAAGCCCTCTACTGAGTGTATAAAGTCATTTTAATCATTAAATATGTTCAATCAGGGCCTAATTTTCCTATAGGCTAATTAGGCTTCAGCCTAGGGCCTCAAGATCAAGAGGGGCCTACATTCAAAGAAGAAAGAAAGAAAGAAATTCTTCCAATCTACTATTTCGTTTTAAATGTATACTTGTATTGAATCAGTTCTTAAATAAAATAACTATTAACATAAAATTTAATATGATATACAATTCAATATTTTCTTTTTTGTGATCTGGATTTTGTTTGAATAAAGTTCCATTTTTGGTTTGGTTTAAAACTTAAAATTCATAATAATTCATATTTAAACTTTAAATGCGAATTATTATGAAATAAATTTATCTGAATTGAATTTGTTTTAATCTTCAATGTATTGAATATATTTAATTTAATTTGATAGAAAATATGATAATTTTTATTGCATATTTTATTTTCGTAGTCAAGGATTTTTATTATTTGAATTTTGTTTCTTTGTAAATGTTGTGTGTTATGTTTGATTAGTTATTGTTACAAGTACTATATACGGTGCTGAGAATACATGTCCAAATATGTGTTCGCGACTTTTTTTTATTTATTATCCGTGCCACATTTTTTATAAAGGTTAGTACCAATCACAACACGTTTCATTTAACATATTGATATCTATCACAGCAATGATGTATTTTATTGTCTCTCATGTAATTTACAAACTTAAAAATGGGAGGTGAAAGGGCCTCGTAAGTGGAATAGCCTAGGGCCTCTTTTCATCTAAATCCGGCCCTGTGTTCAACCACATCTGGGAAAAAAGTGGTTAAGTAAAAAGAAATAATAAATAGGAGAGACCCATTATACTTATTTCCAGATTTCCCTAAGTCACTAATTACTGCCCTACAGAATTATGCAGACTATTGTATACATGGATGTTTGTAGTGGTTCGGAATTCACTTTAGACCGTAGGTCCGGTCTAATATGATCGTAGAGCATTGCGGGGGCATTGTTACTCCGCGTCCGTGGCTTATCTTCAAGTTACACGCGCCCCCTGGGTAATGTAAAGTGAGTAACGTCTGTGCAGCGCTTTATTGCATTTAATGAGCTACAAATTCAAATCTGTTCATTACTTCATCAATTGCATTTTTACTCGTTCAAGTTGTTTCGATAAGAACATTTACCTTTGTAGAGGGCCTGAATGGTCGAGTGGCTAGAGCTCTGGCGCTCGGTACCACAGATTTCGGGTTCGAGTCCCGGCGGTGCCACGGATGTTTGTAGTGGTTTGGAATCCACTTTAAACTATAGGTCATGGTCTGTTAAGCCCTCGTGCGCAGAAGAGGACTGTAGAGCGATAAACCAAACCAAACGCTTACAGATGCGCAGCAAACAAAAATGATCAGTTGTGAAACAGCGTGAATGTCTTTAGAAACTTCAAAGCTACACTGATAAGTGGACGATTTTTCTAATCGCACATCAAACTATTTTCATCATTTTTATTAGTTTAACCAATACGAAGATCATTTGTTATTAACTTGCTTGTTCTTTTTTTAAATGATAATTTAATTTTATTTCTTACGAAAAATTACTATTGCATTCTTTTTTAAAATGTATTATACTAAAAATAAATAAATCTATTGTGTTGTTACTTATCCCACTTGGTAGATATCTAATCTAGACCAAGCCCATGAACCCGTATGGACTCATGGTTGAAGGAAGCAACTTCTGTTGTGAAGGAGCACCCGTAGGTAGAAGTCTGACTTTCACTCCGCGATGCTCTACAGTCATATGAGACCGGGATCTACGGCTTAAAGTGGATTCTGAACCACTACAAACATCCATGGCACCGCCGGGACTTGAACCCTGTAGTACCCAGCGCCAGAGCGCTAGCCACTCGACCATTCAGGCCCATAAATAAATTTAAAGACAATATTTACTTTAACCAATCTTATTTATAACTTAAATATATCGTTAACTAATGAAATATTTTTAGTACTTAAGACAAAAGATTTTCAACGAAAGCATATTAAATGTGGTTATTTGATAATTTTTACTGAACGAAACATTTTTTCAAAATTATCAAACGAAAAATTTTAGTTGTTTTTCACGCATAATAAAATGCATAACCAAGTATAGTAGGTTTTAAAAAAAGTAAAATGTACTAGATACAGATTTGTTCTAGTAAATTTCCAACAAACATGTTCTAAGCTAAAATTCAATTCATCATAATAAACTGAGAACAATTTATATACAAAATTCAATCTAAGCAATGTAAAATTAGGCGACATTAATTTTGAAAATTAAGTTCATCTTTGTAATTTGAATTAACCTTATGTTTTAACACCATTATCGAAAATCAACTGTTCTTCAAAGAGAACGAATCGGGAAAATATATTTCCTATTTATAAAATCATTTTCCTTCTTAACAAAAAAATTGCTTTGCAAAAAGAATCAGAATAAAACATTTCTAATAAAATTCTTAATTAAATTCTTAATTAAATTCTGAATAAAATTCTTATGGGATGTTTTAATAAATGTAACGATTTTTCTTATACATTCTCAACCATGTAATTCTTAAAATAAAACAAATTACTAGTTTTTGAATAACGTTTCTAAAGATTTCATTTTAATTTTATTAATGCGAGAATTATTCATACGATATTAAACTCTTATATTATGATTGTTTTTTCTATACGTATTCACTAATTTTAAGAAAAAAATTGCAAGTACATAAGTGTGCTTTTTAATAAAAACTTTGGTTTTATTAGTTGGTTAAACTTTTGGTTTAAACTTTGGTTAAACGTAACAATTTTTGTCTGACATTTTTATTGGTTTGCCAGATTTGCATGAAATAAATAAAAAAAGACATTTATAAACTTTTTTATGCACAATTTTTAAAAATATTATTTGGCTATTTCAGTACTAAATTTCATTAGAAATACAAAGAATTAGATTTTTTTTTTTAAATTCAGTTATTAACCACAAAATTGAATTTTTGGAATTCTAAGTTAATTACTAATATAAATTTCATTCCAGATAATTATTTCTGTCATTGTTAATTGTGAAAAGAAATGAAAGTTTTTAACCAAATGTTTAATGTTATTAAAAGAGAAATTATCACCCTGTTTTGGAGATTTGGGGCCTGAATGGCCGAGTGGCTAGCGCTCTGGTGCTCGGTACGACAGGTTTCGGGTTCGACTCCCGGCGAGGCGATGGTTGTTTGCAGTGATTCGGAATCCGCTTTAAGCCGTAGGTCCCAGTCTCGTATGACTGTTGGGCGTAGAGCTGACAACTCTACCCCGTGAAAAAAAAAAACATCTCTCCTCTCGAAATCTACCAGTAGGTAGACGGCCTTGACCAGGGTTCGGATTTAGATGAAAAGAGGCTCTAGGCACTTATGAGGCCCTTTCACCTCCCTTTTTTAAGTTTGTAAATTAAATGAGAGACAATAAAATACATCATTACGGTGACATATATCAATATGTTAAATGAAACATGTTGTGATGGGTACTAATCTCTATAAAAAATGTGGCACGGATAATAAATAAAAAAAAAAAGTCGACTACACTTATTTGGACATTTATTCTCAGCACCACATATAGTACTTGTAACAATAACTAATCAAACATAACATACAACAATTACAAAGAAACAAAATTCAAATAATAAAAGTCTTTGACTACGAAAATAAAATATGTAATAAAAAATATCCTATTTTCTATCAAATTAAATTAAATATATTCAATACATTGAAGATAACAGCAAATTCAATTCAGATAAATTTATTTCGTAATTTCTCCTTATTTTCGATTCAGTGTTTTATTTACTGTAGAATAGTGTTATTCTAATTTTTCTAACAATTTGAATGTAGGCCCCTCTTGATCTTGAGGCCCAAGGCGGAAGCCTAGTTAGCCTATAGGAAAATCCGGCCCTGGCCTTGGCCCCCAATGACAATGATTGCGTTAATGATGATGATGTTTTGGAGATTTTTCGGTTGTTGAAAATTATTAAAATGGTAAAGATACCACAAGAGAAAATGTACACACTATAAAATCCCAAAACGAACGTCTTGATTAGTGCTGAATTGTACAAAGTGACGAATCATCGATTGTCAGATTATGAATCATTTTTTGTATTTAAAAACAGCTCTTTATTATACTGAACTCAAAGAGCATTAATGTCGCATATTCTTACAGGGCTTATCATTTGCATGTGCTTCAGTATTTTTCGCAGCATGCAAGGTTTGAGGATATATAGGATATTTTCTACCCATTATACATTTTCATAGCGTTGAATAGCCATAAGTGTAATTAGATAGCTTACACATTCAATCAGTTTTCAATTAACTTTTTCTAAATTATCTTTATTAAATATTAATTTGTTTGCTCTGTATATTTTAATGAAAGGATATCTCAATAATTAAATAAAACAATAATCCTCTCTAACATTTATTTTAGTGTCTTAAAATAACTGCAGTTAACATGTACGGATTATAATAAACTAGAAATAAAGGTAATTTCAGATTTTTATGACTTTCATCGTGATTGGCGCAACAGCCCCGTGGTGGGATAAGGCCATCTGGCTACTGGCAGATTTCGAAACATAAGATGTCTTCCTTTATTACGGGGTAGGGTTGTCAGCCCTACAGCCATGTTAGACTGTGACCTACAGTTTAAAGTGGATTCCGAACCACTACAAATATCCATGGCACCGCCAGGACTCGAACCTGTGGTAACAAGTGCCAGAGCGCTAGCCACTCGGCCATTCAGGCCTCTTCTATGACTCTACTGAATGAAATTTTATGATGCTAATAATATATACGACTAATCACCATTATGGCACATTAATAAAATAAAATGATTTTATGCTTTGGTAAATGTAAATTATTACTTAATAAGAGAAACACAAATATAGGCAGGCTCAGGTTCGAATCTGCTGTCGGTCTCCATTAAATTTACTGCTTTTAGAAACACTGAGATTCAAAACGAATGTCATCGACTGCCTAGTGGAAGTTTTCCAGGTTTTTTCCCAAAAGAACACATAAATACGGAACAATTATCGCCTAAAAGTTCTCCCAAAAGGCATTTTTCTCTCCTCCATCAATGGATTGTTCGTGGCATGCATAAACTCAGCACGAGTCACCCCCCTCCCTTCAAAAAAAAAATGCTTTAAAACAAATTGCAATGCTTTTATAAATATTACTTAAATTTTAAATGGAAGATGATCATAAATTTAATATTTATTTATATAATTAACATCAACACAAGTAATTAATTAGTAAACTATGCTGCTTACTATTTATACAATTTATGTAATTAACTTTTTTTTTTTTTTTTTGAATTTCGATTGCATTGTTATTATTAATGGTGGAATTATTTTGTAATTTCAACGTTTCATTTTAAATCAAATAAATGTACTTAATTCATTTATATATGCGAGCCTGAATGGCCGAGTGGCCCGAGCACTGGGGCTCGGAACCACAGGGTTCGTGTCTCGGCGATGCCATGGATGTTTATAGTGGTTCGGAATCCACTTTAAGCCGTAGGTCCCGGTCTCATCTGACTGTTGAACGTTGGGCGTAGAGCTGACAACCCTACCCCGTAAAAGAAAATATCTCTCGTCTCGAAATCTACCAGTAGGTAGACGGCCTTGGCCCACACTGGGCTGTTGCGCCAATGATAATGAATTCATTTATATAAAATTTTTATTTTTTATTTATACATCTTTGCTTACTTATAATTTTTATTTAAATAAAATATACACATTTCAAAATTTTTAATAATACATTTACTAATTTTCATGATAAATTGCTGTGTTTCATTTCCAGTTAAGAAATGCGATTCCTTTAAGTATTTCCTAGTAGCAAAATATATGTGATAGATTACTATTTTTATGCACTAAAAATTAATGCATATTATTTCATATTCAATTTTGTTTTCAAATGAATAGAAATTCGTATTGTATAATCAGGGTTACTTGTCCAGAAGAAAAACCTTGTTAATATTTCCCACTTGTCAATAAAATATAATGATAATCAAATCGTCTTTACTATTTATTTATTTATTTTTGTTCTAATGCAACTGGCAAACACTTAGACAGTTGTCTTGGATCCCTTAAGGCAAACGCTGCACCGACGTTACTCACTTAGCACTACCCAGGGGGCGCGTGTGACTTGAAGATAAGCTACGGACGTGGAGTAACAATGCCCCCTCAACGATCCTATTAGACCAGGACCTACGGTTTAAAGTGAATTCCGAACCACTACAAACATCCATGACACCGCCAGGACTCGAACCCGAAACCTGTGGTACCGAGCGCTAGCCACTCGGCCATTCAGGCCCCAATCGTATTTATAGGAATCAACAAAAATTATATGGCAAATTATGGATTTTTATCTTTATATCTTTTGTAGATAAAGGGAATTTTTTTTATTTTTAATGCAAAATTTAATTTTTAACTTCTACTTTCTAAAACTCATTAATAAAATTACTCGTTTTTAAAAATTAAACCTTTATTTACTAAAATTTTATTTACTTATTTACTAATTAAACTTTTTAAAACTGACTTTAATGATCTGCGAATTAATTTATTATAATAATCAGTTTAAATCTCTTCCTCTTAAAAAAAATTATTTAATATATGATCATCGTTGGCTCAACAGCCCAAAGCCGTCTACTTACTAGCAGATTTCGAGACGTTTTTTGTTTTTACGGGATAGGGTTGTCAACTCTACGCCCAACGCTCATATGAAACCGGGACCTACGGTTTAAAGTGGATTTCGAACCACTACAAACATCCATGGCACAGCCGGGACTCGAACCCGAAACCTGGGTTATCGAGCGCTAGCCAGTCGGCCTTTCAGACGACTTATTCAATTCTATAGCATTGATTTTTTAACCTCTGAAGATCTAAATCAACTTCAAAATAACTATTTTGAAACAATTAATGAAATGTATTTTAATTTATAATACTATAACTTAATAAACTGGCATGCTGGTGTTATTTTATACTTTTCCTGACGAAATATTTCATAAATCCAAATTGATTCATAGAAGCTTGTTAAAAAACAACAACCAAAGCGATAAATAGATTTTAATCTAAATACCAAGATTATATATGATCTCTATTTAGTGTAAATATAATTTTGTTTATGCTGTATATACATATATATATATATTGTACAAAATTCAAATTAAAAATAAAAGTAAGTCAGTTATCTACAATAAGTTAAAATAAATGTTTCCTTTAATATACGAAAACTATCGCATAAAGACTATGGGTAGATAATAAATACATTTGATAGATAATAGATACATTTGAGGAAAAAATTTAAAAAATCTTAAGTAATTTTTGATGGTGGGGAAAAAAAAAAAGAAAGAAAATATTATTTTAAATTATCTGTAATAAAATGTAAGATGTAAAAAAGTAATTAAGATAGAACATGATGAGTATAAAGGTATTATTAGTAAGTGGCCATTCCAGAAAATGCTATTAAAATAATAATATAAATAAAAATAAAGGTAATTATGATTCTTGTGATTAAGATTAAATAAAGAAATAAAATATTTATTCAACTAAAATGAAATAAGATTTTTTTTCATTCTTATTCTTTTTGTAAAAATAATTTTACAGAAAGTTTCGTTTCCATTTCTTATAAAGAACTTCTTATTTCTTGTTAAGAATATATTGTTGCTAATCTCTCGATTTTTTTTTTTTCAATAATATAAATATTCTATAATTTTTAAAAAAAAATTTAATCATCATTCTTCTTTAATTAATTTAAATACAATTAAATAAACAAAAAATTTTTTGAAATGACAAAATTAGCTACCTCGATTTCATGTCATATTCTGAAGTACATTATACGAAAATAAGTTGTATAATTTTATTTTTTTTCATAATCAACACTTATTTTTTGGTGTTAATTAATATAAATTTTTTAGTTAAATAACTAATATACAAATTTTGTATTAGGTTGTCCTAAAACAATTTCTTCTTTTTATAAATATGTTTAAAAAAGAGTATTTATAGATTTGTTGAATATATTGCTCTGACTCTTAGCATACATGTTAAGACAAAGAAAATAATGAAAATATAAATATTTTTATTGCAAAACAGAAAAGAAAGATGATGAAGTATTAATTTTGAAATAATTCACAGCATAAATGATAAAATAATGCTTAAATTATTTTGATGAAAAGAGCTTTTTTTTTTGATGATTTCTTTTCTCAATAGAAAAATTTAAGTCTTAACCTAACTTTTGTTTAACAAATTTTTGGGTAAACTAAAATTTTCAATTAAACTTTTGTCAGTTAAAAGTTATTGAAATTTAGCAGATTTAATTTACTCAAACCCAGCTAAATCAAGTTTTGTTTAAAAAAATTTTCATATAATAGTTTTCAAACCTAAGATATTAATAAATATGATTTTAAAGCAAATGAAATTAATTTTAATTTAAAAGAACATTTTCCTTGAGTCGAACATTGATAATATCTAGCAAAATATTATGCTTGCATGCTTAGATGGTTTCATTTATAAATGCCTTAAAAAAGTGAGTTTAGATTCTCTGAGAAGAGCCCATAACAATTTTATTAAATTAGAACTACTTTATGAACGGAAATTATCTTTTGTATCTAGAATAAGAGTAAATTATATATGCATTACATATATAGAATTATTTCCTATATATATATATATATATATATCATCATCATCATCATTAGCGCAACAACCCAGTGTGGGCCAAGGCCGTCTACCTACTGGCAGATTTCGAGACGAAAGATGTTTTTCTTTTTGCAGGGTAGGGTTGTTAGCTCTACGCCCAACGCTCAACAGTCATATGAGACCGGGACCTACAGTTTAAAGTTAACCACTACAAACATCCATGGCACCGCCGGGACTCGAACACAAAACCTGTGGTACAGAGCCCCAGAGCTATATATATATATATATATATATAAAATAATATTTATATATATAATATATATGTATAATATATATATATATAGATAGTTATTTCACATATATAAAAACCATATAGAAATATAGAAATGCATTCTAAGTTGCGTAATCATTAATAATCGTCATAATCATTTATTTTTGGAGCCAATATTCGAATCATGTGATTCCGAATTTGGAACAGATTTCGAATATTTATACCAGTACTAACAGCGGCGAAAAAACATTGCATCATTTCCGTTCGCTTGGCTGTTTTCCCGGTGAGAATCTTGTTCGTAATATTCGCCCAAATAAAAAAGCGCCAGAAAATGCCCATAACTGTAACCTTTAACCAATAAGTTCCGGAGCATGCGCAGCCTTTCCAGTAAGTTCAGGAGCATGCGCAAGCCTTACCAATAAGTTCAGGAGCATGCGCAGTATAAAATTTCCAACGGTCATTTCATTTTAACTAGCGGTGAATGTAGTTGACGTTTCTGATATGTTAATTTATATTTTTTAATATTGAAATTCTCTTATTAACTGATTTTACTTTGATCTGGTGATTTGGAACGGACCTTGGATACTTAGTGCTTTATTAATGTTTCTTATATCTCCATAAGACTTACTTTCAGCTAGCAGTTTAGGCCCATAGAAGGCCATGGAACTCCGTAAACCTCAATCTGACTGTTATGCATTTCTTTTGATGGTTCCTATATAACTACAGAATTTTTATCATTTAAATTTTAATCATGAATGTGGTCAGCTGTTAATTTCAGCGGATATTGTTGCGATATTGTTGGAAAACATTTTGTGATGGTTTTACAAGCCAGTTTCGATTTCGCAAGTAAGTGACTATTTGATGTTCAATCGTAATATAGAAAGCTTGCAACTGATAATAAATTCAAAATTTAACTTTTAATTATTATAATTATTTTTTGTAAATAGTATTATTCTGTATATATTAAGTTTTTTTGGTTAACTTTTAATTGTTTTTATACTGCATTCATTGAATAATTCAGGAGAACTTAATAGTTTCTTTTTTATACTGTGTTTAGAAATGTGTATATCCTTAGATAAAAGATTTTAAACAAGCAGTATTTTCATATAATGCTGTAATTTTTAATTTTGATTTTATCTGAAAATGTACAGCATAAAAGTTTGTTTGGTATTGTTTTGACGCCACAAGTGTATCCTTGCCGTACTGAATTGAATAAACTTTCATGTTAGGCATCGCTTGGAATATTTTATCATGTCCAAAGTTGTCGACAGTCATGAAAGACAAATTTTCAGGTTTTATTAAATGAAAAATGTTTAGTATTTATTAATTTAAAAAAATGTTGTATTTTGTGGAGCTGTATTTTAAGCAGGGCGCTGCGCTGAATTTGTCTTTCGCGCTGAATTTGTCACCAAATCCTTGGTTTGTGCTATTTCTTCCTCACGGCTCGTTTACAAAAAGTACCATATTTTTAAAATTTTTTTTCCTTTAATGTTGCTATTCTTTCAGTAAATACAAGCATTATAGATTAACAGAGATATGATTAATTTCAGCATGCTATCAAAAATTTCGGATTATTTAATTTTTTTGTTCTTATAAACGTGAAAATTTGGAATAAAATTAAAATAGAATTATACGTATATCGTATCGATAACTATACATCGATAGATATGAATGTGGAGGCTAGCACTAGATGGCGCGAACGGAACGGTGTTTTGAAATGTGACAGGCTATGATGTGTGACGATTTATGGATATCGCACAGTGTTGTCATTTTTCTAATGGCTTTATTGTGATTTCCTGGATGGCCTGTATCTTAACCTATTTACACTGTTTTTTACATAAGTACATTTTATTTTTATTCTATTGATGTAGTTGTTTTCAGTTTATGTTTTGATGCAGTGTATGTTTAATGGCTTTTGTTTCGCGCTGTAACTTAAACCGTAGTTTGGATTTTGAATCAATCGATTCTAGTTTTTGTACATCATTTGATAGGACCTTTTAACAAGCACATGAAAGTTTACACGTATATAGATTTATGACTTTTTTTATACAAACAGATGCTTTCTGGAGAGTTTGTTGTACATTGAACTGATTCAATGATTGAAAACATTGAATCAGTTATATTGCTTTTTCAATAGATTTCTGATAACTATTATGTTAGTTGTTGATTTATGAATTACCATCTAAAAGTCAAAATTACTATTGTTTAATTGCTATGAAAAGTAAACTCAAAGTAATGATTATTTGTCAAATAAGATAAGTTAAAAATTTACAAATAAAATATGTGAGGCTGAAAATCTGTACAAAAATATTTTACATTTTGGTTAATTATGATTGATGCACAAAGGTGGAAATTAATTTTAAGCAAAATGTTCGGTTGTAAATTTGTGCTAATGAGGTAATGGGCAGTTATCTCACTTTAAAACTGAACAACAATCAGTTTTTTTTTTTGAACTCGCACTCAGTGTTCAAAATTGTTCAACCTGTTAGCATGGAGACTCAAAAAAATTCTGTTTTTTGTAATGAAAATGAAGCATTATGACAATAATGTTTAAGGATATATGAAAATAAATTTAAAATTATATTTAATTATTTCAATATTTAAAAAAGAATTTTTATGCTACTCGTTATATTTTAATTGCACTATAAATTATTAATGACTTGAGAAAAAGAATTTCATCCTTTTCTAAACATGTGCCTAACATTTTAAACTACTGGTACTCAGTAAATTACGTTACTAACTAATTTATATGTATGCGTTTTTCTTTTGATTTCTGATAACAATTAAATTAACTACTACTTTCGACTTGTGAATTTCCACCTGAAAGTAAACATTATTGTTTAATTACTATGACACGTAAACTGAAAACAGTAGTGTTTATTTGTTAAATTAGATAGTTGAAAATTTAAAATTAAAAAAAAATGGTTGAGGCTGAATGATTGTACAAATACTTTAAACTTAGATTAAAAAAATTCTTAAATTTATGTTTAATTAAATTAATATTTAAAATTTTTTTATCCTACTCATCTTATTTTGATTTCTTTAGTGACTTGAGAAAGGAAATTTATTCATATGATGATCATGTTCTTGACATTTAAAACTATTAGCACTGAGTAAATTGCATAACAAACTTACTACATATATTGCATTTTCTATTGATTTCTGATAACAATTGTGTTAGTTATTCTTGATTTGTTAATAATCTTGTAATATCAATGTTAATATTAGTTAATTGCTATACCATACTAAATCATAGCAGTGTTATTTGTTAAATAAGATAAGGTAAAAATTTAGAAATAAATAAATTTGAGGCTGAAAATCTGTAAATATACTTTAAATTTTAGGGAACTATGATTGATGCACATAAATGGAAGAGTAGTTTAAGCACTTTGTTTAGTTGTAAATGTGTGATAATAAGGTAACGGACAGTTAGGTTACTTTGAGTCAGAACGGCAATCTGTTTTTTTAAAACAGTAATGTTCAAGACTTATTGTTCCGAACTATTCAACCTTTTGCCATGCATTTTAGCTGATGCAAATGTGTGGATGAATTGTCTTTGTGCCCTCAATAAGGTTCTGTTTTATGTTTTAGAAATGAGAAGAATCATTTTGAAAATAGTAATTAAAGATGTCTAAAAAATTCTTAAATTTATGTTTAATTAAATTAATATTTAAAATTTTTTTATCCTACTCATTTTATTTTGATTTCTTTAAAGTGACTTGAGAAAGGAAATTTATTCATATGATGATCATGTTCCTGACATTTAAAACTATTAGCACTCAGTAAATTGCATAACAAACTTACTACATATATTGCTTTTTCTATTGATTTCTGATACCAATTGTGTTATTATTGTTGATTTGTTAATAATCTTGTAATATCAATGTTAATATTAGTTAATTGCTATACCATACTAAATCATAGCAGTGTTATTTGTTAAATAAGATAAGGTAAAAATTTAGAAATAAATTAATTTGTGGCTGAAAATCTGCAAATATACTTTAAATTTTAGGGAACTATGATTGATGCACATAAATGGAAGAGTAGTTTAAGCACTATGTTTAGTTATAAATGTGTGGTAATGAGGTAACGGACAGTTAGGTTACTTTGAGTCAGAACGGCAATCTGTTTTTTTAAAACAGTAATGTTCAAGACTTATTGTTCTGAACTATTCAACCTTTTGCCATGCATTTTAGCTGATGCAAATGTGTGGATGAATTGTCTTTGTACCCTCAATAAAGTTCTGTTTTATGTTTTAGAAATGAAAAGAATCATTTTGAAAATAGTAATTAAAGATGTCTAAAAAATTCTTAAATTTATGTTTCATTAATTTAATATTTAAATTTTTTTTATTATACTCATTTTATTTTGATTTCTTTAAAGTGACTTGAGAAAGGAAATTTATTCATATGATGATCATGTTCCTGACATTTAAAACTATTAGCACTCAGTAAATTGCATAACAAACTTACTACATATATTGCTTTTTCTATTGATTTCTGATACCAATTGTGTTATTATTGTTGATTTGTTAATAATCTTGTAATATCAATGTTAATATTAGTTAATTGCTATACCATACTAAATCATAGCAGTGTTATTTGTTAAATAAGATAAGGTAAAAATTTAGAAATAAATTAATTTGTGGCTGAAAATCTGCAAATATACTTTAAATTTTAGGGAACTATGATTGATGCACATAAATGGAAGAGTAGTTTAAGCACTATGTTTAGTTATAAATGTGTGGTAATGAGGTAACGGACAGTTAGGTTACTTTGAGTCAGAACGGCAATCTGTTTTTTTAAAACAGTAATGTTCAAGACTTATTGTTCCGAACTATTCAACCTTTTGCCATGCATTTTAGCTGATGCAAATGTGTGGATGAATTGTCTTTGTACCCTCAATAAAGTTCTGTTTTATGTTTTAGAAATGAAAAGAATCATTTTGAAAATAGTAATTAAAGATGTCTAAAAATTCTTAAATTTATGTTTCATTAATTTAATATTTAAATTTTTTTTATTATACTCATTTTATTTTGATTTCTTTAAAGTGACTTGAGAAAGGAAATTTATTCATATGATGATCATGTTCCTGACATTTAAAACTATTAGCACTCAGTAAATTGCATAACAAACTTACTACATATATTGCTTTTCTATTGATTTCTGATACCAATTGTGTTATTATTGTTGATTTGTTAATAATCTTGTAATATCAATGTTAATATTAGTTAATTGCTATACCATACTAAATCATAGCAGTGTTATTTGTTAAATAAGATAAGGTAAAAATTTAGAAATAAATTAATTTGTGGCTGAAAATCTGCAAATATACTTTAAATTTTAGGGAACTATGATTGATGCACATAAATGGAAGAGTAGTTTAAGCACTATGTTTAGTTATAAATGTGTGGTAATGAGGTAACGGACAGTTAGGTTACTTTGAGTCAGAACGGCAATCTGTTTTTTTAAAACAGTAATGTTCAAGACTTATTGTTCCGAACTATTCAACCTTTTGCCATGCATTTTAGCTGATGCAAATGTGTGGATGAATTGTCTTTGTACCCTCAATAAAGTTCTGTTTTATGTTTTAGAAATGAAAAGAATCATTTTGAAAATAGTAATTAAAGATGTCTAAAAAATTCTTAAATTTATGTTTCATTAATTTAATATTTAAATTTTTTTTATTATACTCATTTTATTTTGATTTCTTTAAAGTGACTTGAGAAAGGAAATTTATTCATATGATGATCATGTTCCTGACATTTAAAATTATTAGCACTCAGTAAATTGCATAACAAACTTACTACATATATTGCTTTTTCTATTGATTTCTGATACCAATTGTGTTATTATTGTTGATTTGTTAATAATCTTGTAATATCAATGTTAATATTAGTTAATTGCTATACCATACTAAATCATAGCAGTGTTATTTGTTAAATAAGATAAGGTAAAAATTTAGAAATAAATTAATTTGTGGCTGAAAATCTGCAAATATACTTTAAATTTTAGGGAACTATGATTGATGCACATAAATGGAAGAGTAGTTTAAGCACTTTGTTTAGTTGTAAATGTGTGATAATAAGGTAACGGACAGTTAGGTTACTTTGAGTCAGAACGGCAATCTGTTTTTTTAAAACAGTAATGTTCAAGACTTATTGTTCCGAACTATTCAACCTTTTGCCATGCATTTTAGCTGATGCAAATGTGTGGATGAATTGTCTTTGTGCCCTCAATAAGGTTCTGTTTTATGTTTTAGAAATGAGAAGAATCATTTTGAAAATAGTAATTAAAGATGTCTAAAAAATTCTTAAATTTATGTTTAATTAAATTAATATTTAAAATTTTTTTATCCTACTCATTTTATTTTGATTGCTTTAAAGTGACTGGAGAAAGGAAATTTATTCATATGATGGTCATGTTCCTAACATTTAAAACTATTAGCACTCAGTAAATTGCATAACAAACTTACTTCATATATTGCTTTTTCTATTGATTTCTGATAACAATTGTGTTAGTTATTATTGTTGATTTGTTAATTACCTTGTAATTTCAACATTAATATTAATTAATGCTGTTGTTTCTTTTCCCACTTGGCAGACATCTAGGGCAAGCACACGAGCCCATGTGTACTCATGGTTGAAGGGGAAGGAAGCAGCTTCTGTTGTGATGGAGCACCCGTAGGTAGAAGTCTGACTTGGGCTCCTTGACGCTCTACAGACATAGGAGATCGGGACCTAGGCAATGGAGACCTTTAGACATAGGAGACCGGGACCTAAGGCTTAAAGTGGATTCCAAACAACTACAAATATCCACTGCCGGGACTCGAACCTGAAACCTGTGGTGCCAGAGCACTAGACACCCGGCCATTCAGGACCAATATATTAATTAATTCATTGCTATGCCAAGCGAATTCATAGTAGTGGTATTTGTTAAAAAAGATAAGTTAAAAATTTACAAATAAATAAATTTGAGGCTCAAAATCTGTAAAAATACTTTACATTTTGGGGAACTATGATTGATGCACATAAATGGAAGAGGATTATAAGGACTATGTTCAGTTCTAAATGTGTGCTAATGAGGTAACGGACAGTTAGGTTACCCTGAGTCAGAACAGCAATCTGTTTTTTTAAAACAGTAATGTTCAAGACCTAGTGTTCAGAACTGTTCAACCTTTTGGCATACATTTTATCTGATGCAAATGTGTGGATAAATTTTTCTTGTGTCCTCAAAAAGGTAACTGCTTTGGAATAAAAAGAATCATTATGACAACAATAAGTAACGAATGCATAAAATAATTCTTAAATATATAAATTTTTTATCCTTCTCATCTTATTTTGATTGTTTAAAGTGACTTGAGAAAGGAAATTTATTCATATGATGATCATGTTCCTGACATTTAAAAGTATTATCACTCAGTAAATTGCATAACAAACTTGCTACATATATTGGATTTTCTATTGATTTCTGATAACAATTGTGTTAGTTATTGTTGATTTGTTAATAACCTTGTAATATCAACGTTAATATTAGTTAACGGCTATGCCATACAAATTCATAGCGGTGTTATTTGTTAAATAAGATAAGTTAGAAATTTACAAATAAATAAATTTGAGGCTGAAAATCTGTAAATATACTTTAAATTTTGGGGTACTATGATTGATGCACATAAATGGAAGAGGAGTATAAGCACTATGTACAGTTGTAAATGTGTGGTAATGAGGTAACGGACAGTTAGGTTACTTTGAGTCGGAACGGCAATGTTTTTTTAAAGCAGTAGTGTTCAAGACTTATTGTTCAGAACTATTCAACCTTTTTGGCATGCATTTTAGCTGATGCAAATGTGTGGATGAATTCTCTTTGTGCCCTCAATAAGGTTCTGTTTTCTGTTTTGGAAATGAAAAGAATCATTTTGAAAATAGTAATTAAAGATGTCTAAAAAATTCTTAAATTTATGTTTAATTAATTTAATATTTAAAATTTTTTTTATCCTACTCATCTTAATTTGATTGTTTTAAAGTGACTTGAGAAAGGAAATTTATTCTTATAATGATCATTTTCCCGGCATTTGAAACTATTAGCTATCAGTAAATTACATTAAACATTTTCTACATATATTGCTTTTTCAATTGATTTCTGATAACTGTTTTTTAGTTACTATTTTAGTTGTTGATTTAGAATTACCTTCTAAGAGTCAACATTACTGTTGTTTTATTGCTATGAAGAGTAAACTCATAGTAACGATTATTTGCTAAATAAGATAAAATTTTACAAATAAAAACAACTGACATGAAAAACTGTACAAAGACTTTAAATTTTTGTGGAACTATGTTTGATGCACATAAATAGAAAAGGAATTGAAGCACTATGTACAGTTGTAAATGTGTGCTAATGAGGTAACGGACAGTTTGGTTACCCTGAGTCAGAACAGCAATCTGTTTTTTTAAAACAGTAGTGTTCAAGACCTAGTGTTTAGAACTGTTTAACTTTTTGGCATACATTTTATCTGATGCAAATGTGTGGATAAATTGTTTTTGTGTCCTCAAAAAGGTAACTGCTTTGGAATAAAAAGAATCATTATGACAACAATAATTAACGAATGCATAAAATAATTCTTAAATATTTAATTAATTTAAAATTTTTTCATCCTTCTCATCTTTTTTTGATTGCTTAAAAGTGATTCGAGAAAGGAAATTTATTCATATGATGATCATGTTCCTGACCTTGAAAACTATTATCACTCAGTAAATTGCATAATAAACTTACTACATATATTGCTTTTTCTATTGATTTCTGATAACAATTGTGTTAGTTATTGTTTATTTGTTAATAACCTTGTAATATCAACATTAATATTAGTTAATTGCTATACCATACTAATTCATAGCAGTGTTATTTGTTAAATAAGATAAGTTAAAAATTTACAAATAAATAAATTTGAAGCTGAAAATCTGTAAATATACTTAAAATTTTGTAGAACTATGATTGATGCACATAAATGGAAGAATTGTTTAAGCACTATGCTCAGTTGTAAATGTGTGCTAATGAGGTAATGGACAGTTAGGTTACCTTAGTCAGAACAGCAATCTGTTTTTTTAAAACAATAGTGTTCAGAACTGTTCAACGTTTTGGCATGCATTTTAGCTGATGCAATGTTTTGTGGCTTCTCCGTTATTAAAACAATAACTGCTACTTGCGCTACGACTTTCTTCCACAATTTGAAAATTTCCATCTTCTGTTGATGCAATTTCCTCAGCTCCAAATCTTCTTATGTTCTTTTTGGAGATCTTTCTCCATCTATCACATTTTTTTTTGTGGATATACTTTTATCCCTATCAGAGTTCTCCATATGAATTGCATGCTCCAAACAAGAATAACATTTAAGTTATCTGACTGAGGAATGGAAACCAACTGATCTGTGGTTGATACTGAGTTTTTAACGAATGATGTATCTAAATTTCTGTTTATTTCATTAGTTTCGAGTGGATGTCTTCGTCTTTCTTTTGGTTAGATTTCATTTCGTTTGTTGACTGAATATTCTGCTGGTAGATAAGTATTATTGTTGCCATTTCTTGGATCTGCTGCACCAATAAATGAATAGTAATCCATATTGATTCCTAAAAACCTTTCACCATTAGAAGACTGTTCGGTACTTACGTACTAACGGTACCTTGGCGACAATTAGTGAAAACGCGCCAACCGCCGCTACAGATTTGGCGGTTTTTAAGTGGCGCCAATCCACTTTTATTGGTTTGGTAACCTTTCCAACTGCCAGAATAAATTGTGCTGCCATCTGCAATGTTTTCAATAATTTCATCAAAAACGGTAGAGCCATTTCTATTAGGAACGGTGACAACAAACGACTCTCTGGTTTCTCTACATATACCACAAAACACCCACTGTTGGGGTAATACTCGACCACAACGACTTTTACGTTTAGTAAACAGACTTTCATCAATTTCCACAATGCAATCTGGTCCACCAACCTTTTTTTTTGGTTTATTCACCATATCCAAGACACATAATTCACGCATGTACTTGTTCCAATCGATAACAGTTTTATCCGATATATCAAGTTGCTTTTCACAGAATTTAATCGACGTCAACTCCTCGCACCAGCAGTATATGAATATCAAAGCTGTACGAAATGGAAGTCTGCTACCTTCAAACCAGTTGTCTTTTCGGAATCCCACACGATGAGCGCACTGACTGGAATTGCACTTCCAAAACTTACGTTCACCAAAATAAAGTTTCATTTCATGGTAAAATATTCCGCTCCTGGAAAAATAAATTGCATAAATTGCCGATTTTAGTGGCATCATATGTATTCAATGTGAAAACCTTTATAAAAGCTGTATGGTAGCCTGTTCTGGATTGCAGAGTTACGTTTTCATGTCTAGTTTGAAATAATAACAATAAAACAATCAATAATTTTAAAAATATAGATTTATTTGTTGTGTAGAGCAGTGGTTCTCAAACATTTTGAAGTGGGGGCACATTTAAAACCCTAAAAATAATTGTAGGCTCACTATATATAAAAACAAATAAAAAGTAAACAAATGCTCAGAGCACCCGACATAGTTATCGACATTGTGGCAAAGGATCATGGCCCGTGTAGGAGCTATTTTTAGTCTACAATTGCGGAGTGACTTTTTTAGAAGAAAAAAATAAAACAAAAATTATGATTCTTGAAATAAAATTATTTCAGGATCCGCTAGCGTATTATCTAAAATTCCAAGTTTATAAGAGCTGCATAGCTTCATCCAGCACGTTCGTTACTTTGACGTAAAATACTTCGTTCTCTAGCGTCTTTAAATATTCCAGTTGTTCATTGTTTCGCTGATGCCGTCGTTTTATGGTACCATATACATTGTCTAACCACAGATGCATCCAGGAGTCTCCTTATAGTAGAAAATTTTCGACATTGTGGAGAGGCAGCAAGGCCTGTGTAGGAGCAACTTTTAGTCTAGATTTCTGGAGAAAATTCGTTAAAAGAAAAGAATAAAACAATAATAAGAATTCTTGAAATTAAATGCTTTTCTTGTTGAAACACAATTTTTGTGGCAGAAAAAGGCAGGGTCACTTTGTTCATCAAATTAGGTGCAGCTAGCATATTATCTAAAATTGCAAGTTTATAGCAGCTGCATAGCTTCACCCATCGCGTTCGTTACTTTGACGTAAAATACTTCGTTCTCTGTGGGGTTCTTCCTAAAATAAATCAGGCTATATAGCGATTAAACACTTTTATCAGGTTCATATAGCTCACATCACCCCATGCTGTCTACATTTATTGAATAAATATACCATCCCAATTTCTCCATCTATAAGCTAAAGCCATTTATCAGTAGAATTCAACAAAAGATCTTCCAACGTCCAATAAGAGATCGCTACACCAGCACATAATTTTTTCTAATAAATCATTCCGCTCGTGATCATGCAGTTCTAAAAATGATATTAGTCGGATGAACCATTATACATTTTAAACTGTAGCGCCGGGTCTGTTTAGACATCGTGTAAAACAGATGACCGCAGAGCGAAAAACTAATTACCCATAATGTCTTCGGGTTTCAATATATTCCGAAGATGACGCATAGAGCAAGAATTCCAACGGAGATATAAACAAGATGTCTAAAGACTTGTGTGTATGTATTGGAATCTATATTGTTTCACGCCACAAATTACTTCTATCAAGTGATTTCAAAGGAATCTCATTGTCGCCTTAGATATGCTAGCCTTAAAATCACTTAATCCATAATGCAATCTTTTCTTTTTGCTCTGTTCTGTTTGGATCCAGCCAATTTATCTCTTTCGAATCTTTTACACAATGGGTGGTCGAACTATACTGTGTCGTATGGACTCAATATCAGAAGTAAAGCGTTTCAGCGAGCTTTTACTTTAGCCACATCACTATTTAGAACTTTTCATTTTTATCGAGTAATAATTGCAAATGTGAAGCTATAATCAATGTGACTTGACGCTTTGTGATGTATGTCCCACTGACGCTGCTCTATGCCAATTTCTCCATCCATAAGAAGAAGTCGTTTATCAGTAGTATGCAAGAAAACATCTTCAACGTTTGTTATCTTATTTTTCTTCTATCATTAATTGACACAACTTTCAGTTGATATATATATGATAATTTTATTGGTACCAAAAATACTTAATCGAACCGCCATCAGCAACGGCGTCGCGTTCCTTTTTAGCCCTTGCTCTTCCATTGGAATTTTGCTAGCCTTAAATTCACTTAACCCATAATGTAATCTTTTTTTTTTGCTCGGTTCTGTTTGGATGCAGCCAATTTATCTCTTTCGAATCTTTTACACAATGGGTGGTCGAACTATACTGTGTCGTATGGACTCAATATCTGAAGTAAAGCGTTCCAGCGAGCTTTTACTTTAGCCACATCACTATTTAGAACTTTTCATTTTTATCGAATAATACTTGCAAATGTGAAGCTATAATCAATGTGACTTGACGCTTTGTGATGTATGTCCCACTGACGCTACTGTATGTCAATTTCTCCATCCATAAGATGAAGCCGTTTATCAGTAGAATTCAAGAAAACATCTTTCAACGTCTGTTATCTTATTTTTCTTCTATCATTAATTGACACAACTTTCAGTTGATATATAAACTCATGTTTCTGAAAATTGCAACACCATGAAGGAATCGTCGTAATAGAATGAAATTTAATACTGAGTTGAGTGGTAGTGGTACAAATAAATGATTAAATGTTCAAAGTAAACATACAATAACAAGAGAACGGAATCAGTATTTTGTGTACCGACCACGCGCCGCAATAAGTGCTGCTACACGACGTGCCATGGAGTCACACAAATTTTGAATGTCTGCCTGAGGAAGAGCATTCCATATTGTTTGTATGCGCACCCAAAGTTCGTCTGCAGAAGCAACAGGACGAGGATCACGAGCGAGACTCCGACCAACGAAATCCCACACATGTTCAATCGGCTACATATACGGGGAATACGCAGGCCAAGGAAGAAGCTGTACCTGCCGCGTTGCAGAGAAGGATTGAACAGTCCTAGCGATATGAGGGCGGGCATTGTCCTGTTGAAATACAGCGCCTGGCAAGCTTTGAAGGAATGGAACAGCTTGGGGCTGTAGAACTTTACTGATGTACCGGTTGCTGTTCAGATTGCCCACAATTCTTAGCAATTGAGATCGTCCATGATATGCTATGGCACCCCAGATCATAACTCCCGGCGTTCGTCCACTGTGGCGTTCGATAATGCACTCCGGAAGGTGGCGTTCGCCGACATAGCGTCTGACACGAATGCGGCCATCATGGTACCACAAATTAAAGCGGGATTCCTCAGAAAACAGGACATTCTGCCAATCAGCACCCAGTCTCTATGGTGAGTGGCCCATTGTAGCCGCAGGTGGCAATGGTTTAGCGTGAGAGGAATCCTGTATAAAGGAGTCCTTGCGTGCAGTCCACGCAGCAGCAGACGTCTACGAATTGATGAAGCACACAATGAAACACCTGTAGCTGTTGACCACTGTGCTGCCAATTGTCTAGAGGAAGCTGTACGGCCCGTCAGCGCCATGCGGACCAGGTGTCTATTATCGCCAGCTGACGTCACATTTCGGGGTCCACTCCCGGATTTCCGAGTTGTCGGACACTCGTCCGTCCACTGCTTCCAAAGACGCATCACTGTGCTGTTGTTACGCTGCACACGAGCGGCTACTGCCCGATAAGACATTCCAGCTTCACGAAGGCTGATGGTTCTCCCCCGTCCAAACTCTGTAAGATGTTCAAATCTCGCTCTCTTTAGTCAAAGAGGCATAAGTAACGATTGAGCTAACGTTTACCACTAGCAGATAACCACCGATAACCATACACGCCTCGCTACAGCCGTCTATTTATTTGGATCCATCCGAGGTTCAGAGGGCGCTGCTCAGCATACGCATGTACTACGGATTTGAAATTCTAATCATTTCCATATCATGCTCTAATTTGCATTTCCTGAAAATTTCAGCTCACTCGCGTAAGTCCTTCATGGTGTTGCTAATTATGCTAATTTTATTGGTACCAAAAATACTTAATCGAACCGCCATCAGCGACGGCGTCGCGTTCCTTTTTAGCCCTCGCTCTTCCATTGGAATTTTGCTAGCCTTAAATTCACTTAACCCATAATGTAATCTTTTCTTTTTGCTTGGTTCTGTTTGGATGCAGCCAATTTATCTCTTTCGAATCTTTTACACAATGGATGGTCGAACTATACTGTGTCGTATGGGCTCAATATCTGAAGTAAAGCGTTTCAGCGAGCTTTTACTTTAGCCACATCACTATTTAGAACTGTTCTATTTAATCAAAAAATAATTGCGAATGTGAAGCTATAATCAATGTGACGTATGTCCCACTGACGCTGCTCTATGTCAATTTATCCAAAGGTTTTTTTTTAAATATCATTTATTTACATGAATATAAATAACTCCAAAAGCTACTATGTCTAAACTATACATAATTGAAAAAAGTATTAACTTTTTTGTACTGCTTTAATGTGGTCTTTATCTTTCTTCTCCGTACTTATTCATCTACTTCAGCTCCCCTTGCCGGCAGACAGTCTTTATGTACTGTCATCGAAAAATGCACTTCCCCCTTCAAATTCCATGTGGAGGCATTGCAAAATTTGATTTGATTATTGACCATGAGTCCTGAAGATATTGAAAAAATTCCGTAACGAAAAATATTTTTCTAGTGTTCTGTGAGATTTGAGACGAACCTTTGGAGAGTATTGATGGAACCCTCGGGTTCCACCGAACACACTGATCAGGATTATATATTTAGTTCAACCGAAAGAAGTACATCACTAACATAACAATTTTTAATACACACCTATTATTAGCATCTTTAAAAATAGATGTTACAATTTTTTTGGTAAAGTAAAAATAATAATAAAAAGAGCGGTAAATAAAATAAAAGATAGTATAAATAAATTGATGCGAAAACTTACCTACTTCTAACATCTTCTGGCAAGGAGGTCCCACCACACTTCGTGTCTTTAGATTAAGGAGAAGAGAGTAACAACTTTGTTACCAAATGTTTTACAAACGTCTCTAATATCATTATGACATTTGGGTTGCAGGTTCTTTTAATTTCACGATATTAATTACTAGGATATGTAACCCGATTTTAGTTGCATCATATGTTTTCAATGTGAAAACCTTTATAATATCTGTATGGTGGTTACGTTTTCATGTCCAGTTTGAAATGATAATAACAACAAAACTATCAATAATTTTAAAAATATAGATATATCATCGTGTAGAGCAGTGGTTCTCAAACTTTTTGTAGTCGGGCACATTTGAAACCCTACAAATAATTGTAGGCTCACTATATATAAAAACAAATAAAAAGGAAGCAACTGCTCAGAGCACCCTCAAAGAGCGAAATCCAGTTGCACGTTGCTTCGCTGATGCCTTTGTTTAATGGTACCGTATACTTTGTCTAACCACAGATGCATCCGGGAGCATCCTTATAGTGGAAAATTTATCGACATTGTGGGAAAGGATCATGGCCCATGTAGGAGCAATTTTTAGTCTACACTTGCGGAGTGACTTTTTTTAGAAGAAAGGAATAAAACAAAAATTATGATTCTTGAAACAAAATTCTTCCAGGATCAGCTAACATGTTATCTAAAATTGCAAGTTTATAGCAGCTGCCAAGCTTCACCCATCGCGTTCGTTACTTTGACGTAAAATACTTCATTCTCTGTGGGGTTCTTCCTAAAATAAATCAGGCTATAGTGATTAAACACTTTTATAAGGTTCATATAGCTCACAGTCAGTCGGTCCTTGGTTATCGGTGCTCCTTGACCCCCTAGGGCCTAAAACACCTATCTTGTTGGGATGAAGGCATTGGATGTTATATACATGATAAGTGAGCATTACAGGTTAAGTGAGCAAGAATTTAAGTCCCCAAATCACCCCATGCTGTCTACATTTATTGAATAAATATACCATCCCAATTTCTCTATCTATAAGCTAAAGCCATTTATCCGTAGAATTCAAGAAAAGATCTTCCAACGTCCAATCCGAGATCGGTATACCAGCATATATTTTTTTCTCAATAAATCTTTCCGCTCGTGACCATTCAGTTAAAAAAAAAAATGATATCAATCGGTGGAACCATTATATATTTTAAATTTAGTGAGCTGTTTCTAATACTGTCTGCGACTAGGTTGCGAAGTGGCTAGTGCTGTGGCTATTGGTATCCGAAGCTTACGTTTCAAATACTGGCGTTGGCATGGATATTTGGTATTTGTTTGGAATCCACTTTAAATTGTAGGTCCTGTCTGTTTGGGCATCGTGTGCACAAGATACCGCAGAGCGAAAAACTGATTACCCATACTGTCTTCTGGTTTCAATATAACTATTCCGAAGATGACCTATCGATCAAGAATTCCAACGGAGATATAAGCAGGATTTCTAAAGACCTCTGGACTGCTTATCACACACATTTTAGGTTTATTAAGTTTGAATGAAGGAAGTAGATTCCAAATTACTTGTAGCAACTGATACCAAAGTATTCTCATTGTCGCCTTAGATATGCTAGCCTTAAAATCACTTAATCCATAATGGAATCTTTTCTTTTTGCTCGGTTCTGTTTGGATCCAGCCAATTTATCTCTTTCGAATCTTTTACACAATGGGTGGTCGAACTATACTGTGTCGTATGGACTCAATATTTGAAGTAAAGCGTTTCAGCGAGCTTTTACTTTAGCCACATCACTATTTAGAACTGTTCTATTTAATCAAAAAATAATTGCGAATGTGAAGCTATAATCAATGTGACGTATGTCCCACTGACGCTGCTCTATGTCAATTTATCCAAAGGTTTTTTTTTAAATATCATTTTTTTACATGAATATAAATAACTGGAAAAGCTACTAAGTCTAAACTATACATAATTGAAAAAAGTATTAACTTTTTTGTACTGCTTTAATGTGGTCTTTATCTTTCTTCTCATTACTTACTCATCTACTTCAGTTCCCCTTGACGGCAGACCGTCTTTATGTACTGTCATCGAAAAATGCACTTCCTCCTTCAAATGCCATGTGGAGGCATTGCAAAATTTGATTTGATTATTGACCATGAGTCCTGAAGATATTGAAAAAATTCCGTAACGAAAAATATTTTTCTATTGTTCTGTGAGATTTGAGACGAACCTTTGGAGAGTATTGATGGAACCCTCGGGTTCCACCGAACACACTGATCAGGATTATATATTTAGTTCAACCGAAAGAAGTACATCACTAACATAACAATTTTTAATACACACCTATTATTAGCATCTTTAAAAATAGATGTTACAATTTTTTTGGTAAAGTAAAAATAATAATAAAAAGAGCGGTAAATAAAATAAAAGATAGTATAAATAAATTGATGCGAAAACTTACCTACTTCTAACATCTTCTGGCAAGGAGGTCCCACCACACTTCGTGTCTTTAGATTAAGGAGAAGAGAGTAACAACTTTGTTACCAAATGTTTTACAAACGTCTCTAATATCATTATGACATTTGGGTTGCAGGTTCTTTTAATTTCACGATATTAATTACTAGGATATGTAACCCGATTTTAGTTGCATCATATGTTTTCAATGTGAAAACCTTTATAATATCTGTATGGTGGTTACGTTTTCATGTCCAGTTTGAAATGATAATAACAACAAAACTATCAATAATTTTAAAAATATAGATATATCATCGTGTAGAGCAGTGGTTCTCAAACTTTTTGTAGTCGGGCACATTTGAAACCCTACAAATAATTGTAGGCTCACTATATATAAAAAACAAATAAAAAGGAAGCAACTGCTCAGAGCACCCTCAAAGAGCGAAATCCAGTTGCACGTTGCTTCGCTGATGCCTTTGTTTAATGGTACCGTATACTTTGTCTAACCACAGATGCATCCGGGAGCATCCTTATAATGGAAAATTTATCGACATTTTGGGAAAGGATCATGGCCCATGTAGGAGCAATTTTTAGTCTACACTTGCGGAGTGACTTTTTTAGAAGAAAGGAATAAAACAAAAATTATGATTCTTGAAACAAAATTCTTCCAGGATCAGCTAACATGTTATCTAAAATTGCAAGTTTATAGCAGCTGCCAAGCTTCACCCATCGCGTTCGTTACTTTGACGTAAAATACTTCAATCTCTGTGGGGTTCTTCCTAAAATAAATCAGGCTATAGTGATTAAACACTTTTATAAGGTTCATATAGCTCACAGTCAGTCGGTCCTTGGTTATCGGTGCTCCTTGACCCCCTAGGGCCTAAAACACCTATCTTGTTTGGGATGAAGGCATTGGATGTTATATACATGATAAGTGAGCATTACAGGTTAAGTGAGCAAGAATTTAAGTCCCCAAATCACCCCATGCTGTCTACATTTATTGAATAAATATACCATCCCAATTTCTCTATCTATAAGCTAAAGCCATTTATCCGTAGAATTCAAGAAAAGATCTTCCAACGTCCAATCCGAGATCGGTATACCAGCATATATTTTTTTCTCAATAAATCTTTCCGCTCGTGACCATTCAGTTAAAAAAAAAAAATGATATCAATCGGTGGAACCATTACATATTTTAAATTTAGTGAGCTGTTTCTAATACTGTCTGCGACTAGGTTGCGAAGTGGCTAGTGCTGTGGCTATTGGTATCCGAAGCTTACGTTTCAAATACTGGCGTTGGCATGGATATTTGGTATTTGTTTGGAATCCACTTTAAATTGTAGATCCTGTCTGTTTGGGCATCGTGTGCACAAGATACCGCAGAGCGAAAAACTGATTACCCATACTGTCTTCTGGTTTCAATATAACTATTCCGAAGATGACCTATCGATCAAGAATTCCAACGGAGATATAAGCAGGATTTCTAAAGACCTCTGGACTGCTTATCACACACATTTTAGGTTTATTAAGTTTGAATGAAGGAAGTAGATTCCAAATTACTTGTAGCAACTGATACCAAAGTATTCTCATTGTCGCCTTAGATATGCTAGCCTTAAAATCACTTAATCCATAATGCAATCTTTTCTTTTTGCTCGGTTCTGTTTGGATCCAGCCAATTTATCTCTTTCGAATCTTTTACACAATGGGTGGTCGAACTATACTGTGTCGTATGGACTCAATATTTGAAGTAAAGCGTTTCAGCGAGCTTTTACTTTAGCCACATCACTATTTAGAACTTTTCATTTTTATCGAGTAATAATTGCAAATGTGAAGCTATAATCAATGTGACTTGACGCTTTGTGATGTATGTCCCACTGACGCTGCTCTATGTCAATTTATCCAAAGGTTTTTTTTTAAATATCATTTTTTTACATGAATATAAATAACTGGAAAAGCTACTAAGTCTAAACTATACATAATTGAAAAAAGTATTAACTTTTTTGTACTGCTTCAATGTGGTTTTTATCTTTCTTCTCCGTACTTACTCATCTACTTCAGCTCCCCTTTCCGGCAGACCGTCTTTATATACTGTCATCGAAAAATGCACTTCCCCCTTCAAATTCCATGTGGAGGCATTCCAAAATCTGATTTGATTATTGTCGATGAGTCCTGAAGATATTGAAAAAATTCCGTAACGAAAAATATTTTTCTTGTGTTCTGTGAGATTTGAGACGAACCTTTGGAGAGTATTGATGGAACCCTCGGGTTCCACCGAACACACTGATCAGGATTATATATTTAGTTCAACCGAAAGAAGTACATCACTAACATAACAATTTTTAATACACACCTATTATTAGCATCTTTAAAAATAGATGTTACAATTTCTTTGGTAAAGTAAAAATAATAATAAAAAGAGCGGTAAATAAAATAAAAGATAGTATAAATAAATTGATGCGAAAACTTATCTACTTCTAACATCTTCTGGCAAGGAGGTCCCACCACACTTCGTGTCTTTAGATTAAGGAGAAGAGAGTAACAACTTTGTTACCAAATGTTTTACAAACGTCTCTAATATCATTATGACATTTGGGTTGCAGGTTCTTTTAATTTCAAGATATTAATTACTAGGATATGTAACCCGATTTTAGTTGCATCATATGTTTTCAATGTGAAAACCTTTATAATATCTGTATGGTGGTTACGTTTTCATGTCCAGTTTGAAATGATAATAACAACAAAACTATCAATAATTTAAAAAATATAGATATATCATCGTGTAGAGCAGTGGTTCTCAAACTTTTTGTAGTCGGGCACATTTGAAACCCTACAAATAATTGTAGGCTCACTATATATAAAAACAAATAAAAAGGAAGCAACTGCTAAGAGCACCCTCAAAGAGCGAAATCCAGTTGCACGTTGCTTCGCTGATGCCTTTGTTTAATGGTACCGTATACTTTGTCTAACCACAGATGCATCCGGGAGCATCCTTATAATGGAAAATTTATCGACATTTTGGGAAAGGATCATGGCCCATGTAGGAGCAATTTTTAGTCTACACTTGCGGAGTGACTTTTTTAGAAGAAAGGAATAAAACAAAAATTATGATTCTTGAAACAAAATTCTTCCAGGATCAGCTAACATGTTATCTAAAATTGCAAGTTTATAGCAGCTGCCAAGCTTCACCCATCGCGTTCGTTACTTTGACGTAAAATACTTCAATCTCTGTGGGGTTCTTCCTAAAATAAATCAGGCTATAGTGATTAAACACTTTTATAAGGTTCATATAGCTCACAGTCAGTCGGTCCTTGGTTATCGGTGCTCCTTGACCCCCTAGGGCCTAAAACACCTATCTTGTTGGGATGAAGGCATTGGATGTTATATACATGATAAGTGAGCATTACAGGTTAAGTGAGCAAGAATTTAAGTCCCCAAATCACCCCATGCTGTCTACATTTATTGAATAAATATACCATCCCAATTTCTCTATCTATAAGCTAAAGCCATTTATCCGTAGAATTCAAGAAAAGATCTTCCAACGTCCAATCCGAGATCGGTATACCAGCATATATTTTTTTCTCAATAAATCTTTCCGCTCGTGACCATTCAGTTAAAAAAAAAAAATGATATCAATCGGTGGAACCATTACATATTTTAAATTTAGTGAGCTGTTTCTAATATTGTCTGCGACTAGGTTGCGAAGTGGCTAGTGCTGTGGCTATTGGTATCCGAAGCTTACGTTTCAAATACTGGCGTTGGCATGGATATTTGGTATTTGTTTGGAATCCACTTTAAATTGTAGATCCTGTCTGTTTGGGCATCGTGTGCACAAGATACCGCAGAGCGAAAAACTGATTACCCATACTGTCTTCTGGTTTCAATATAACTATTCCGAAGATGACCTATCGATCAAGAATTCCAACGGAGATATAAGCAGGATTTCTAAAGACCTCTGGACTGCTTATCACACACATTTTAGGTTTATTAAGTTTGAATGAAGGAAGTAGATTCCAAATTACTTGTAGCAACTGATACCAAAGTATTCTCATTGTCGCCTTAGATATGCTAGCCTTAAAATCACTTAATCCATAATGCAATCTTTTCTTTTTGCTCGGTTCTGTTTGGATCCAGCCAATTTATCTCTTTCGAATCTTTTACACAATGGGTGGTCGAACTATACTGTGTCGTATGGACTCAATATCTGAAGTAAAGCGTTTCAGCGAGCTTTTACTTTAGCCACATCACTATTTAGAACTTTTCATTTTTATCGAGTAATAATTGCAAATGTGAAGCTATAATCAATGTGACTTGACGCTTTGTGATGTATGTCCCACTGACGCTGCTCTATGTCAATTTATCCAAAAGTTTTTTTTTAAATATAATTTTTTCACATGAATATAAATAACTGGAAAAGCTACTAAGTCTAAACTATACATAATTGAAAAAAGTATTAACTTTTTTGTACTGCTTCAATGTGGTTTTTATCTTTCTTCTCCGTACTTACTCATCTACTTCAGCTCCCCTTTCCGGCAGACCGTCTTTATATACTGTCATCGAAAAATGCACTTCCCCCTTCAAATTCCATGTGGAGGCATTCCAAAATCTGATTTGATTATTGTCGATGAGTCCTGAAGATATTGAAAAAATTCCGTAACGAAAAATATTTTTCTATTGTTCTGTGAGATTTGAGACGAACCTTTGGAGAGTATTGATGGAACCCTCGGGTTCCACCGAACACACTGATCAGGATTATATATTTAGTTCAACCGAAAGAAGTACATCACTAACATAACAATTTTTAATACACACCTATTATTAGCATCTTTAAAAATAGATGTTACAATTTCTTTGGTAAAGTAAAAATAATAATAAAAAGAGCGGTAAATAAAATAAAAGGTAGTATAAATAAATTGATGCGAAAACTTACCTACTTCTAACATCTTCTGGCAAGGAGGTCCCACCACACTTCGTGTCTTTAGATTAAGGAGAAGAGAGTAACAACTTTGTTACCAAATGTTTTACAAACGTCTCTAATATCATTATGACATTTGGGTTGCAGGTTCTTTTAATTTCACGATATTAATTACTAGGATATGTAACCCGATTTTAGTTGCATCATATGTTTTCAATGTGAAAACCTTTATAATATCTGTATGGTGGTTACGTTTTCATGTCCAGTTTGAAATGATAATAACAACAAAACTATCAATAATTTAAAAAATATAGATATATCATCGTGTAGAGCAGTGGTTCTCAAACTTTTTGTAGTCGGGCACATTTGAAACCCTACAAATAATTGTAGGCTCACTATATATAAAAACAAATAAAAAGGAAGCAACTGCTAAGAGCACCCTCAAAGAGCGAAATCCAGTTGCACGTTGCTTCGCTGATGCCTTTGTTTAATGGTACCGTATACTTTGTCTAACCACAGATGCATCCGGGAGCATCCTTATAATGGAAAATTTATCGACATTTTGGGAAAGGATCATGGCCCATGTAGGAGCAATTTTTAGTCTACACTTGCGGAGTGACTTTTTTAGAAGAAAGGAATAAAACAAAAATTATGATTCTTGAAACAAAATTCTTCCAGGATCAGCTAACATGTTATCTAAAATTGCAAGTTTATAGCAGCTGCCAAGCTTCACCCATCGCGTTCGTTACTTTGACGTAAAATACTTCAATCTCTGTGGGGTTCTTCCTAAAATAAATCAGGCTATAGTGATTAAACACTTTTATAAGGTTCATATAGCTCACAGTCAGTCAGTCCTTGGTTATCGGTGCTCCTTGGCCCCCTAGGGCCTAAAACACCTATCTTGTTGGGATGAAGGCATTGGATGTTATATACATGATAAGTGAGCATTACAGGTTAAGTGCGCAAGAATTTAAGTCCCCAAATCACCCCATGCTGTCTACATTTATTGAATAAATATACCATCCCAATTTCTCCATCTATAAGCTAAAGCCATTTATCAGTAGAATTCAAGAAAATATCTTCCAACGTCCAATAAGAGATCGGTATACCAGCATATATTTTTTCTCAATAAATCTTTCCGCTCGTGACCATTCAGTTAAAAAAAAAAATGATATCAATCGGTGGAACCATTACATATTTTAAATTTAGTGAGCTGTTTCTAATATTGTCTGCGACTAGGTTGCGAAGTGGCTAGTGCTGTGGCTATTGGTATCCGAAGCTTACGTTTCAAATACTGGCGTTGGCATGGATATTTGGTATTTGTTTGGAATCCACTTTAAATTGTAGATCCTGTCTGTTTGGGCATCGTGTGCACAAGATACCGCAGAGCGAAAAACTGATTACCCATACTGTCTTCTGGTTTCAATATAACTATTCCGAAGATGACCTATCGATCAAGAATTCCAACGGAGATATAAGCAGGATTTCTAAAGACCTCTGGACTGCTTATCACACACATTTTAGGTTTATTAAGTTTGAATGAAGGAAGTAGATTCCAAATTACTTGTAGCAACTGATACCAAAGTATTCTCATTGTCGCCTTAGATATGCTAGCCTTAAAATCACTTAATCCATAATGGAATCTTTTCTTTTTGCTCGGTTCTGTTTGGATCCAGCCAATTTATCTCTTTCGAATCTTTTACACAATGGGTGGTCGAACTATACTGTGTCGTATGGACTCAATATCTGAAGTAAAGCGTTTCAGCGAGCTTTTACTTTAGCCACATCACTATTTAGAACTTTTCATTTTTATCGAGTAATAATTGCAAATGTGAAGCTATAATCAATGTGACTTGACGCTTTGTGATGTATGTCCCACTGACGCTGCTCTATGTCAATTTATCCAAAAGTTTTTTTTTAAATATAATTTTTTCACATGAATATAAATAACTGGAAAAGCTACTAAGTCTAAACTATACATAATTGAAAAAAGTATTAACTTTTTTGTACTGCTTCCATGTGGTTTTTATCTTTCTTCTCCGTACTTACTCATCTACTTCAGCTCCCCTTTCCGGCAGACCGTCTTTATATACTGTCATCGAAAAATGCACTTCCCCCTTCAAATTCCATGTGGAGGCATTCCAAAATCTGATTTGATTATTGTCGATGAGTCCTGAAGATATTGAAAAAATTCCGTAACGAAAAATATTTTTCTTGTGTTCTGTGAGATTTGAGACGAACCTTTGGAGAGTATTGATGGAACCCTCGGGTTCCACCGAACACACTGATCAGGATTATATATTTAGTTCAACCGAAAGAAGTACATCACTAACATAACAATTTTTAATACACACCTATTATTAGCATCTTTAAAAATAGATGTTACAATTTCTTTGGTAAAGTAAAAATAATAATAAAAAGAGCGGTAAATAAAATAAAAGATAGTATAAATAAATTGATGCGAAAACTTACCTACTTCTAACATCTTCTGGCAAGGAGGTCCCACCACACTTCGTGTCTTTAGATTAAGGAGAAGAGAGTAACAACTTTGTTACCAAATGTTTTACAAACGTCTCTAATATCATTATGACATTTGGGTTGCAGGTTCTTTTAATTTCACGATATTAATTACTAGGATATGTAACCCGATTTTAGTTGCATCATATGTTTTCAATGTGAAAACCTTTATAATATCTGTATGGTGGTTACGTTTTCATGTCCAGTTTGAAATGATAATAACAACAAAACTATCAATAATTTTAAAAATATAGATATATCATCGTGTAGAGCAGTGGTTCTCAAACTTTTTGTAGTCGGGTACATTTGAAACCCTACAAATAATTGTAGGCTCACTATATATAAAAACAAATAAAAAGGAAGCAACTGCTCATCAGTGCATCTGCGAAATCCAGTTGCACGTTGCTTCGCTGATGCCTTTGTTTAATGGTACCGTATACTTTGTCTAACCACAGATGCATCCGGGAGCATCCTTATAATGGAAAATTTATCGACATTGTGGGAAAGGATCATGGCCCATGTAGGAGCAATTTTTAGTCTACACTTGCGGAGTGACTTTTTTAGAAGAAAGGAATAAAACAAAAATTATGATTCTTGAAACAAAATTCTTCCAGGATCAGCTAACATGTTATCTAAAATTGCAAGTTTATAGCAGCTGCCAAGCTTCACCCATCGCGTTCGTTACTTTGACGTAAAATACTTCAATCTCTGTGGGGTTCTTCCTAAAATAAATCAGGCTATAGTGATTAAACACTTTTATAAGGTTCATATAGCTCACAGTCAGTCGGTCCTTGGTTATCGGTGCTCCTTGACCCCCTAGGGCCTAAAACACCTATCTTGTTGGGATGAAGGCATTGGATGTTATATACATGATAAGTGAGCATTACAGGTTAAGTGAGCAAGAATTTAAGTCCCCAAATCACCCCATGCTGTCTACATTTATTGAATAAATATACCATCCCAATTTCTCTATCTATAAGCTAAAGCCATTTATCCGTAGAATTCAAGAAAAGATCTTCCAACGTCCAATCCGAGATCGGTATACCAGCATATATTTTTTTTCTCAATAAATCTTTCCGCTCGTGACCATTCAGTTAAAAAAAAAAAAAAAAAATGATATCAATCGGTGGAACCATTATATATTTTAAATTTAGTGAGCTGTTTCTAATACTGTCTGCGACTAGGTTGCGAAGTGGCTAGTGCTGTGGCTATTGGTATCCGAAGCTTACGTTTCAAATACTGGCGTTGGCATGGATATTTGGTATTTGTTTGGAATCCACTTTAAATTGTAGGTCCTGTCTGTTTGGGCATCGTGTGCACAAGATACCGCAGAGCGAAAAACTGATTACCCATACTGTCTTCTGGTTTCAATATAACTATTCCGAAGATGACCTATCGATCAAGAATTCCA